>QEPC01013458.1:515762-553987 GCA_003113815.1 Sphenodon punctatus | reverse complement strand
GCTGCACGTCTGTTGTGCTGCCGCGGCCCGCGATGGTGCGGCCCGGTTCCGGCCCGTGGTCCTGTTCCCGGCACGTCTGTTTGGGTCGTTTTCCCACCCCCGGCCGTGGTTGCGCTGTTCACCCCCCCTGGTGGTTCACTGTGGTGAACCGGCCGCCCGTAACGTCTGAAAGTACCCATAAGGGGTGAAAACAGAAATGACGCTAACCACACTTTAACCACCCTTGGTGGTCATTTATACATGTTGCAGGGCTGCATAGGGCACCAATACAGCCCTGCAACATGAATAAATAACCACCAAGGGTGGTTAAAGGATGGTTAGCATCATGTCTGTTTTTGCCCAATGTCAACGGGTGTCTGAATGTGTGTTTTGAGCTTGATATGAACACCAGTTGTTCACTATGTGGCACTGCTTGGACCCATCTTGAGGCAAATCGGTGTGTTGGTCTCCACCCAAATTCAGCATGCACGCACTGACACCTCGTTCCCCATATTGTATCTGCTAACTCGCCATGCAATTTCATTAGACACAATGTTGGCCACGTGTTCAGCTGGAACACACAAATTGTCTTTGTGATGTAATGATGTTCACATTGTGGTTTCAACGTATGTTCAATGAGTGGTCAAACAGGTGTTGGGATTGTTATGGTGCTTACACACAACGGCCAAATACGTGCTTAGGGGTTTTGACACCCGATCTTTGACCCTTTTCACACAGACCCTCTCACACCGATAAAATGGGTGTTACATTTTATTATACATGATGCAGGGCTGCAGGTGTGCTCTGTGGGTGCCCTGCAACATGTATAATAAAATGTAATGCCTATTTTATCGGTGTTAGAGTGTTTGTGTGAAAAGGGTCTTTGTTATGTCTAAAGACTCCCCAAATGTTCATACTTATGAGTGTGGGTTTTAATCAACTGTAAAGTAAAAATGTACTTTGTCTTTCTGTCCGCACCACATTTATAGTTAACTTGAAATTATTGCTATAACAGCCAACAAGGTCATGTATATTAAGAAATGTATATATTCTGCAAGGTTAGCATTAACAAAAATATTCTAAACCCCAAAAGTTGATTGGGTTGGTTCAAATATAGACTGAAATCTTCAGCAAATTTCATTCTGAACAGTTTCACCCACCAGCTCTGTTGCTTTAATCAAACTCCCCCAACAGTAGGTTGCAGAAAGAATAATGTTAAAAAGCATGGCCTATGAGTCTCATAATATAGAAGTGTGAATGTTTTCCAGGGTATATCCACACATAAGCATTTTATGAAAACAGCATGACATAGCCTATTTCAGATCAATCTTCAAAATTAGAATAAACCAATCTGAACTTTTGTGTCTTAAGATAATATCCATCATTCTGATTTTATCAGTGTTTGACATAGACCACCATTAATTAACCTCACAGACAGTTCTACCTCATTTACTAGGGCATTAATCCTGCAAGAAGCAATATAGCATTCTGTGGAAAATGTTCAGGTGCCCAATCAATATTACCAGTTTATATTTCAACAAAACAGTAAAGAATGTCATTCAGTACAAAGATATTAAAATAGCAGAGCACAAAATAATAATAAAAAAGAAGATATTAATTATGACTGGATTTGGTGGTGGGGGTACTAATTGTTTTGTGTGTAATATTTTTATGGGAAGTTTCATGCTGCATCAGCAAAATGTTCACATTTGGATAAAAAACCAAAAAACAAACAACAGATTGTCCTTCAAATGTCAAGGCCCCTTTCAGTTGCGCTTTGCATTACCATTTTCACCAGCAGAATTGCTGAAGGACACAAATCTATCTACTCCACACCCTCCTCCCCCTGTACACCGAAAAAGCCTCCCAGGCAGAGGTTTCAGTTCAGAACATTCATTACCTTTTAATTGCTTCTAAATTGCATTGTGACCTGTCGCATCAATAGCTGAATCTATCTAACAAGAAACTAGCACAATTTGAACATATGTGTTGTTAAAAGCTTAACTGGCAGTTCTTGTTTTGGTCCTCAACTGCATAAAGGACATTCCATGAAGGACAATGTCATTTTGGGATGTTTTTCAATAACATGTCGTTAACTTTCTTTGGAAGTGGCTTGGTTGGATGCTAAACAAAACACATTTCTTTGGGAGCTCCGAACTGCCCTGAGAACATTTAAATCACTCCCAGGTGTTCTTTTTGTTTATTTCTAATTTACTTTGCGGCAATGGAATATAAAAGTTTTCAATGTCAGATGGCGTGTGCGCAAGCTTCCTCAGAAAATGCACTTGCATGCAAAGTCACAGTTGAATAAAGAATTTTATTTAAGATTCTAAGCCATGGTATAAAAATCAACCTTGGAGAAAAGATAAGCTTGAATACTTTTTAGGCTGAGCCACAGCAGGCAAAATGCCATAAAAGGGAAGCTATCATACCAACCACTGGGAAAGCTGAGGTATAAAAATCATTGCTCCCCTGGAAGACTTATTCAAAGCTATTTTGCAATCACTTATAGAATGTACCCACATCATCCCACCTCCTAATAAAGTCAGTCAACTAGCGTGTGTGTTTATTTCACTCTTTTGTTTCACTCTCCCACCCCACAAAATAAAATTATCTGAGCTTTAAGTAACATGTTCGCTATGTCTGTGCTGCAAGAGCACATTTTCTTCTCATCTTTCTTTATGGTTAGGAATGAATATAGAAGGAGAGAATCCAGTAGTTTTTTTTTTCCTTTCCATTTTAAAGCTTCTTATAACCCAGTGAGCCTCTTGCTGGAAAGGCTTTAAAGCGGCAGTAGGGAAGAGAACTGCTCATATGAAAATACAAGGCAGCCTCTGTCAGAGTTGCCCAGTCTTAAAACCTGGCTGCAATCCTGAAACTTCTTACAATTTACTAAATCCCATTGACTTTGACTTTTCTTTGGAATTCTTCAATGGCTTCTGTGGGTTTTAGGAGCTTGTTGTAATTTCAGGATTACTACCTTCATCTGCTATATTCTTTTCCACTGGGAATATTGTTGTGGTTTCTCTTATACACTGTGCACAACCATATTCCAAACTCTTGATATGGACTGAGCTGTGTGGGGTTGCATCATGTTCCTTTCATGTTTGTAACAAGTGTGGACAGAAGATAATTTGACGCTTGTTTATCTGAGGTTGCTCTATATGAACTAGTCAAGATGTTGACCTGGTGCTACTTTTTTGTAAATGTAAGATCACAGTGTATTTTCTAATGCCAGTTCCTTAGTCAAAAACAGCAATTTAACAGATACTGTGGGGAACTGAAGTGTATATGCTAGGCTGAGTCACTCAAAGTAAATGTTTTAGCTGCATTTCAGAGGGGCCTTCACATTTGGTCCAATGTATGTAAAGTAGGTTGCTTGAGATAACTGGATGACAAATGGAAGTAATCTGTAACCAAAACCACTTTCCAATAACTTGGAGCACTTCTGAACCCTTTGTAGACTATTCAGAGGATTGTTTTATCTCAGAAGTGGTTGTAGAATACATTGCAGTCAGATAGGTGGTTACATAAATGTAACTGTTCTTGCACAGCCTGTGCTCTTTTCCAATTTAGCTAGATTCCTACCAAGTTTGCACTCACTCCTCACTTACCTAATTTGACTCATTTCTCGACTCTGCAGAGTTCTACCTGGTAACTTGAGTAACACATTATGAAGTGACTGGGCCGGACTCTCCAAATTTGATGGTAACAGGTAAATTCAAAAGCAAGGTTTATGCAGGACCCCATGATTTCTGCAAAACTGCAATCTTGTGGAATTTGGAAGGGAGTAAAATCCCCACAGTAAGATCTCTCAGCAGCATAGAAATCAGTCTGTCAACCTCCTCCCAGTTCAATTAATCTTCACTCTTATTTTAGCCACTGATGGGCTGGAATCAGATTTTGGCTCTCACTGCTGTGCGGGGCTTGAGGAGAGGAAGAATCCAGGTAAAACCAGACTTGACAGCGGCCCACTTAGGCCACTGGCATGTGTGATTCCAGGCCCCCAGATGTTTACCCGGGGTATCCCGGGTCATGTTGGTGGCTAGCCTGGGCTCTAAAACCTCTGCAATTAGTGGTGGTAACAGCCAGGGCTAGGGCCCACCGGAATGGGGGAAAGTGGGTCATCCTGGAGCCTACACGTTTGACTCTGGGCTAGTCTGCCAGCCTGGGCCACTTCCGCCATGGCTGCCTGTCATGGTGGGGACCTGGTGCTTTGCACAGCATCAGGAAAGGGATGGCCGGTGGCAGCCACACATTCAAATTTTCTCTGTCCTGGACTGTGCTGCTATTAGCCTGGACAGAAGCATGTCTGTTCCGTGCTCTGGCATATCCATGTTATGTCCACCTAGGCTGCTGCATCACATGTGGATTTACCTTCAGTTGACTGAGACACAAAACCTGAATGGGGATGGGGTGGGGAGGCAACTCCGGAGTGCCTAGGAGTCCATCCAAAGAGCAGCTGCTCCACCTTCTCATGCAACAAAAGTGGCTGTCTTATTCAGAATGGTGTCTACTACTCTCTTAGCTTCAACCACCCCTATGGGGAAAGGCAGGGAAATTTAAACAAGGGAGAGGAGGGAGCTGGATATATAGTTTCATATGGAGATAAAAAGGGAAAGGGTGCACAGAGAACCCAAACATACACAGAAACTTTCACTCCATCATTTCCCATGCAACAGTACCCCAACCTCCTACAGGCAAGAGCACAGCCACACATATAAATACAATACACAGCACACAACCCCTCCAACATAAACACATCACAGCCACATACATGTATATATTAATTATTAAATTATTATAATTGTTACTATTGTTATTGTTATTATTTTATTATTAAGCATTTGTACAGCAATGTACCTGGCACTTTACAATTGTAAGAAAGAGACATGGTCCCTGCTGTAGCAGGCTTACAGTCTAAGAGAGACAGGGGAGGAGACAAAGGGGAGGGAAAAGAGGAAGAGACAAGGATATATACACAAACTTATGATGTCTCAGGTGCACATGCTTGTCTTAGTTACAAAGGTGTAGTTACTCATTTAATGTTAAACAAGATATGATGATTCAGGATATATCAGCAAGGGGAACGAGGAGCCAGGGAAAGCTTGACAGAAGAGGTGGGTTTTGAGGAGGGATTTGAAGATTTGGAGTGAGGAAGCTGAGTGAATGTTTTCAGGGAGGGAGTTCCAGGCATGGGGAGCTGCCAGGGAAAGGGGTGGATGCGTTTTGAGGTGCAGGGGAGCCATGCGCAGGTGAGGTGGTGGCAGAGGAGGAGCAGAGCTCCCAGACAGTAGGGATGTGTGAACAGAACCGAGTTTGGAAATTTGGTTCAGTTTGGTTCAAAAATCAAGTTCGGTTCTGAAGTTCGGTTCGGTCGACCGAACTAGTCAAGTTTGGTCAAATTCCGAACTTCTGAACCAAGTTCATACATTCAAAACCGGTGTTTTAAGCTGTTTTTGGCCTTCCGAACTGGTTCAGATTTGACCAAACAGTTCGGTCAAATTTGAGTTCGGTTTGGAGGTTCAGTTCAGTCGAGCAAACTAGTTGAGTTCGGTGTGAACTGCGAACTTCCGAACCACGTTCGCACATCCTTACCAGACAGGAGTGTAGCAGGAAATGAGTGCTGAGAGATAGGGGGAAACACGGCCATGAAGAGCCTTGTAGGTAAAAACCAGGAGTTTGTGCAGAAAGCATTCAGGAACAGGGAGCCAGTGGAGAGAGGAGAGGAGGGGCTGTATGTGGTCAAATGTGGAGATTTGAATAAGACACCCATATTCCGCTGTTCAGCATAGTACCGGCCCAAAAGCTCCCTTCTGGGGCCACTAAGGGCTGTGAAGAGGAAGAAGATATGAATACAGGAGTCTGGTTCCTGCAGCTCACAGAGCTGACAGACTCTCTCATGTCTCGGGGTCCCGTTGTAACGCCCTTCTAACAGAGCTGAGGGGTAAGAGTTACATCTGAAGCAGGTAAACGACCTTCTCCATTCAGGGTCTGACCAAGCAAATAAGTAGCTAGAGCTCATACAAGGGGGGTCAGCTAGGGGATAATCAGGGGCAACTTCTTGAACAGCCAATAATGCCCTCTTTTTCTGGAACTCCTGATCCGACATGCGCCTTCGAATAAGAGTCAGGGATCCAGCAAGGCCAACCTGCCCAAGAGATTGACGGGAGAAGCCCAGATGCCTGAGTTCCACCTCTGCCTGATTCGTCCAAGTGCTATGAAGCCCCTCAGCTACCAACATGGCCAGAAGGGAGTTGTCCTGAGATGGAAAGAGACATACCTTAGCCCAATAATTCAAAAGTGACATCAAAGCCCTCAACCTGAGAGTTGAGCTAAAGAATTCAAACCTCAAGATTACCTGTGGAGTTCCCCTAGGGAGCCCCAGGAGTGAACGAAGCATGTAGTTCTGTATAGGTTCCAGATATGATAAATAGGTGATACCCCACGCAGGGAAGGCATAAAAGCATTGGGCTATCACCTTGACCCTAAAAAGCCACAGTGCCGGCAACACCAGTCTTTCCCCCTGATTGAAAAAATAGCCAAGGATAGCAGCCGAGGATCTCCTGGCTTGCAGTCTGACCGCCTTCATATGGGGAGCCTAGCTCATAGAAGAGGTGAAGATGACTCCCAAATATGTTTTAATATTTTATTATTGTTATAAATGTTTTAAATTGTTTTTAGTATTTTATATGTTGTGAGCCGCCCCGGGCTGCAGGAAGGGCGGTGTAAAAATTAATTGAAATAAATAAATAAATAAAATAAATAAATAAATAAATAAATAAATAATTGAAGGCTTTGACCTGTTCAAGAGTATTATGCCCAGGGCCCCGATTCTTCCGCGGAATTTTTTAAAAAATTCCGCGGGAGTCAGGGGCCAATTCTGCACCTCGGCGCGATTTACCAAGCGGGGGGGGGGCTTGGTTTGCCTCCTCCTCCCCCCGCACTGGTAAACCCTCAGGGCCTCCCCTCCCCAGCTGCCGGGGCTTGCCCTCCCCAGCTGCTGGGGCGTGCTTGACTCCCACCCCCCAAAAAAAACCCAAAAGGATTTGTCTTACCAGGGATGGCAGCAGCAGCTGCTCCGTCCAGCGCGCTCTTTTCCTGCTCGTACTTCCTGGCCCCTCCCGACGGGGCCTCTCAGGGCGACGCAGCCGGATGACGTCATCTGGCTGCGTCGCCCTGAGAGCCCCGTCGGGAGGGGCCAGGAAGTACGAGCAGGAAAAGAGCGCGCTGGACGGAGCAGCTGCTGCTGCCATCCCTGGTAAGCAAATTAAAGGGCCCTGGCAAGTGGGGAGGCTGGGGAGGGGAAGCCCCGAGGGTTTGTTCATTCCCCTTCCCCCGTAGAATCTCCTGCCCCGCGTCCCCGCAGCGCAGGCTGGAAATTCTGCGCTGGGGTAAGCGGGGCAGGAGATTCCGCGGGGGGAGGGGAATTCCGCGGGAAATCTGCGATTCGCAGACCCGCGTTTCCCTCGGGGCCCTGATTATGCCCAATCCTCCATTGGTGTCTCTTATAGGCGCCCCAGTGACCCATTACCATGATTTTTGTTTTATTAAAATTGATTTGTAGAGCTTCCCTTTCACAATACTTCCCTAAATGTTCAACATACTTCCCGAAATGTTGCAGTGCTCTCTTCAGTCCGACTAGGGTCTGGGAGAGTAAGACTGTATCTTCGGCATACAGGAGGGCCGGAACCCTCCTGGCGCCGATCCGGGGAGCATGTGTATCAATACCCTTCATAAAGGGAATTAAATCATTTTGGAACAGGAGCCTAGTAAAGCTGGGTGACGAGCCAGGCTTGCAAGGAACCATGAGGTAATGATTGCACTGTATCACCATAGCAGCCTGGTGACAATGTGGATCCTAATGCTGTGTCTATGAACCCAAAGGACCAGAGTTTGAAGCCCACATTCCCCATGAGTTCTGACATAGATTAAGGCTTAAAGTAGATTCTAACCTAGATGCAAGTGACGGCTAACTCCTTGCTGGCTAGCACACCTTGATATCTGGGCTTTACTTTCACTTCTGTGCAAGGAGGGGAAAGAAGGCACAAGAAGATTCCCAGTAGAGCAAAGTTCCACCAACAATTCATCTCTGGCATAGAACCTAGTAGACCTGTCTCTAGAAACCATGTATCCAAATACATGTATGATATCACTTACATGTGGGAGCCAGAGTGCTGTAGTGGATAAGGTGCTGGATTTGTTCCTGGGAAGCCAGGGTTTTAATCCTGTTCTAGCCATGAGCTCATAGGGTGGCCTTAGGCAAGTAACAACCTCTCAGTCTCAGTTACCCATCTGTAAAAATAAGAGTGCATATATCTGTCTGTCCCTGTACTCCCTTCACAATTGTCCATCTTAGATTGTAAAACCACTGGGCAGGGACCTGTCTCCATAATCTGTGACTATAAAGTGCTGTGTCTGCCTTGTAGCACTATAGAAATGTTTTGTAGTAGTAGTAGCAGCACATCCACCCTAGGAGTGTAAGAAACTTTCCCTTTACATTCAAGGACAATAAGTAAGGACTAGCAAAGTGATATGACATTACTAAGGTCACATGGCAAGGCAAAGACAGACTTGAGATTGGGACCCAAGCGTTCTCTTAGCTCTTTGTTTTAAACTCAGAGCTTTCTTCCTTAATTCATACCTGTATGTTTTATATCTTTATCATTTTTGCTCCAATGATATACCAAATGATTTACTTTGAAAGTCCAGGATTACAGGTTGGGAACACTGTAATATTTTCTGAGACTACTGTATACAGAGAGCATAACCACATTAACTCTGACAGAACTGCTTTTATGATTGGCAAATAAAGTCAGAAGACTAGTTCCTAAGTACAGGTACTATCTGCCGCATTGATTTTAAATAGGGGGCATAAACAGTTCTTGTTAAAAAGCTTTTGGTCTGTGTAGACTTGAGCATATCTAATATTCCATAAACTCCATCATTGGTAACATTTTCCAAAATGCACTAAGGTATTAAAATAAGCTAAACACTTCCACACTTTCTTTCTTGATTCAGATTTTGAAATAAAGCTGTTTGGCTCTCGTAAAAATGTAAAATAAAAACAAACAACATAGAGATGAATTTTCTAAGCTTGGTGTCAGTTTAAAAAAGTCCTTTCTGAATAAACCTTTCACTCCTCTGGACTGATTTTGTTTATAGTGACTGCCACCACCAAGTAATTTAATGAAGATCTCCTACTGTGCAAAGACTAAGTTCTCTAAGTGTCATCAGATTGTAGTGTTGGAAGGATGAGGAATTATTGCGCCTATTAAATAAACACAAAAAATTATGTCAAACTAATGTTACACAGTCAGGAATTTCTGACTTATGGCTGCCACTGAATATGCAACTCTGCTTCTTCAAGTTTATCCATTATTACAGAATATAATAAATATTGCACACTGTTCTGAGCCTGCCTAGGCTGCACTCTATAAAACCTCCTTGACTAGAGTCATCGCCATTCTGAGCTTTGCTTTGAAGAAAGAGCTGGTAGGGTATGTTGTCGGTTGGGTAAGAATACTGTTATTCAAATTTATGCTTTCCAGATCCTGGGGCCAGCTATCAACTGCCCTGATCCCAAAAGTTAAAAAGAAAAATGCCTACATTGCCCTGGTAGTCTCCATAAATGGACCCCGCACCTATATTGATAAAATATTTTGTTATTAGCCACTACCTCCTTTCCCCAAACCTAATCCCCATTTACTATCTCCCCCCATCTCAACTGCCTCTCTCTTGCACTCTCTTCCATTCAGAAAGCACTGTTCATCCATGACCTCTTTCTCTCCCACTCGCTCCAGTTCCTTGACCTTAAAAACTCCTGCTGCTCTCTCCCTTGGCAGCCTCTCCTTCACCCACTCGCCATGATCTGAAGGCCGTGGGAGCACTTTTGGCCTGCTCCTTGCAAAATCTTGCCAGTTCCAACCTCTCACACTTTCATTTCCTTTGAGGCCCATTGCATTCGCCTCTGGTCCCACCTCCACGTCCATGTTGCTCTCATCTACCACCCTCAAGACTCCCACTCCTCTTTTCTCTCTAACTTTGACAGTTGGCTTACTTTCTTCCTTTCTGATGACAATATTCCCACCCTCATCCTTGGGGACTTCAGTATCCATGCGGACACCCCCTCTGACCCTGCTGCTTCCCACTTCCTCTCACTGACCTTTTCACTTGACCATTACCAGTGGCTGACTGCCCGACACGTTGTGACAACTACTCCCTTCACCTAGTCTTATAAAAAAAAACTATTGTCTCTCAGATCTCTCCTTTGATGCCCTTCCTGTCTGACCATCATCTTCCTTCATTCCATCTCTTCCATGCACCCTCTGCTGCTTCTCCAACCTGTTGTTCTTTCCATGACCTTCAATCAATCAACCCTCTTGACTTTGCTTTCACTTTCCCCTCCTTCCCTCATCTGTCTTCTCTACCAAATGCCCAGACTTTGCTGTCTCCTCCTTCAACTCGCTCCTTCCCTCCACCCTTGATTCCCCTCTTATGCTATCCTATCCATTGCATAAAGCCCCATTTTTGGCTCACCAATACCATCCGCCACCTATGTTCCTACTCTTGAGCTGCTGAGTGCCTCTGGCAGAAGTCTTATGAGTTTGCTGACTTCCTCCCCCTTTAAGTTTGCTCTTCCTGCATTTAGTGATACCCTTTCTCTGGCCAAAGACCACTATTATTCTAAATTAATCAAATCTCACTCCCGCAAACCCCGCCATCTCTTCTCAACATTTGCTTCCCTTTTGAAGCCTCCCTGTCCTCCCCTCCTTTTCTCTCTCTGCACAGGATCTTCTTTCCTTTTTCAACAATAAAATTGATAAACTCTGCCTTGCTATTTTATCTCAACCCTCTCCCTCCCTAGTCCCTCTTTCCTTCCCTGTTATTCCCCCTCCTTCCTCCCTTCTCTTTTTTTTCTACCTAGCCTCCCTTGAGGAGGTCACATCTGTTCTCTCTGCATAAAACCCCTCCACCTAACTCCTTGACTTGTCAGTGACTTCATCCCATCTCTCCTTCTAACAGCAATTGCCCCCACCACTGCACCTTCTCTGCTACACATCATCAATCTCTCCCTCTCTACTCAGCCATTTCCATTGGATTTCAAATATGCCACTGTCTCCCCTATCCTTAAGAAGGCCACTCTTGACCCCACCAACCCTTCCAGCTACCACCCCATTTCACTCCCATCCTTCGCTTCAACGCTCCTTGAGCGGGCTGTCTACATGCTCCTTCTTGATTTCCTTTCTTCATATTCCTCCCTTGACCCCCTTCAATCAGGCTTCTGCCCTCTCCACTCAAATGAGACTGCCCTCACCAAAATCACTGATGACCACCTCTTAGCTAAGTCTAAGGTTATCTACTCCATGCTTGTCCTCCTTGATTTCCCTGCCACCTTTGACACTATCGACCATGGCCTCCTTCTGGATTTGCAATGGTCCTTTGGTTTCCAGGACTCTGTTCTCAATTGGTTCCCTTTGTATCTCTTGAACCACTCCTTCAATGTTTCTCTTGCTGGTACCTCCTCTATTTCACTTCCGTTTTCTGTGGGAGTTCCCCAAGGCTCTGTTTTACGCTCTCTTCTCTTCTCACTTTACACTCTTTCTCTGGGTAAACTCATTGAAGCTCACGGCTTCCAGTATTACCTGTATGCTGATGACATGCAACTCTATCTCTCCACTCCCACGGTCTTCCCTTCCATCCAGTCTTGTATCATCAACTATCTCTTTGATGTCTCTACTTGGATGTCTCACCACCAACTCAAGCTTAATATGGCTAAGACTGAACTCCTCATCTTCCCCCCCCAAATATTCCTCTCCTACGTCCCTCTCAATTTCCACTGAGGGAGTCATCATCCGGGCAGTCCCTCAGGTGGGTAGCCTTGGATTAATCTTTGACTTCTCCCTCTCCCTTACAACTTAGAATCAGGCTGTTTCTGGTTCCGTATAATTCTGTCACTTTGCTCTGTATAAAATTGCTAAAATCCAGTCCTGTCTTACTGTTCCCACCACAAAAGCCCTAGTCCATGCTCTAGTCATTTGTTGCTTTAACTTTCTCCTTATTGGTATCCCCTGCTCTCATCTCACCCCCCCATCGCTGTTCAATGCTCTGATGCCAAAGTCATCCACCTTGCTTGTCACTTTCACTATGTTCAGCCACTCCTCTCTACCCTACACTGGCTCCCTCTATATGAACACATTCAGCACAAGCTCCGAGTCTTCATCTTCAAGATTATTATTCTTCATGGCCTTTCTCCGCCATATCTCTGCACTTTTGTATCCCACCACACTGCTGGCCAGGAGCTTTACTCCTCCTCTGACCCTATCCTTGCCTGATTGCAATCCCCTTGCTCCTATAAACATATTCACCCCTTGTCTCTTGCTGTCCCCCATGCCTGGAACTCCCTCCCTGGATACATTATCTCTGTTCTTTCTCTTTCAAATCCGTCTTCTGTCAGGTTTTCCCTAGTTCATCATGAGTGAAATTGCATCATCTTTCCCTCTCACTCAGAATCTCCTCCCTGTAACTAAGTTAGGTTACTAACTAAATTAATTCCCTGTAACTAAGTTAAGCAAATGTACCTGCAACTTCTCAATCTCATAAATGTATCCTTGTCTCTCCCAATGTTCACGACCTCTTTTTCTCCCCCTCACTTGTCTCTTCATTAGATAGTAAGTCCCCTGGGTTAGGAACCTGTCTATAACTATTGATTGTACAGTGCCAGGTATACTGATGGTGCTATAAAACAGCAACAGCAACAGCAACAGCAACAGCAACAGCAACAGCAACAGCAGCAGCAGCAGCAGCAGCAACAGCAACAGCAACAACAGCCAGGTTGCAATTGTACCTGGATATCTATTGGGACTCTTGTTTGGGACTGACATGCTAGAATCACATCAACAGCACTATATAAATCAAATCCATCCATCCCAAATGAACCCTTTGTTGGAGTTATGGCTTTTATTTGACAGCTTAACAAAATGAAGCTTGGGTTGTTGAGATGGAGACGTCCTTGAAGATTGTTGAGACTTCCCTAGGAACATCATACCCTGGGTAGATATTTGTGTTGAAACAGGGTATTTTCACATCTAGGAATGTCCTTTCATCCTTCCCTAGGAAATGGGATAAGTAATAAATTGTCTTGAAATTGTATGTTCTTTTGGATCAGATCAGTGATGACTCAGATGAGTGGGGCCAAGAAAGCTGTTTTATTAAATACAAAGCATACAAAAAGCAAAGAAAAGTGTCTCACATTCCTTTCTGCAAGCTGGGGAACCCCAACAACGGATGCGAAATGATCCCCAGGTGGACCCCAGGTTCTGTCGCGCCCCTCAGCACATCTGCGAAGTGGTCAGCAGTGAAATCCCAATGTGGGTTTCCAGCTTCTCTGTTTTTACACTATTTTAACTTTGCAAACCCACTATATAACACTGTGCATGTGCAAAGCAATTCTAGCTTTTGAGAATGTGCCTCCCCCTAGCCTGGATTATTTCCAACTTCCAACTTAAGAAAGATTTACCAAGCTTAAACTACTGATAAAGACTTCTGAAAACACTACATTCCTAGCCTGACTTGGTACCCTGCAAAACAACTGTAATGGGCTATACAAAGCAGTTTCATGCATACAGCTAATAACAAACAGGATAGATTTCCAGGCAAGAGCAGACCGAATAAAATACATGTGTCCCTGACTGGCTACACCAACATACAATGGGTCTTCCATGATCTTTCACTACATAAACATTTTTTAACTCTTGTCCGGGTTTTTGTAGTACAGTATATTATTATTATTATTATTAACAAACATTTATATAGTGCCAGCAGTGTACCTGGCACTTTACAAAGTAATAAAATAGACATGGTCCCTGCCCCTAGGGCTTACAATCTGAGAGACAGGAGCTGGGGGAGAGACTTAGGAAGGGGAACAGAGGGAGAGACAAGGGGATCTAACATTCATGAAGATGCGAGGTCTCAAGTGCACGTACTTGGCTTGGTTATGATGAGAATGACAACAGGCAGGTCCATGTTGCAAGGATAAGGGTAAACCGATCGTAGGTATAGGAATAGTGGCTCAGCAGGATAAAGAGTCAGACAGAGCAGAGCAAAAGAGGTGAGTTTTAAGGAGAGATTTGAAGGTATGAAGGGAGGGGGGCAAGGCGGATGTGGACAGGGAGGGAGTTTCAGGCATGGGGGGCAGCAAGTGAGAAGGGACGAAGGCGCTTAGGGGAGCAGGGAAGACGTGGAAGGGTGAGAGAAGGGACAGAGGAGGAGCAAAGTGCATGGGCTGGAGTATGGAGGGTGATAAGTGCCGAGAGGTAGGGGGGAGCAAGGTTGTGAAGAGCTTTATAGGCGAAGACTAGGAGCTTGTGCAGGATTTGTTCAGGAAGGGGAAGCCAGTGAAGCGAAGAGAGGAGGGGCTGCACATGGTCGAAGCGACTGGCGAGGTAGATGACCCTGGCAGCAGAGTTTTGGACAGAGATGAGGGGAGAAAGGTGAGACCGAGGAAGGCCAGTGAGAAGGAGGTTACAGTAATCGAGGCGAGAGATGACCAGAGCATGAACAAGAGTTTTGGCAGACGAGACAGAGAGAAAAGGGCGAATCTTAGAAATGTTATGGAGGGAGAAGCAACAGGATTTAGCAACAGAGTCAATGTAGGGTTTAAAAGAAAGGGCTGAGTCAAAGATGAAGCCTAGGCTACGGGCTTGGGGGACAGGCAGGATGGTGACTCCATCAATAGTTATTGACAGTGAGGAAGGAGAGGAAGGATGAGGGGGGAAGATAAGGAGTTCAGTTTTAGCCATGTTGAGTTTGAGTTGACGTTGAGACATCCAGGTAGAGATGTCAGAGAGACAGTTGATGAGACGAGCTTGAACAGAGGGAGAGAGAGAGGGAGTAGAGAGATAGAGTTGAGTGTCATCAGCATAGAGGTGGTATTGGAAGTCATGGGAGGCAATGAGTTTGCCTAAGGATGAGGTATAGATCGAGAAGAGGAGAGGGCCAAGAACAGAGCCTTGAGCAACACCAACTGAGAGGGGGAAGGAGGAGGAGGTGGAGTTGGAGAGAGACACATTAAAGGAGCGGTCAGAGAGGTAGGAGGAGAACCAGTTATGGACAGAGCCACAAAATCCAAGGGAGTGAAGGGAATCCAGCAAGAGTGAGTGGTCAACAGTATCGAAGGCAGCAGAGAGATCAAGGAGGACAAGAATGGAATAGAGACATTTAGATTTAGCCACCAGAAGATCGTTGGTGATCTTAGCGAGAGCAGTTTCAGTAGAATGAAGGGGGTGTAAGTATACTGCAAGGGTTACAAAGCAAGATACCAAAGAGTGAAGCAATAGTTAGAATTGTTCATGACTTGTAACCACTTCAATGGCACATGGTCTGTGAGTAATTGAAATGGGCTACCTTGCAGTTAATAATGGTTACTGATGACTACTCACTATTGCCCAGCAAATAGTAAGACATTCCCACTCAATACTGGAGTATTTCCATTCAGGAGTTGCAAGTTTGCAGCTGATATACAGAACTGGGTGTTCCTCTCCTTCCCATTCCTGTGACAGTATGGCTGTCCTCACTATGGCTGAAGTATGTGTTTTCATGTGAAAAGGTCAGTCAAAATCTGGACATCAGAGTATGAGCACCAAGGTCAATATTTTTTGAGATGGGTAAAGGCAGTTTCAGCTTCCTGGGCCCAGCATAACTTTGAGGTTGATTTCCCCCCCCCCCATAGTCACTTGGTAAGTGGCACAGTGATTTCTGCACAATGCAGAATGTATTTTCAGTATTAGTTCACAAATCCTAAAAAATCATCCAGATCTTTTGTAGTTATGGGTCATGGACTGTTTTGTACAGCTGCTATTTTTTATGCCTGAGGTTCAATGAGTCCCCTTTCTATGACATGGCCAAGAAAATTTGTCTCGATCTTTTAGAGATGACACTTTTTTGGGTTAGCATCTAAACATGTGGTACAAAGTGTTTCCAATATTTTCTGAAGATGTATCAGGTAGCTAGACCATGTATGGCTATAAATAACTACATCATCAAGGTGACATAAAGTGTTTCCAATATTTTCTGAAGATGTATCCGGTAACTAGTCCATGTATGATTATAAATAACTACATCATCAAGGTAGCCAGTAGCAATTCCTTGGTGTTTAGCTAGCAATTTATCCATTAGGTGTTGAAAAGTGGCTGGCACACCATGTAGGCTGAATGGCATTCTTTTAACTTGAAACTATCCTTCAGAGGTAACAAATGTTGTCAATGGTTTTGAGGATTCAGACAAAGGGATCTTCCAGTAACCTTTAGTCAACTCTAAAATTGACATGCAGACCTTTCAGACCTTTCTTGACTTGGAGCATAGGGTAATTATGCATCTATGACAGAAACCGAGTTGAGGTACCAGAAATATACACATTTCATTTCATTTCATTGTTTATTTATACTCCCCACTCTCCTGCCATTGGCAGCTCGAAGCAGCTCCCAACACAATAATACACAAAAAGAAAAAAAAATAGGTCCAACATGGACTACCAGTTCAACAGCAATAACCCTTACAATTTAGACAATGAATAATCCATCCACCAACTAGATAATACAAATTAATCCTCAGCTTTCTCATTCACTCCTCACTCTTCCCCACCTGCTGCCACCAGGGGGAGGACCAACCCAAACCAACACATCTTACCCATCTTCTAATAACCTAGAAAACTATCCTTTACCTTTCCAAACCCACCCTGCTGCCACCAGGGGGGAAACACCCACTCCGTACCACTTGCTCTCACCAAGGGAGGGCGTTCTTATGAACCAATTATTGTCTAATACAATCCACCCATACAATGACATAATATAGAGCACACACACAATCAATTTCAATATAACAATACAATACAGGCCCCCATATAATAAATTTCATAACACAAAAATCTCCCTTTACTTAATCATAGCAACAAATCCCCAGTACAACAACAGTTCCTCCCCTTCAAAAGATTCTCGATAACAGCTAATATCACCCCCCCATAATATCAGACGAGGAAAAAAAAACCTCATCCAACACTCACATTCCTCGATGCTTTAACTCCCCTCATCACCAAACATCAATTATGTGAACCAACCTTCCTGGCCATGGCCAACAGTCCCAGCAGAAGAGCACAGTCAAAGGGCATGCTCATTTGGCTGTGCCCCTTCAGCACGTGCCACCGGCATGGCCAATAGCACAGCCGATGGCTGGACCCAGCTTTAATGCTAGCGGCTTGGGGCTCATGCTCTCCAGTCCCCACCCTTGCCCTCTTATCGGGCACAGCTGTAGTGGTAAACCTCTCCAGTCTCCAGGAATCACAGCCAGCTCCTGCCATTGTTCTGTCTCTGGGGCAATATTCCACACCCCATTACACAAAATCTCAAGAGGGGGAAGGGGCACATCACCATCACTGTCCCTCTCCATGCCTGGCTGATCGTCACTCCTCCAACCAGGGACAGGGACCCTCTTCTGCATGCCGCCCACACCTACAATTCCTTGCCCATATGACACAAGGGCTGGGCTGTCTGTTGATCCTGAATCTCCCCCAGTTTTAATGCTAGCAGCTTGGGGGTTTGACCACCCACACCTACAATTCCTTGCCCAGATGACACAAGGGCCAGGTTACCTGTTGATCCTGAAGCTCCCTGGCCGACATCCGGACCCGGATTTAATGCCAGCATTAGTGTTGACCCATAAGGTTTTGGAACCAGTTATAGCGAACTGCCCCAGGACTATTTGAGGGTTCTATTTCATTCCAGTGTCTCTCCATCTGTTTCCCTTCCTTTGTCTCCCCACCCCCACACCCCTGTCTCTCAGATTTTAAGCCCTAGGACAGGGACTGTGTCTATTCAATTACTTTGTAAAGCCCCATGTACATTTCTGGTGCTATATAAATGCTTGATGATGATGATGATGATGATGATGATGATGATGATGATGATGATGATGATGATGATGGAATTTTATAACCAGGAAGTGCACTGAGCCCATGGGGTGGGGTGAGGTAGAAATGTAAATAAATAAATGTTTCACAGGAATTTTCACACTTTGGAAGAATCCTCAGAACTCCACATCTGCTGACTTTTGGCTGCAAAGCCAATAGGTGCTGTAGGCTGAAAACAGGGCCCTCTATAAAAGAGGTGAATCCCTCTAAGTGCATGAGAGAACATGGTTGAATTGAGACTGGGGTGCACTTTCCCATGGAAGAGGCTTAGTGCAGCCTGGGGAAGGGTATCAGCTTTGGAGAAGGGCCAAGAAGGAGAGATACATAGAGTGAAGAGAGGACTGCAGGAAGGTTCAGCTACTAGAAATGTTTTGGGACAGAAGAAAAAAGGGAACAAAGGGAGTTAACTGATCGGTTAGAACAATATGGTTGGGTAGACTTATGGAGACATTTAAATGGAAAAGAAGAGATTATCCCTTCTTTTCGGCCATACATAATAGCTATACTCGTATAGATCACGTGTTGGTCAACAAAACTGACTCACACAGGGGGGAAAAATGTAGTGTTGGTCCAGTAGTGCTGGCAAACCATAACACAGTGGTCACCATGTTCAAGGAACCAGGGAATCAGCGTACAAAGTTTTCCAGCTGGCAGTTAAATAGAAGTTTGATCGCAAATGGAGAGAATAGGACTCAGATTAAAAAAAAGTTTAATAGATTTTTTTGATCTCAATGATGGGTCAGTAAAATCATCAGCAACATTGTGGGAAGCCGCAAAGGCAGTGACCAGAGGTAATATTATTACCTTACAAGCCAAAATCTTAAAGGATAAAAGACTTCCAAAAAAAAGAAACATACGCCAAACTACAAAAATTGGAAGCACAAAATAAAGTAGCCCCCACTAAAGCCTTAAAACTGAGCATAATAAAGAATAGGGAAATTATAAACACGTTCGAGTTAGAACAGACTAAAAATCAATTCAAAAAATAAGGTTTCACTTTTATGAAAATAGCAACAGAGCGGGAAAGACCCTGGCCAGATTAGTTAAAACAAAGCAAAGAAAAGAGCATATCGCAAGACAAAAAGAGCATAAACCTTGCCTTGCATATCGCAAGGCAAAGAAAAGAGCATAAACAAAGACAAAAAATACTGTACCTAACTTCCCAATATAAAGGAGGCATTTTTAGAGTTCTTTAGGAGAGTGTATACATCACAAAACCCGAGAGACACAGAAATACAGAAATTTCTGGAGGGAGTAGAGATGCCAAAATTAAATAAAGATCAAGAAACTTTTCTGAATGCCAATATCACAGAGCAGGAAGTTCAAGAGGTGATAATAGTTTCAAAAAATAACAAGGCCTCCGGACCGGATGGGTTCTCAAACGAATTCTATAAAGCCTTTGTGGAGGTTCTGGCGCCCTATCTCACAATAGTATATAACAATATATTAACAGAAAAAGAGATGTCGTGGAACTTCTACAACGCTGTTATCACACTAATTCCCAAACCCGGTGAAGACATAGATAAATGCGGAAGTTACCTCCCAATTTCCTTGCTGAATTCGGATTTCAAGATTTTTGCTAAAATTCTAGCAGATAGATTGAAGGCGATTAGTGGCGAAATCATCCATAGAAATCAGACTGGCTTTATCCCAGGCAGGAAGGGAAGAGATAATATTTGGAAGGCCATTAACATTATATATGCTCTGAACAAACAAAAAGTTCCAGCTATGATAATCTCAGCTGACACGGATAAAGCTTTTGACTTTGTGGAGCCGAAGTGCCTATTTAGGGTTTTGGAGAAGTTGGGCTTTGGGGGAAACTTTTTGGGCTGGCTCTTGGCAATTTACAGGAAACCACAATCTTGACTTCTAATTAATGGGGAGCTCATGGAGCCTTTTCAATTGCAGAGTGGGACCAGGCAGGGTTGTCCCCTGTCCCCTCTGCTGTTCAACATGGCTTTGGAGGTGCTGGCTTCAACGATTCAGCAAAATGAGAAAATAAAGGGGGTACAAATAGGGGGATGTATAAATAAGCTTTCGCTATATGCGGATGACCTACTATTGTATATAACTAAGCCAGAGGAAACTCTGCCAGAGTTACTGGGGATAATGGAAAAATTTGGTAGACTCTCGGGGTATTCTATTAACAAGGAGAAATCCTATGCATTAATTTTTGGACATGGGAAAGAGCAGGAGGAACAATTTTTTAAAAATCACCATTTCCAATAGTGGAAACAGGTTTAAAATACCTAGGGGTAACATTAACAAAAAATACAAAAAACCTGTACTCCACCAACTTCCTCCCTCTAAAAAAAATGGAGGGAAGAAATACGACCATGGCAGAAACTGATGATATCATGGCTAGGGAAAAATCAATCTCTATAAAATGATAATGCTCCCAAAGCTTCTATACAAGCTTATGGCAATTCCGATCACACTACCAGAATCCTTTTTAAAATTAAATAAAGACTTTTTAAAGGACATAGTGTGGAATGGGAAGAAACCACGGATCAGGAAGCAAACCTTGATGCAAATTAAACAGAAAGGGGGAATAAATGTTCCTGATATAAGGCTATACCATATAGCAGTGTGTCTGGGGGGGATATATGACTGGTATTATGACTTGAGTGCACTCGAATGGGCAGAAATAGAAAAAGAACTCATACAAGTAAAGACGCTAAAAGACCTAATTGTAGATCAGGGAATCATACCCATGGAAATTAGAAAGGAACACCCTTTTGCTGGAGCCTTATATAAGAACTGGGAATTTAAAAAATAATAATATTGTGATATAAGGTGGCATGTCCCCCTTCACCCCAATAGACTCAATACAAATCAGAGAGACAGGAATTGCCCCAAAGATTTGATCCTCTCTTTAAAAAATAGGGATAACCAGGATGGAACAACTCTTTGCAGGGAGAAATTTTATACTCCCTCAAAAGGTAGAGGAATTGCCATGAGAAAATCTGAATATTTTCCAGTACCTAGAGTTGAAGGGTCTGGCTAATTCCCCTGAAAACAAAGGAAGGTTAAGCAGAAAACCAGTCAAGCTGGAATTATTATTTTTTTAAAAAGGAATAAAAACTCAGGCAGATTGGGGAGGATATATAAAGAACTGAATGAAATATCATATAGCTGGCCCATTAAATATATGGAAAAATGAGGGAAGGATATAAGTGTCCCCTTGGAGGAAGAGGAAAAAAGGAAAATATGGCGTCATATGAATAAATGTTCGACCTTCTTGGAGGTCAGGGAAATCCAGATTAAACTGACTACTAATGCCTGAGAATATGAGATTTGCAAACTCAACAGGGAAAGGGCTATGCTGGAGGGGCTGCGGAGAAAAGGGGAGCCATAAACACTGTTGGTGGGAATGCGGGAAGGTTCAGACATTTTGGTTCAAGGTATGGAAGATAATTAACAAGACAGCCGGGGAAGTGGTCCCATATAGGCCTGAAACTGCTTTGCTCAGATTGTATGCTGATACGGAAAAAATGCTCCTTTTCCAGGGTTCATGTAAGACTGTTTTCTTAGCAGCCATAAGTGTTATAGCTAAACATTGGAAAGCGGTTGAGGAATCATCTATTGAAGAACTATCTCAAAAGCTATGGTTTATGTACACTATGGAGAGACTACATGCTGATCTTCATAACAAACGACAAGGTTTTGAAGAAAATTGGGGGGCCAGTTATGCTGACCCTGGATGAGAAGAACCTGGACAAAAAAGACTACCAAATTTATTTATTTATTTATTTATTTTTAAATTTATATCCCACCCCTCCTGCCCACAGGGCAGCTTGGGGAGGTGAACAACATTTCATTTAAAACAATAATAAAATTTTAAAACAATTTAAAATAAACTACATGGGGAAAGCCCCCATCCCCATCCCCACCCCCACCCCACCCCTACCCCCCGCCAAAAGCCTGACGGAACAGCCAGGTCTTACATATACGCCGAAACAGCAGGAGAGTGGGAGCCAGCCGAGCCTCCTCCGGGAGCAAATTCCACAGCACAGGGGTGNGGGGAACCTCCAAAAAGGCTCCCACGGACGATCTCAAGGGTCGCACGGGTACATGGGGAGTGAGGCGATCCCGCAGATAGGCAGGGCCTAGGCCGTGAAGGGCTTTAAAGGTTAAAACTAGCACCTTGAACCTGGCCCGGTGCTTTATAGGCAGCCAGTGCAGAGCCCGGAGCACTGGTGTCATGTGCTCCCTGCGACCCACCCCCGTAAGGAGACGGGCCGCGGCATTCTGCACCAGCTGCAACCTCCGAACCAGCTTCTCGGGCAGCCCCAAATGATATTTGGATCCTGACATTATGATGAGACCCTATACAAAGAGTTCAAAGCCCACTCCGAAGGATTATAAACTGTGTGAGCGCCTGTTTTAATTTGTTTTAATCTTGTAATAGTTTGAATCTGAAAAAATGTATAAGTACGGACCTCACTGTAGTCCATTTGTAATTTGTGGAGGGATCGCAGGTGGTCTTTTGTATGAACTTTTCCCAAACAATACACATGAAAAAAAAAAACACCCTAAAAAGGACAGTGGACATCCCTAAGCAGCATACATAGAAAATTCAATGTGCTTTGAAAGTTGCATTTGTTTCAAGGTACTGGCTAGGAAAACCTGAGAAGGTGAAACTGGAAAGGAAAAACAGAATCTTCAAGAAGTAATTACAGAAGTCCTCACGAGGATTGGAAAAGTTAACATTTGATTGACAACATGGAAAAGATCTTTTAAAGGAACTAGAGCTGAAAGGAGTACCCTGCAAAACAGGCACACCCATTGAAACTATGGTACCCAACTCTACTACTAAGTATTTCTGTACCGCTACTAGGCATATGCAGCACTTTAAAGTCACAGATTTTTTAGAGACAGGTCCCTGCCCAGTGGGCTTAAAGTCTAAGGCTCTTTATAAGCAAGCCACAGCTTCTGCGGCTGGGGGGTTGCATTCTGTGGGCACTCTGCTGCCAGGGTGGTACAGGGGGTGAGTGCACATGGGCACACCTTTTATAAAAAGATTGTATTTCACCTGACGTATTGATTGTAACCCACCTCTGTAGCCCTATGTTTAGTAAAGGTACACATGTGTGTACTAATATTAGATCAAATGTAAACTAGTAGTGAAAATATGTATTTGTGCTAGACTGATTAAGAGTATGGGTAGTTTTGGACGTGATGGGCCTTTCGGACTGCCACACTGAACCTTGATCTGTCTCAGATCCTGGTCCGTGATCAGACTGGCCATCCTTTAGATGTGCCGGCCTGATTGCGGAGGGGAATCGGGGAGGAGGTGGGGCTGTGCGGCGCAACGTATTTTACCTGACGCTCAGCCCCCCCCCCCACGCTCCTCCGGCCTCCCACCCTCGGGGAGATGGGTGGGTGCAGTGGCCAATTAGGCCGCTGCCTTCAATCCCGTACCGCGGTCTGAACAACGGTCCGGAACAGGGTGAGGTAGCAGACGCTGCCTTCGCCCCGTTCCTGATTGTGGTTCAGCTGGCCATGATTCTGGAGGTGAGACCAACCTCACCTCCGGAATCATAGTTATCTTTGAGCCTCACCAGGAATTCACCATGGTGGGCATCTGGCAGGGCTCAAACAGATGTTCGTGCAATCGCAGCCACCATCCTGAATCCACTGTGATTCGGGGTTGTTGACTGTGATCCCTTAACTTCTGAAATTACCCTATGTCATTTTATGATGAAAAGCATGATGGATACAAGCCAGAGAACAAGACTCGTTAGCTTAGGCCATGAGCCTCAGATCACAGTGATGAGAAAATGCTGTCTCATGGAAAAGCTGTTTGAAGGAGTTGGGGTAAACAAGACAATAAAGTTCACAAACATGAGATAACCAGTAACACTCAGCAAACAATGGTTCCCAATGATGCAAAGTAATGGGTATCAGCTAGCTGCCAGCCTTGAAGGCACCAGGGCGTGTAGGAGAAATCCTAATCTCATCCTAATGCACAGAAGGTCCGGCTTTGGTCGGAGGGATGGGGCCTGGATGTCCTGGAAAGATAAGGACAGAGATGTGCATAAGAATATGGTCAGCAGAAACCTACGAGATAGTGACATGAGACCCTGCACCAAGCATATTAGCATAATGTCTTCCTGCTCAGGAGGTCACCCAAACCCAGAAACAAGCATCTCAATAACATTCTCCACCCCAGAGGGCTATAAAACAGAAGCTCAAACCATGGAAAAATATCTCCAGCACTACTGGCCAACAGCTTTGCAGTGAGCCACTGGGCTGTTGATCCTTATCGTTGCTCTCAACAGATACAGATACAAGGGGCACCTCTTCCGGGTATGGACCCCCGGACCCCCACCTGTACCAACTTCTCCAAACCAACGCTCGCCACTGTAAACTGCAGGACATGGAAGAGACATGTATTTTATGTGTTAGGCCAGGCTAGGATCTATCCAAGAACTGTGATACTGTGTTTATGCTATATTGTCTGTGTGGATAAAGAATTAAATAGTGTTGTACCCCCCCCAAAAAAAAAGAAAGAAAGAGACAAAAACAAAAGTGGTTCCTTCTGCACCCCCATGCCAGAATTCTGTCTAGAGACTCCAGCTAAACTGTTCTTGAAATGAGGCTCATAATGTAAAAGCTACAGTCTAGCCAGAAGATTTTAACAAGCAATACTGAAACATCTACATTGTCTGTTAGCTTTGTACAAAACTACTTTTGGTCTCAGTATTGCTTCAAATTCACTCTTGTGGGAGCAGGGCAGGCCCAGGGTGGGCAACTTTTATCCTTCTGTAATGAAAAGTACAAGTTCAGCTGAATCTATTTTTACTTAAATAGCTCTTTGATTTGTTTCTCTTGGAATGAATTAGGGAATGCTGAGATGTCATTAATGCTAGCATATATAAACATTATTCATTACGATGCATCGTTTCCCAACTGGGCAGCTTTGCTTTTTCCAATGTCCTCCTAATTAATGGACATCTAATAGACCAATCTGCAAATCTTACAATGCAATACTTTCCCAAAACTAAATTGAGCTTATCGCTGCAGAAATGATGCAGTACTGCGGGGGTACAATTAACTATACAGAAGCATACTTGATTTCAGAAGCCTTAGGGGTAATCAATAATGAGTTTCCTTTCTGAGAATGTTATGTACTTATAAGCACAAGATGATAGGCTTGAATTACTTGAATTTTGATGACCTTTTCCTATTTGGATCCTAACTTTCAGCATATGTGAATCTAGACAAAGTTTTATTACACCATAAAATTCCAAAGCAGTTGTAGAATCAAAAATCTCCACGTGCCTAAATGGTGAAGCACTGTCTTACCCAAGTTAACAATTAAAAATAACAATATTAATCGAGCAACAGAACATTCCCTTAACAGGGACAACCTTAGAATTTGCCCCCATTGTTCCACCATCCATAGTCCCACCCCTTGACCAATTGGCAATCTGTTGCTCCCCTGTCCATGTAGGTGAGGAGGGGTGGGGGAAAACACCCCTCTGCAGAAAGCAGCCACAGCAGGGGCTGAAAGTCATATGTGGCAACAGTGACCTTAAGAAATAGCCCATCCCAGGGCCTGAGGAGCACTGGTCCTGAGGCTACCGGGTCAGACCTCCCTGCAGGCCCCCCTCCAACTTCAGGGCTATGGCCAGTACTGACTGTGCTTAAGCCTTGACCGGCCCACTAATGTGAAATTTCTGTCTTTCACAACCATTTACTCGGGGACACTCATTTTATGAGACGTTAAACAGTGGGCAAAAGAAATCAACCAATATGATTGGCAGATAAAAATTCTGAGCTGTTACTACAGCCTAGTTCATGGCTTAGGATTTATGAGTCTCATCACTTAATTAAGAGCAAGGAATCCAGGTTCAATGACTTTAATCAGCACAATTCACAGAGGTGGGAATTTATGAGCCTCATCAATTAGCAAGCTAGGAAGGAGGAATTGAGTGATCTGATTGGCCAAAGGGAGTTGCAAGTGTAATTATTGTGATTTAACTTTGCTCACTGGAATCAGAACTAGTGCATAATTATGCTTTTTAAAAATATAACACTTGAAAGATGCAAGGAGATACACACATTCAAGTTCTGAAATATGCAGTAATATGTATAGGCTTGTTTACATGAGCAAAGGTACTTACCATAGAGAAATTTTGGATTAACTACCTCCTTTCATTTCTGTTCTCATTAGTGGAGAAATTGGGTTTAATAACTTTCCCCTGATCTTACTGCTCGAACAATCTCCAGCAGAAGAAAATGGGAAAACAAGCAATCAGTGAGCTGGAGATTGTGGGGAAAAACACAAAAAGAGGAAGTGCTGAGGTTTTTGGTGGTGACAAAGGACCTGGAGATGGTAGTTTCTTTCCTCCAGTACAAACAAACATCTCACCCCCACTTTAACCACACTTGTCTGGAGATGGAACAACGTTTTGTTCCCTGTTCACTTTAACTTTCCTGCTCTTGGGAAAGCAGCAGAGGTTCAGATGAGTTAGGAATGTTCATCTCCCAAAAGGATAATGTGAGAACAAGTCATATGGAAGCAGTAACTGGATACTAAAGTAATTTTTCCAGTCTCCTTCCCCTGAAGTGCTCTTGCTACTGCCTTTTTCTGGTTTAGTTCTAAATTCCCAAGCAGTAGAACGTCCACAGTTTCATCTGAAAGATTACCCAAAAGCTCATATCTCGTTTACAGGACCTTTTTCAGGAGTCAATCTAAACATTGCCTCATCTATTCTTTTTTGTACCACCTTATATGATTCCTCTCTCTTTTAAATGTTTACATTCTTCAGTTGAGCATGTCTCAATGTTATGCATACACAGTTCCCCTTCGTAGTCACTGCTTATTTTCACAATAGGAAACCTGCTTAAAGGAACACTGGGTGTTGTCACACATGATTCTGGGAGGGAGGCGGCCCAACCTGATGCAGATTGGGAACATGCTGCCAACACGGTTCATACTGGCTCTGGCTGCAGAACAAACGTTCCTGTGGCTGGGCCACCAGGGAGCGTGGGGAACTGCATGTGGCCACCTTGCCCTGTCCCCATGCTGCGCACAGCACCCTGCCCCTCACCATAATGGGCAGCAATGGCAGTCAGCCATGGTAGACCCAATCCGAACTGGGCCACAGCTGGCTACACCACATGTGAGTAGCCTGATATAGACCACTCTGGCCCAGTCGGGCAGAAGGTATCCCAGGCTGTGATCCCAGAGCTCTCCTCGATCACAGCCCGGGCTTGCCACAGACATACCTGGCCAGAAGAAATCCTGAGCAAAATCTGGCAGCCCAGTCAACAAACATGATGATGGCTTGCAGTCCTCAGCAGGTCTAAGTGGGCCACCATTAGGTTTGTTAACACCCACTGTTAATGTAAAACCCCATTGGAAGGAAATGTGATCAGTATTTTCTTCATAAATTATTCTACTGGAAATTATTAACTTTGTTCCTGATAGTGTGGTTCTCAAAACCATTGTATCTTTAGTGATACACATAAAGAATCCCTG
The DNA here is from genome assembly GCA_003113815.1 of Sphenodon punctatus. Lineage (NCBI taxonomy): Eukaryota > Metazoa > Chordata > Lepidosauria > Sphenodontia > Sphenodontidae > Sphenodon > Sphenodon punctatus. The sequence continues at coordinate 526,553 of QEPC01013458.1, read as the reverse complement.
TGAATACTGAAAAGTGTTTGATGTTGATTGTGGACAGTGTTGGAGATGTTATATGCATCAGCCACAACCTTCATTTTCTTCCCTTTGCTAATCTCATAGCTCCAGTAGAGGTTTTGTAATGTGTTGAATTCTTTGGGGCTAGTTGGTCTCCACCAAAACTTACTTCCAACCTTATTACTTCTGCAACAAGTTTTTATTTTTATTGGCTTATTTTTTTATTTTTTAAAAAAATCTTGTTTGGAATAGAAACCAATTTCCTAACAATTTCACTTTAAGTCTAATAGAAATCTCATTAGAATGTGCAACTATTTATTATTCATTACTATAAAACACAAAAAGTTTTAATTAAAACCCAAGGGAGAGTCTCTTGGACTGGGGTAAGGAAAAATACCATGGAAAACTTATTCTGATACAAGTCTTTCATACTACGTGGAATTAAAACACCATTGATATTTCAATTTCAGTGGAAAATGAGGTTCATAAATACTCCTATTCAACTTCACAAAATTGTAAATGAACATTGCTCTAACATTTCCTCCACCTTGCAGAATAGTGCTTGTGTGTGACTGCACATATTAAACATGCATTAAAAATGATCCACAGATACAGCAAAGAATGTGATTTCCCCATACATGGGTAATATTGTTTTTTCTTGTATCATTAAGAAAATGTAAAGAGCTGTGTCACTTTAAGTTCCTATTAGCCACAGAAATCATGACATTTTCGTATGAAAAAGGCAAATTTACACCACGTTGCCGAGCAATAAAGCTAATATCTGCTTGCTCTTCAGCACATGGCATTCGGGAGGAGTGAGTATAAAGCACTCTAGGATACTGTAGCAGGGTGTAGTTCCCCAGGGGCAAGTCCCCGTAAGATCAGACCCCTGGGTCATCATTTCCTTATTGAATCAGCAGCACACACTGAGCTTGGGAATTAGCTCAGTCTTCTTACTGGTCCTCACTAAGGATGAAAACAGACATGACACTAACCACCCTTTAACCACGCTTGGTGGTTATTTATGCATGTTGCAGGGCTGTATTGGTGCCCTATGCAACCCTGAAACATGCATAAATGACCACCAAGGGTGGTTAAAGGGTGCTTAGCATCATGTCTATTTTCACCCATACTTCCTTTGTGTCTGGTCTGCTGGATCATCTGCTTTACCCCTTACAGACCCATCTTAGGGTATTTTCAGATGTTACGAGATCACAGTCAACCACAGTGAACCACGGTCAATCCCGCGGCCTCACACACACACCCATGCAGAAAGCTGGGAGGGGCAGTTCAGGGATCCCAGAACCCAGAGGTCACTCAGGTACCCAAGGGGGGGGCATGGGCCACCGGAGGGGGCACAGGCAGCCGATGATACTCAGCGGGACCCAGGGGAGTCGTGAAGGCAATGCAGAGAGCAGGACCCAGGATCCAGAGAAGGCAAGAATGCAGGAGAACTCTGGGTGCACAAGGAGATGGGGCGGGGACCCCCCGGAGGGGTCCCAGCCCCACAGCCAGGGCCATATGCACTCCGGGAAGCAAACAGCACAGGCGATCACCAGAGACAGCAGGGAGGGAGTCGTCAGTGGAACCCACACCCCGGGCGGGCACTAGAGCCCACATGTGGACAGGCAACCGGGGGTCGGGAGGCTCCCATGGACTCAAAGCCAGCTGCTGGGGACCACCACAGGGCCAGGGGCCGGGTGCCCCGCACGGTGAACCAAGTGGGGCTATTGGATCATGCTTTGGCGGTACCCCAACAAGAACATGTGATGGGCAATCAGGTAGTAGGCCTTGAAGGGACTCTGCATGGACAGCCCCACCTGCACATCAGAATGGGACCACATGCCTGACAGCGCCGACAGCTCCACCGCGGAAGGCTCCGATACACAGCAGTCAGCAGCAGGGGGCCAAGGAAGCTGATCCAGCTCCAACAGCCGGTGATACACCACCCCATGGGAACACCGGTACCCACGGGCCCCGTGGATACAGCCAAAGTAGGTGAGGCAGGCGGTCCGGTAGGGAGGGCACTCCGGGGTGCAGAGAGGGGGTCCCTGGGAAGTCAGAGGGGGTGGGATGGGCCGGGGTCGAGGGATGGGGAGGGGCCGGGAGAGATGCCCAGGGGCCCCAGGGGCCCCTGCCCCATCCCGGGCAGGGGGCAGGGGCCCAGGGCAGGATCAGACTCACCCTCCCATACCAACAGGGCAACACTGGCAGCCAGTGTCCCCAGGGCCCGTGGCCCCAGTGCAGCGCATGAGGGAGTATCGGGCATGGGTCCGCAGGCAGAGGGAGGAACAGGCGGAGGAGATCTTCCAGACTTTGGTGGAACAGGGGGAGAGGATGATAGCGGTCGTGGACCGGATGGAGGCGGCCATCGAGAGGTCCCTGGAGTGGACGGAGGCGAAGGGACAGGAGGCTCCAAGCCGAGGTGTGCCTGGAGCAGAGGTGGGAGTGCCGAGAACACAGCAGGCAGGTGGAGGTACTTGGGAGGCTGGAGCAGGCCATCACAGGCATGGTGTGGGAGCACTCAGCAAAGATGGATAGGTCCCATGATATTGGGACCTCCCTGCTCCTGCACGCCAGCATGATGTGCGCCTATGTGATGGCAGGCGCACGCCCGGGCACCCTGCCTGCCCAGGTCCCAATTCCTGGACCCTCGGCGGCCCCGCCCCCCGCCTAAGCACCCCAGCCGCTCCCGCATCCTTAGGGGCCGTGCATCCATCTCCCAGTGCCCCCTGCGCTCCGGAGGGTGCAGCCTCCCAGGGGGCCACCCCGGGTCCCAGCCCCACTCCCCCCACTGGCGGTCCCGCTGCCGGACCGGGAGGTGGCACAGGACACTGCAGAGAACACGGACAGCAGGGGGGGATAGGAAAGTTCACAGGGCTCCATGGCCCCCACCGGGTGCTCACAGGGACGACCAAGGAAACGAGGGGGATTGGGGGGAAGGGGTGGGAGGGGGAGGGCAGTGTGATGGGGGCACTGTAGGGGACAGGGCACAACCTGGGTGGAGGGTCAGGGTGGATGTGTACACGTGGGTGCAATAAACTGTGCTTGCACTATTATGGCTTCTGGGTCCATTTGTGGGGGGGCAACCATGCAGGGGCATAGCCAAGGTACCCCAGGGGGTTGTCCTGGGGGGAAACCCTCACACCTGGTCCCCCCGGGCGATATGCCTCGCCAGGGTGTCCCAGATCTGCTTTGCGTAACGGAACTCCCTGGGGTTCTCAGCGTTCACGTACAGGGGCACCGGACCGGGGTCACGGTGGGACTTGGGGTACTCCAGGGCTGCCCCCTCTGTCTCGCATACATTGTGGAGCACACAACAGGCACCAATCACGAGGACCGAGGTTGCCATGGTGTAATCAAGCCGGCCAGAAACACTCCTCCAGTGCTGCTTGAGGGCCCCAAAGGCATGATCTACCATGGTCCGGCTGGATATTGTACAGCAGCTCCACAGGGGTCTGCGGTACAGGGTAGACCTTCATCAACCACCGGGTCAGGGGGTAGGCAGGGTCCCCCAGGATACAGGGGGGCATCGGGACCCCCTCGATCCAGCTCATGCCCATGTCAGCAAAGTCCCCCCGAATCATCCGGGCATAGAAGGAGGAGATGGTCATGATCCTGGCATCATGACTGTGGCTGGAGTTGCCCGTGTATATGTCTATGAACCAGCCACGGTGATGCACCACCCCCTGCAGCTGCAAGGAGTAATAACCGTGCCTGTTCACATACTCTAGCACCTCCCTGGAGGAGGGGCAGAGTATCTCTATGTGGGTGCCGTCCATGGCTCCCATGCAGTTGGGGAAGCCTCCGGCCGCGAATCACACCATCACACCCCCTGGTCCACAAGCTGGATTGTTCTGTCCAGGAGCACGCCCTCCACAGTCTCGCACACATCCCGGAGGATACAGGCAACAGTGCTGAGCCCTACCCCGAAGTACTGGGACATGGACCGGCAGGAGTCGGGCGTTGCTAGGGCCCAGACCCCTATTTCCACCCGCTGGACCATGGGGATGGGGGTCCGCATGGAGGTGTGCTGACACTCCAGCCAGGGTGTAAGGAGCTCCGCTTACCATTGTCCATCCTGAAGTGGGCCCTCCAGGCTGGCTCTTCCCACTGGGCCAGTGCCCTAGCCCACCATGTCTGTGGGCGCTCTGTGACCCATAGGCATCTGTCAATGGGCATAGTGAGCAGGGCTGCCCGGCGCATGATCTCCCTTGCCCACAGGAGTCACCTGGCAGCCTCGCGGAGTGCTGCGGGCCTGGTCCGGCTCCGGCTCACAGCCTGCCAATCTGCCCCGGAGACCCTCTGTGCCCTGAGGCGAGCCCGGGCTCTCCTGCACCTGTTGTGTGCCCTGCAGGCCCTTGCAGCTCTCCAGGCCAGGGAAACCTGCAGCCGGATGGCCAGGTTCACCTCCGCAGTAAGGAGGTGCAGCCGCTCTGTGTAGTCACGGACCCACTCGACTGCGATGGCGAGGTACATCCAATAGGTGGCTTCCCTGTCCCGCTGCATGTTGGTGGGGCCCCAGGGGGGAGATGAACTGTTATACATGGCCTCTGATGGCACGGCTGGCTGCGGGGTGGGCCCCATGGGGGGCCGGGGTATGATTGCGTGCAATTGGGTACACCGGCAGGCAGTGCACCGGGCCTCACCCCTGCACAGGCGTACGGGTCTACATGCTCCCTGAGCAGCTGCATTCCATCAGGCATCACCACCACCACCACCAGCCCCTTCCCCCCCTGTTTGCTTCAACTTGGCCTTGGAGGTCTGATTAGCTGGACTGTGTGTGCTATTGTGTTATGCAGCTGTTCTGGGTCCGCACCCCACAGCTCACTCTGTTCTACAACACTATTGCTGCCTGTGCCTGTTGTCCTGTCTCTGGGACCCACCGGGGTCCCCCCGGGCCGTGAGGGTATGTGAGCCCCCCTGTCCTTGGTGTTATTCTCCCTGTCTCTCTGGACTATGGCTGGTTGTCCGTCCACTGGGCTCCCACTTCCTGACCCCCATGGGGCCCCCCATATCTGGACCTTCCGCAAGACCATGTCTTTGTGCGACCTGTGGCATACCCTGGCCGTGCAGCTGCTCCTGGGCAGCCCTGCCAGCCGTGCGGGTGCCTTTGTGAGCTTGAGCTATGGACTTCGCTACTTTGGCTATGAGGCGAGCACTCGTGATTGCCGGCTGCATGCGGACACCCTGGGGTTCGTTCGCTTCCCCGATGGGTGCCTCCCAGACAAGCGGTGTACTCATGTGCCTGGTCCAGAGCTGAGACTGTGTCTGCGCTGAGTGTGTGTGGCCTGGGTGCCTTCATGCTGTGCCTTGCTGAGGGGGGTCCTGCCTTGGCCGTGTCCTACTTTGTCTGTGTTCACAGGGCGCGTGGGTACCAGCGCACCCGTGGGGCGGTGTACCACCGGCTGCTGGAGCTGGGACAGCTTCCTTGGCCCCCTTCTGCTGCCTGTTGTGTGGCAGGACCAAAGCACCCTGAACATCTGTTTTGTGGGCGCCAGATGTTCACCACAGTCAATCCCCAGCGGAGGTCAAAATTAACCACTCTTCTGGAGCTCCAGCCCAGACCATCTCCGAAAGTGTGGTCAAAGTGGGTGTTTTCAGACATTACGAGATCACAGTCAACCACAATGAACCACACTCAACCCGTTGCGGGGCCAAAAGCCCCATAACGTCTGTTTGGCAGCCACCAGATGTTCAACACATTCAGTCCCCAGCAGGGGACAATATTAACCACCCTTCTGAAAGAACCATCTCCGAAAGTGTGGTCAAAGCAATTCCCACTGGGAAACAACAAAAAGTAACATCTGAATGGCAACCACCGGCCAGAATCAAGCAAAACAATTCCTAGCCGGTGACAAAGCACGCAACATTGCTGCCAGGCAACGAGCAACAACACAAGCTGGGGAGGGAGATTTAAAGGGCACACAGCATCAGGGGGACATGGCTGGATGGAGTGAAGCGGAAGGGAGAGAAGAGCGGAAAGCAAGAGAGCAAGGGAAGAGGAGGCACAGGTGGAGGAGGCGGTGGTCAAGCTGCACATGGAGGCGGTGGAGGGACAGCAGTAGCAACAGCAGCAGCTGGGACAGGCCGCCCCGGAGACAACAACTCTCCCAGGTGATGAGGCACCCTGGAAACAGGTAAGGGGACCGAAGGGGTGTGTGCAAGGCCAGTGCACACACCTGAGGTCCCTGCATGGGGCCTGGTGCATGGTCCAGCCTCCGCCCGGACGTGTGAGGGCTGCAGCTGCATTCCAGCTGTCATCACCTCCCACTTCTCTGTGTTTTGGATGGCTGTTGTCCTTGCCGCCCTGATCTGTGTGTAGGATGTCCTGTCTGTGTGCTCCATTCCAGCAGCTGGGCAGGGTCCGAACCCCATGCGTTGCTCATTATCCAGGCAATGTTGCGGCCTGTGGCCTTATTGCCTGGCCTTGGAGCTCCCCTGCTCCCCCTCCTGTCCCTCCAGGGATTGTGGAGCCTCTCTTGCCTTACATTTAGTATCATACGTGTGCTGGACAATGGCTGGCAGGGCTTCCCCAGGGCTCACGGTCCCCTCCACCCCTGGTGCCCCCCATAGCTGGACCTTCCGTGATACCATGGCCCTGTGTGACCTGTGGCATTCCCCGGCTGTGAAGTTGCTCCTGAGCTGCCCGGACAGCCTCACAGGTGCCTATGCAAGTCTGAGCTCAGGGCTGCGCTACTTTGGCTATGAGGCGAGCGCCCATGACTGCCGCTGCACGTGGAGACACTGGGGCTGCATCCCTTTCCCGAAGGGCGCATCCCAGAGATGAGGTGCGCACATGTGGGGTGGTCAGCGGCAGAGACCATGTCTGCTCTCTCTGCATACAGCCTGGGTGCCTACACAGCCTGTCTGGCGGAGGGGGCCCCCTCCCTGGCAGTGTCCTTCTTTGGCTGTGTTCACGGGGCCCGTGGGTACCAGCAGTCCCATGGGGTGGTCTATCATCGGCTGTTGGAGCTCAGTCACCTTCCGTGGCCCCCTAGCAGCTGACTATGGCTTGTCGGAGCCCACTGGGGGCGGAGCTGGTGGCACTGGCTGGTGTGTAGTCCCGCTCCGATATCCAGGTGGGGCTTGCCATGCAGGATTCCTTTGAGGTGTACTATCTGGTCACCCACCACATGGCAGCACAGAGCTATCATCGGGGCATGCTTCAGTGGCCCCACTTCATGCACCTGGCAGGCCAACTGGTCCCGGGCCGCTTCGTGGCCCCCTGCAGCTGGCTGTGAGGCCCCCTGTGCCTTCTAGGCCCTGGTTGCTGGTCCCAATGTGCGCTCCCACCTCCGTCCTGATTCCTGTTTCCTGGACCTTCATCCCTCCTGTGCCCGTGCCCCCCACTCCCTTTGGTGACTTTGTGACTGTGGGGTTATGGGGTCCCTGGACAGTACTTCCCGGCGTCCTTGTGGAAGGGCTGCTCTGCTATTTGGCCCTGGCTCACCCCCTTCCCATCCATCATACCCTAGCCGGCGTATGGGTTCCCTGACATCCTCCTGGGCCATTCCCGGGTTGCTCCCTGGTCCTTGTGGCCTCCCCCTGTGCCTGTGTTCTGCCCCTGGGGGTCCCCCATTTCTGAGACTGCCTGTGTAGCTGTGGGGGTGCCTGTGCAGGCTGTGCTGTTGTGGGGTTTCTGGGTGCCGTTCCCCGTGTCCTGCCCCGGCCCCTGGGCTGGTTCCCCCCTGTCCCCTCCTCCCTTTGCCAGTTGTGCCATGTGTGTTGTCCATCCCACTGTGTTCCCCCTTCCCTTCCTTTCCCGTGTGGGTGTGTGTATGCCCGGGCATGTGTTTGTGCAGTGTGTTCCACTGTGACCTTGTTCTCCCTGTGCCTGTTGTGTGTGTTGCCTCGGGGGCTCTTCTCCCTCTTCCCCCTCCCTTCCTATTTCCCTTGTGTGGGCATTCCCTGTGGGCCATTTTGGCTTCCTTTGACCTCAGCCAGCCATGTCTGCCTTCTGTCCCTCCCCAGTGCCTTCTGGGTGCCTTGACCATGGCCCGGGATTAGCGTAACGTCTGCTGCACTGCCCCCACCCGTGATCTGCCAGTCCGATTCCCTGCCATGGTCCCACTCCCATCATGTCTGTTTGGGGCTTCTCTTGCCCACAGGGGGTGGTTAGCTGGCTCGCCACTGCTGGGAATCCACTGTGGTGAATTGGGCACCCGTAACGTCTGAAATCGCCCTTAGTCATTCCCAATATACAGACAGTTCATCATCATCCACGTATCCAAGCATAGTCCATAGAAGCCTGAAATATAGCACCATCCCAGCTATGTCAGGTATCCAGTCACCTGGCAAACAAGGGCTTCTCTAGCCCAAGTATACCTCCCAGTGTCTCTGAGTCTCTGGGCCAGATACAGTCCCTCTAGCTCCAGGCCTCTTTAGCCCATAGCAAAACCCCAGGCTCTAACCAGGACTCTGCACTGTCCTAAGCCCAGGTTCCCTCCAAGCAGTCTATAGTAATACCTACCAGTGTTGCCTTCAGGACCTTGGAGAGGGTTTCTCAGACCCGGTGTCCAGGCTATCCATACAGCCTAGTCTGGTCAGGACCCTGGAGAGTATAGAGGCTGGAGAGGCAGAGGTCTGCTGCCAGACCGAAACTGAAGCCTCCTCAGACTTCCCTTTCTTTATAGCTCCAGGGGGCATGGCTAGCCCTTCAGGCCTCCAGCCCTTAAAGGGACAGCACCCTTCCATGCTCCCAACAGCCCTTAACTGGGTTTTTCAGCTACTTTAGGACTGGCCTTGCCAAGTCTTTCTCCAGCTGATTGCTTGGTGTCTACCAGTGAGTCCACTTCCAGCAGCCCCTTCAAAGCTGCTCCCTGCTACAGATATTCATTTGTCAAAGTTTGGAAGGAGGAATAGGATCTAGATCTTCCACAGAGAATGGAAAAGGCTTCTTATCAGAGCATTGTGGGATATGTGGAGAAGGGGGAAACCAGTTTGCAGGATGAATCAGGAGCCTTAGGATTTCCTTTTCCTTCTGACAAAGTACATTGCTTGGTAGAGATCCAGGGACAGCAAATAATAGTTACAAGGATAATTAGCATAAATATCACATCAATTTATGCACAAATTATGCAAATGTATGCAAAAATGATCACGTCCTTTATTTCAAAATTTGGATATTACTGTAAGGCAGTAATAGCTGCTCTTACAGGCTAAGGGCTGAATAAGAAAAGATAGAGTGGTTAACAGATGATAATCACTTCCTATCCCCTGTTTATGCCCTTTGCATAGTCCACCTACTTAGTAATTCATAAGTAATTGCAATTTGTGCAGATGTGAAGCAGGAGTTGTGTGGAGAAGGGATAATATTCACCTTGATAGCTTGCAGGCAAGCTACCGTGCTGTAATGCAGCCCCTCTGTAGTCAGTATTGCAACCTGCAAGATAAGGATGTGCGAATGTGGTTCGGATGTTTGGAGTTCGAACCGAACTCGGTCTGTTAGGACATCCAAACCGAACGTCCGAACCGAACTCGAAAATGGCCAAACAGTTTGGTCATGTTTGGGTGAGTTTAGATGAGTTCAGGGGTGGGAAAAATGTGACTGGAAGGGGGAGGCAGTTGAGGAGCAGACTTCCTGGCATCAGGGGTGGAGACCAGAGGTTTTTTCAGGGCCAAATGATATCGATACAAAAAAAAATCTTCAAATTCGGTATCGGTATCGATAGCGCTATTTTTGAATGTTTGGCCAAGTTTGGCCAAACTGAACTCTGCCAAACTGAACAACCGAACACGAACTTGGGTTTCGAACCTTACAACTGAACGTCCGAACATCTGAACCACATTCTGTTTGCACATCCCTACTGCAAGAGTAGTTTACCAGGTTGTGGCCAGGATCTTTTCCACACAACTCCTGCAGGCAAAGTGAGGTTCCACTAGCCAAAATATATATATCCCTTTTTTGGTCTTCAGTGAAAGACTCTTAACATTACTGGGCAACAGGTTTTTCCACAACACCTTTCTAGATGACCTACTCTCTACTGTCCATGCTGACACTGGACAACTGTTCTGGCTCAAACCTGTTTCACTATTCACAGAGAAACTTTCTGGGTGTTCTGTCTTGTAAGCCTTCTCTCCCAAAACATTTCTCATGCAATCCCAAAATGCGGAGGAGCTGTCAGCCCTGCTGGGGGTGTGATCCCGGTCGGATGTGCAGTTGGGGCTGTCCCTGCAGGACCCCTTCGAGGCCTACTACCTGATATCCCACCACATGTCCGTGTTGGGGTACCGCCAGGGCTTGATCCATTGGCCCCACCTGGTTCACCGAGTGGGGCATCCATCCCCAGGGCCTGCGGTGGCCCCCAGCAGCGGCCTGTGAGTCCCGGTGTTCCTCCCGGCCCCCTGGTGTCTTGCCCCCATGTGGGCTCCCTCCCCTGTTCAGGGAGGCCCCATCTCTGCTGGCTGCTCCCTCCCTGATGTGCCTGCCTTGCAGAGGTGTCGCCTGCTTCCTGGGGTGCTGCTGCCCCTGCCTGTGGCCCCAGGCCCCCTCCAGGCCCCACCCCCCGGTCAGCCTGCATAACTGGGGTTCCCCTCTGGTGTTGCCCTCCCTGGTGCCTGGGTTTGTTCAACACTTGTTCAACACCTCCCTGGTGCCTGCTCATTCAACACTTGTGCCAAACCCAGGCACTCTGCATGGCCTCACCGACCTGGCTGTGTCCAGCCACCTGTCCCCACCCACCAGCACTGCCACCTGCTGCCCGCACCCCCCCTCTCCTGTGTGCTTGTGTGACTGGCCCTCAGTGCCTCCTCTGGGGTGTGTGTGCATCCTTGGACCTGCAGCGCTGCACCGGC
>QEPC01013458.1:468061-488002 GCA_003113815.1 Sphenodon punctatus | reverse complement strand
GCCATGTCTGTGTCCCGCCCCTGCCCGGTGCCTTGTGGGGGTTTAGCGCCCGCCGGGGGTTCGGCTGCACGTCTGTTGTGCTGCCACGGGCCGTGATGGTGCGGCCCGGTTCCGGCCCGTGGTCCCGTTCCCGGCACGTCTGTTTGGGTCGTTTTCCAACCCCCGGGCGTGGTTGCGCTGTTCACCCCCCCTGGTGGTTCGCTGTGATGAACCGGCCGCCCGTAACATCTGAAAGTACCCTGTGTATAAGTATAGGAGGGCATTTACTCTAGGGAGATTTCAACAAACTCCTTCAGCAATTACGAAGCAATTACATAGCAATTATGCAAGGGATTCCATCTGTAAGCAGATTTTGTAAGTTATCCAAGCCTGATTCGGTTGAGAGCCTCAATCATATTTTCTTAGATTGCCCTTGGTATAGCCAGCCCCGACAAGACCTGCCAATGCTTGCCATGGACTGACAAAACTATCTCCGGCTGCCTCTTTCATAAGTTCTGAACCCTGCCCTAAAAAAAGTTTGCACCAAAATTTTGCCACTGCCTCTATGGCTGTCAGATGCCACGCATCCTGGCCAAGTTCCAATCTGAATGCCGCATGCAGGACAGATTTGGGACTACCCAACAGTTTGACTAGGAACTTAGCCTGGACGGCATTCAGTTCCTGTGCAAATGGGAGGGCCCATAGCTCTGCCCCATAGAGTAACTGGGCCCTCACCTTGCTGTTCAAAACCCTTAGAGCAAGATGCATGGCATTCCTCCCTTGCTGGAAAAATATAGATTTTTTAGAAATATAGATTTTATAGATTTAAAAAGAAAATAGTTGTAGTCACAAATCTACACTCTTCCTTATACACTTCACATTTTCAGTTATAACCTATCTAGCTGAAGGTGCTAACGACCCTACAGTAAAGTAAAATCACTCTTTAAATAGCAGCATTATTTATAGCTGTGATAAAAAGTGGACCAAGTGGGTGTGACTCCTTGTTGAGTGAATGTATCTATCTTTTACTTCAGAAAACAATACTTCATAGAATAAATGTGAATTGTGCTCAACTGGGAATTTCAATTTAGAAAGATAATCATTCATGTATTCACACTTCAACTTTTATCCCAATTGTATGTCAGTTTCTCTGCATATTAAAGTAGCATTTGTAACTGGCAGGCTGAATGGCAAGGCTGAATATAAATGCATTGATAAAACATGGAGATAACTGTATTGCGCAGATCAATATGAAGTGCACTGCACCAGCAATACTTGAAAGTGACAACCATGCACATGTTTACTCTTGGCTTACTAAATGTCTAGGAAATGAGATTCTAATTTCAGGCAATGCCGCAGATATTTAAATTCACAACACTTTGCATTTCAAGAATAGCAAGAACTCAAGAATAGCAAGCAGTTTACTGTTAAGACTGAACTGGCCATTTAGTATAATGACTGTTCAGCTACCATCCCTTTCCTCATTCTACCCATTTATTTTAGAGCATTCTTCTTAGCCATCTTTTACACTTGTAATATGTATAAACTCTCCTAGCTACATTAACCTTTTCCCCATTAAGTTCACTCTAGATTGGGATGTGCGAACGCAGTTCGGACGTTCGGGGTTTGGCCTGAACTCAGCCAGTTCAGATGACTGAACCGAACTTACAAACCGAACACGGAAACCCTCGAACAGTTCGACCTCATTCAGATGAGTTCGGGCAGGCTCAGGTGGGAAAAATGTGGCTGACAGGCCCGGTGGGGGGGGGGCTCAGCTGAGAAGGGGAACGGGGTGGAGAGGCTTGGACTAGCACCCAGCCTGCCCAATCACCATCTCTCTTTTCCTCAGACCACTGGCTTGGCAGTCTGTGATTGCCCACGGGCTAGGCTGCACAGAGTCAATGGGGCTTGCGGTAAGGCAGGCGCAGCAAATAACAAAAGTCATTGCCCTCCCCCCTTCCATATCGTTCTGAGCTAGCCACTGATCCTGTCAGCAGGCGTTTTCAGAAGTCTCCCTCTCCCAGCAGTTTGTGTTCCTCCCAATTGCCATCCTCCTCCTATTTTACCCATTTCCACACATTCACCTCCATAGTTTCATTTATTTAGATTAGATTAGATAGATTTAGGTGTTATTTTTTATTTTTTAACTTTCCCTGTGTTCTTTCTCCCTCCCCTTGATTGAATCCTTCCCTCCTCCCTGTAGATATTCCATCCCTGATTCCCTTCCCGTTTTATTTATTTAGAGTAGGATTAGATTGATTTAGGTTTCATTTCAGTTTTGTACCCCTCCCTGTGTTGTTTGCTATGAGCTGTCTGTGTTTCCCACCCCATCCCTCTGTGTGTGTGTGTGTGTGTGTGTGTGTGTGTGTGTGTGTATAGTAACTATTGGATAGATAGTTGTAGGACTTAGCTTAGTGATAGAGATAGATAGAGATAGTGTGTAGTGATTCAGTTTTAATATTTTGTAGTGTGTTTGTAGGACTAGGCCTTTGTAGATATTACATAATATTCCATTCAGTTCCATAGGTTCAGAATAATTAATAGCAGTTAGAGTTAGTGTAGCTATACATAATATTAGATTACAAATTTGAATAAAAAATAAGCTAAAAAAATATAAAATCTTCCTGTGCATTCTTTGGGTTGTAGAAATTCAGAAAGGAAACAGGAGAGGCCAGTCTTCTGCCTGTAAGGCGGGCAATGGGGCATGTGGCAGAGGTGTCAGGGGCCGTGCCAGTGAGTGGCAAGCACTAGCAGCAGCCTGAGTCAATCATCACGCCCCAAACCGCACAGACCTGATTTTGGAAGTCGGGCTTCAGAGACTCGCAGCAGTGGCACTAGGGGTGTGGTTCGGCATCACCTCCTGCCAGAATTGTCCACTGCCACACAGGACACTGGAAGGCCTGCAGTCCAGGAGGCTGCAGCTGTCTCTCCTGCGGCTTCAGGAGCAGGTGCATCAGGGTCGGATGTTGATCATGGGCAACCAATGTCCCCCATTATTGATTTGATCCCCATAAGTCCAGGGCTGGTGGATCCCACCCTGACTGCTAGAGGCAGGGCCCGATCCCAAGGGCAATGGCAGCAGGGAGAGGGGAAGCAGTAGCAGCAGCAGTAGTAGCTGCAGCTATAGGGGGCACTGGGAGAGTGGCAGCAGCATGGGCAGTCAATCAGCCTCAGGGTCTCAGTACTTCCCTTTGTGGGACCTATCTCAGATTGGGGACAGCGAGGCAGACACTAGTCCTGTGGAGGAGATGTCTGGTGCTGAGACGATGGCTGTCCCTCTGAGAGCTGTGTCACCACCATGTTATGCCCCTCCAATTAGCACTGTCAAAGGTGCATCACCCAGTGCAGCCCAGAAGGCAGGAGAGGCAGCAGCAGCAGCAGTAGCAGCGTTAGTGCACCATGGAGGAGCTGGGGTGGGGTCAGCTGCCAAGTCCATTGGCAGCTGAAGGACGTGTAGGACGGCCTGACTTTCAACTAAAATCTATGCACATGTTGGGGGAAATGATCACACTGGATGGGCAGCCTTTCTAGGTGGTCAGGGACATGGGGTTTAGGCGCCTGATTGGCTTCCTGGTCCCCCAGTTTAAGCTGCCCTCGCGCACCACCCTGAGTCGGCAGGTGGTGCCACAAAGAGCGGGTGAGGGAACAGCTGGCGGGAGCTGGGGGTGCCACCGTTCACTTCACACCAACCTGTGGTTGAGCAGGAACGCGCAGCATGCCTACCTGGCAGTCACGGTGCACTGGTGAATTAGAATTAGAATTTTTATTTACGACCCATATGGGTCAAATTTCACATAAAAGCAAGCAAAAATACTAGAATGTATTATGAACATACAAACTTAATATAAAAATACGTCTTTCTTGACACAACTTATATAACATATACTCAATACAAGATATACTCTAATCAGAACAACCAAAATAGGAGAAATTACCAGTCTTGGTTACACACAATTTGCTCAACATAACGTACACATTTCTTTTCGGAACTTCGAATATTCTGAAAGACTCACTTATAGTTTGCACAGACTAATTATAATCTCCCATTAACCTGCATTTTCCTTTTTATCTGTGCTGCACACAAGAACTTTGCAAGATGACATACCGACTTTGATATCAGTTCCTGGAAAAGCTGTACTGTCCTCTAATATGGGGATAATTTACCACTATTCACCCATGGAATCAGCCATTTTATTCTTTCAGTTGTATACAGGGGGCATTCCCACAGAAGATGAGGAATATCCTCCACCTTCTTCTGTGTGCATGGGCATAGCCTTTGAGCCAAAGGAATTTTATGCCAGTGGCCCTCCTGAATGCTGGATTCCAGCTGCGAGAATCGCATATGTATTATTACTAGTCTCAAATGATATTGGAGAATCTGTAAATAAAGACCTGGCATTGTTGTAGCGAATCTATATTAATTCAGAGGGATATATGTTAGCTCAACTGCCTTGGCTTTATCCTCCTGAAAGGCTATATAGGTCAAACGTTCCAAAATCAGCTCCTTTTCGCCCTTAAATGGAATGCAGCGCACTGGTGGCAGGACGTGGAGGCAGCATTTGGAAGTGGCAGGTGGGCCCTGCTTCAAGCAGAAGTAATCGAAGACCCCCACACTGCTCGGAACATTGAGGCAGCCCTGACTGCCATGGGTCACGCCAGGTGCACCCTTCACCAAGGGGTGCATGGTGACAGACAACGCGGCCAAGATATTGAGGGCAGTCCACTAGGAGACTTCATCAGCATCCCTTGCGCAACACACACCCTTCACCTGGTGGTCAGGGACTCTCTGGGGTTGGGGGAGAAGGGGATTGGGGCAGGCACCCTTAGCTCCCTGATTGAGTGGGGAAGGAAGCTGCCTGGTTTCTTTAACCAGAGCATGAAGGGCAGCGACCTCCTCCAGGCAACACAGGCAGAGAAAGGCATCAGCTGGTGCAGGATGTGTCCACCAGGTGGAATTCCATGTTGCTGATGCTCGAGCGGCTTCTCGAGCAGAAAGCCACCTTGCATCAGGTTAAACTGGTGATGGACAGTGAGGCACCTCCAGGGTATAATATGGTGGAATGGGAGATCCTGGCTCACACTGTCTTTGTTCTCAGACCATTCCTTGCCTTGATGGAGACCATTAGCTCTTCCATGGCCACCATCAGCCAGGTAACCCATCTGGTCCAGAGTCTCCTCAGGAGACTGGAGGACATTCTCCAGGGGTGGGATTGTGGCCCACAGAGCAAGAAGCTGGTGACTGAGGTGGTTGCCCTGGTGCGGCAGCTGAAGGCAGGGCTGAAGGCGTGGTTTGATGAGCTCCTACAGCGGGAGGAATATGTCTTTGCAATCATGCTTGACCCCAGGGTCAAGGACAGCATGGCACACCAGACACAGCTCTATGGCCACTGGAAGGGTGAGGTGGTGGAAAGGGTCCGGCTGGCAGAGAGGGCTATGGAAAGCGTGCAGCAGAAGCAACAGGATGCCCCTGGGGATGGTGGGAGTGGGAGCAGCCACCCCTTTCATTCGTCAGGGTCTATCCATGCCCCCAGCCCTAGCACCAGCAGCACCAGCAGCAGGCTGAGCAGCACCAGCACCAGCACCCCTATGGCCAGCAGCTCTTATGTGCAGGTGACTCTGGTGAGCATGGGCCCGTGCACAGCAGGGTAGGCAGTGGGGCTGAGGGCAGTGGTGGAGGTGGTGCAAAAACAGAGCTACCCAAGGGAATACGATAGCGCCTCAGCAGCAGCAGTGGAGACCTACCTGAAAGAGGAACCATGCATCGATCCCAGCAGCAATCCCTTGGCCTACTGGACTGACAAGACCAACATGTGGCCAGCCCTGTCCAAAGTGACCAAGGGTCTGTTGTCCTGTCCACCAATGAGTGTCCCCAGTGAGTGGGTGTTCTCCATGGTAGGGGACATTTGCTCGCCGCACCACCTGTGACTGGTGGCCAAGTTGGTGGAGCAGTTGCTTTTTATTAAGGTGAACCTTCTGCTGCTGGGATTCCCCGAGATGCTTCTCGACAAGGATTGATGGTGCAGTGGCACATGCCATCCCATGAGAGGGGCAGTCTTGGGATGGGGCTCCTCCTCAGTCTGGGCTGCTGCTGCTGAGGTGCTGTCTCTCCCTCCCAATGCCTGGTGACCACCCTGCCTCTCTCTCTCTCTCTCTCTCTCTCTCTCTCTCTCTCTCTCTCTCTCTCTCTCTCTCTGTCACTAGACGGCCTCGGCCGGCCTATCTGACTTACCTCATGATGGCGGGTGGCATTGGGAAACTGTAAGTCTGCCAGCCGGCCTCTAGTTAGATGATCTTGGCCCATCTATCTGACTGACTAGCTTTCTTGCATGCTTCACAGTCTTCACCAGCCTATCTGAGTGCCCTGCCAAGGTCCCAGCCTGCCTTCCCTATTGCCTCTCATGCCATGTTGCCTGTCTGCCCGCCCAGGTTGCCAAGATCAAAGCCTGCCTCAGCCAGCCTTTCGATGCTCATGCCACGCTGCCTGTCTGCACGCCCACCCAGGTTGTTAAGATCAAAGTCTGCCTCAGACTGCCTTTCTCCCCGCCCGCCCAGATGGCCTAGATCAAATCTTGCCTCTGTCTGCCTTCTGCTTATGCCACGCTTCCTGTCTGCCCACCTGCCCAGGTGGCCTAGATGAAAGTCTGCCTCAGTCTGCCTTCTGCTACTCAGGCCATGCTGTCTGTCTGCCCGCCTGCCCAGGTTACCAAGATCAAAGACTGCCTCAGGCTGCCTTCCAATGCTCATGTCAAAGTGCCTGTCTGCCCGCCCTGTAGGCAAAGCTGAAGCCCTACCCCTTCCTTCCTGCCTTATGCCAAGGTGCCTGTCTTCCTGCCCTGACAACCCTGTGTGATGGGCCCCACTGGCCTGGTAATCCCGCTGCTGCTGTCTGCTGGTCCATGGATGCTCTGCCCTGGCAAATCCAAATGTGCCCATGCAATTCTGCTGCTGCCATCTGCTGCTGTATGGGAGCGCTTCCCTTACAAAGTGTACCATCCTGGCTTCATTGGGTGCTGCGCACAGGCAAATCCTGCTGCTGCCATCTCTGCTGTTCCACGAGTTCTGTGCCCTGGAAATCCAATGTCTGTTTCTGCTGCCTCTGCTCTTCTGCGGATCCACGAGTTCTGTGCCCGGGCAATCCAATACTTGCTCCTGCTGCCACTGCTGCCTCTGCTGTGCCATGGGTTCTGCTACAGGGCAATCTAATTGTTGCTGCTGCTGCCTCTGCTGTGCCATGGGTTCTGCTAATGGGCAATCCAATGTCTGCTTCTGCTGCCAATGCTGCCTCTGCTGTCTGTGTCATGGATTCTGTGCCTGGGCAATGCAATGTCTGCTGATGCTGCCAATGCTGCCTCTGCTGTGCTACTTGTACTGTGTCCAGGCAATCCAATGTCTGCTGCTGCTGCCAATACTGCCTCTGCTGTCTTTGCCATGGGTTCTGTGCACAGTCAATCCAATATCTGCTGCGGCTGCCAATGCTGCCTCTGCTATTTTTGCCATGGGTTCTGCTACCAGACAATCCAATGTTTGCTGCTGCTGCCAATGCTGCCTCTATTGTGCCATGGGTTTTGCTACCTGGCAATCCAATGTCCACTGCTGCTACCAATTCTGCCTCTACTGTCTGTGCCATAGGTTCTGTTCCAGGGCAATCCAATGTCTGCTGCTGCTGCTGCCACCAATACTGCCTCTGGTGTCTGTCTGATGGGTTCTGTGCCTGGGCAATCCAATGTCTGCTGCTGCTGCCAATGCTGCCTCTGCTCTCTACACCATAGATTCTGTGCCCAGGCAATCCAATGTCTGCTGCTGCTGCCAATACTGCCTCTGCTATCTTTGCCATGGGTTCTGTGCCCAGTCAAACCAATATCTGCTGCTGCCACCAATGCTGCCTCTGCTAATTGTGCCATGGGTTCTGCTACTGGGCAATCCAATGTCTGCTGCTGCTCCACCGATGCCTGGCAGCCTGCAATGCTCGGTCAAGTAGGGGTGACAGGTCAGCTACCAAGCCCCAATCCTTCCCGGCCTTTACTACTGCTTCTGGGTCTCAGATGGCCAGCCATGCCCCCACGGGCACCCCCAGGGGCCAATCTCCGAGTCTGCCTTCCCGAGCAACCTGGGGTGCCAAGCCCCAAGCCTTCCCTCTTTCTGCTGCTGCTGATGTTGTGTCTCCAATGGCCTGCCATGCCCCCATGGTCACCCCTGGAGCTCCCCAAGCCTCTGCTGTGCCCAAACTTTCCGAACATTCGGAGCAGTCTGAACTCTGTGGGACCGAACCCAAGAACCCGAACTAAATTTTTGGACCGAATGGCTGAACATCCGAACCCCGTTCTGTTCACACATCCCTAACTCTAGAATCTTTTTCTGCAAGACTCATTCACAGAAATTGCTCTCCTCTGGTAACTTTTCACCTTATGTACAAGCATACCTGGGGGAAGTTCTTGCCCTGGGATAGATTTAGGGTGAGCTAAAATGGTTTTTTGAATTTTTGTTTGGTGTTGCCTATTTCTTTTTTGCAGGGATTTTCTATAATTTTGGCCAATATATACATTCCTCCATATTCCTCAGCTTTTTATCATGAGGATTTGTCATCTTATCTAGCCAAATCATTTGATCTAATGGAGGAATGTAATGTAGGGAATCTAGTTCTGGCAGGAAACTTTAATGTAAGGACAGGATCTAGTAAGGGACTCCTGATTCAGTTAAATGATTCATTGGGAAGTGATTTAGGAAAGGACTGGAGGCTAACCCATGTCTCTATAGATGTAAAAATCAATAGAGCAGGGCATCAATTGATTATTCTGATTTTTAAATATGATTTAGCAATTTTGAATGGCACCACCAAAGGGGTCAGTAATCGTTTCTTCACTTACATAATTCAGACTGGATGAAGTGTTATTGTTTATATTCTAATATCTAGGGATTTGGCGAGTTTTGCTGTTGATTGTGTGGTAAAATCCCCTTGCCCAACACTAACCATCAACCACTCTGTGCATGCTTCAGTATTATTAACATCAGCAAAAATCCTCAGTTAACTGGTGAGGTAGATAATTCTATCCCTGTTGGTACAAAAAGAGCCAAGTGAGATGAGAATTTAAAGAATACCATTCAAGGCATTCTTTCCTCAAAGGAGATGATGTGTCTACAGGATAACCTTTTGGATGCCACCAGTCATTTTCTGGTGGTGTCTACATACAATGAGATTGTTGGAGTGTTAAGCTCACATCTATATACTAAATGTCTCATCAAAGGTTGTCACATGTAACAGCATGAGGGTTGGTTTGACCAACAGTGTAAAGAGGTCATGATATCTATGCAGTATTTAACTAGACAGGTTAAAATAGCCAAGTCAAAGGAGGCTTTAAGAGCTTTTTGTGTTGCAGAGACAGAAATATACAGCTTTTTTACAAATGAAAAAGTGGCAATACATTCCAAGTTGTGGGTGGTTGGAGGAAGCTGCCAAATTCAAGAATTAATCACTATTTTGGGCCCTTATTAGGAAACATCTGGGTAGCAAGGAGCTTTATTTTGAACCCCAGATATTTAAAGCTGATTGGGAATGTCATTTTCTTAGTTTATTTAACCCAGCAGAACCTATTTTGACCTAACCTGATAAGGCGGGACCTTTGGTTCATTTGGATCCATGGGATCCTGTTTTGCACTTTAAGATAAACCATCTTATCAGCAGACTTAAATTTAACAAAGCTCCAGAAGTGGACTTTCTGCCAGCAGAATTATTTTTTAATTTTAAAGACCAGTGGATCCCTGTTCTGTCCCATCTGTTTACTAGCATTAATGCTTCTAGATTATTGCCGGGGTGCTGGAATACCAGCATTGGGATACCCTTATACAAAAAGGGTTTAAGATTGAACCTGTCTAACTATAGAATGATCAGTCTCATTAGCGTTGTGGCCAAACTTTATGCAAAGTATCTGCTAACTAAGTAGGAAGATTGGGCCACTTCAAATGATGTCTTCCCGGAAGAACAGGCAGACTTTAGAGCCAACAGGACTACAATAGACAATTGTTTTATCTTAGGCCACCTTATCTATAAAGACAAAACTTTTAAAATAATGACATTATATTTGGCGTTTGTTGACCTGTCCAATGCGCTTGATTTGATTAATCACCAAAGACTTTGGGAGAAATTAGAAGCCACAAAGTTGGATAAGAGACTTGTTTTTTTGGTTAATAAACTTTATTCTGATACCTCTTTGAGGATTCGTTATGATGTGAATGGTCGGTTGACCGATTCTATCCCGACCAGCAGATGGCTCAAATAGGGTTGCATCCAAGCACCGTTTCTATTTAATTTTTACATTAATAATATACTGACAGAACTGTCAGGATCCTTTTTCTTTCCAGTGCAGGTTAGACAGAGAAACATCTCTATCGGTGTTTTTAAACACACATTTCTCCTGGATGTTTTCTGTTACATCCTGAACTTTCTGTGTGTCTAAATCACTCACCCAGATCTTGTGTCACATTGTGCCTCAGTTTCCTCAAAAGGAAAATGTGCTTAGTGGTCCAGCCAGACATAATCTTGAACTGGATATAGAGCGGCTCTCTTCCAGATTGTGGAAACTTAGTTAGCCAACCAGCTCAGCAAAGTATTGTAAATATAATTTTATTTATAAATGAGGTCATGAGACAAAGAATGTTATAAATATAAAGCATACTTTACTTAAATTCAAATAAAAAGTACCAATATGTTACAAAAAAGAATCAAAGTCAGTTACAAGTACATGATCTAAATAAACATTTCTGTTTAAAGAAACAGTCCTAAAAGCTAACATATGATTAATTCATTGGCTCAAATGTATCAAAAGAATATACTTTCATATTACCCAGTTCTGTGCCCAGTTCTGCCATCAAAGTGAGAAAAGACACTCATGTCAATTTAGAATCCTTTCTGCTGAATCAAAGAGCTTCTCTCAGTCTTTAAGTGAACTGCTTGCTTAAGAGCCCAGTTAGATGATGTCAGTTACAAAGGTGACTGACTATGGAGTTTCAGTAAGGTTTCCTTCAAAATTAGGTTCTGACCAATTAGTTGAATCCAGCTGCTAGCTAATTTAAAGCTAAAACTTTACTCTACGGGGAGGTACCCCTTGAAACGAGTTGAAAGGAGATGCTTGTGCCATGGAGTCATTCATCACTGAGACACAGACTGATAAAACCCCAGTCCTAAAACAAGTTAAAAGGACATTCTAACAATTTAAATTTCTCTCCCAGTATATATAGTCAAGAGTTCACTGAGAGGTTATTATACAAACAGTTCACCAAAAGGTTTGGTGAACCTTTTGGTGAACAAAAGGTTCACCAAAAGGCTAATTCTAAATTTTAATACATTGAAACACAGATGGCCAAAAATATATGCTTATTGTATGGGATACATGACACTTAAACATCCAGATCTTTGAACTTCTGCATAGAACTTCTCCCAGAATGTTTGTGTGTAAAAGGTTCTCCTGGTAAACTGCTTTCCTCCAGGCAGCTATGGTCACTTGGTTTCCATGGCAGCCTGTCACATCTACAGCTGTGGCTGCCTCAGGGAAGTGTTTGTGTGAAGAATGCATCCAGGAACTGCCTCAGGGCAGTTTGTGTGTGAAAAATGAATCCGGAACTTACTTGTGGACTTGTAAACCCAGAAAATTGAAACATCCGGAACTTTAACGTGTGTGTAAAAATGCCCTATATTAGTCTACACAGATGACTTGATCCTTGTCTTTCATGCGGCTGTTGGTTTAAGGCAGCTGCTAAGTTTATTGAATGCTTTTTGTGTTAGGGAACATCTGCAAATAAATTTCAGTAAAACCAAAGTAATGGTTACTGGTAATGACCCCAAGAGGCATAAATGGCTCCTTGACGGTAATATACTAGAGCAGGTTATGGTTTTTAAGTACGCAATGGCTTATGGAAGGAGCATAATGATGTTATGAAATAAAGGCTGTATATTCCTCTAACACAAATCTTAAATTTTGAAGGAATAAAGGAGGCAAGTTATTTGAACCTGCTCTGAAAATCTTCCACACATAAATATTGGGGCAAATCACCTATGGGGCTGAAATATGGGGTAGGGTCAATGTTTCCAAACATGCCATATTTCAGAATAAATTCTTAAAGTCCTTTTTGTCAGTTCCTAGCTCTGCTCCTGCTGCATTAATTAGAGCTGAATTGGGATGTTTGATCTTACAAATAAGATTAATATTATGTGCTTTGAATTTTTGACTTAAGATTAGTAGAATGGGAAATTCCTTGGTAAAGTTATGTTTTTTGGGACAGCAACAAGTATCTATTATCAATGCTAAATCTTGGTTTACTTTTGCTTGTTTGACTTTTAAACAATCAGGGTTTGATATTGATACTCTCTCTTCCCTGCCCTTATTGGAAGCCAGAATGCTAACGAAGCAACGCTTGGAAGATATAGCTAGACAAAGGGACATGGAGACAATGGGTTTCTCTTGGATTGCTCCTTATTTAAAATTGTTTAAAAACAACTTTATTTTGGTAAAATATATTACAGACCTCAAATTTGTTTATCTTAGAAATGCCTTTGTTAGGCTTAGATTTCAGATAATGGATACTGAATTTGTTAATGGCCAATATGCCAGAATTCCTTGGGAAAATAGATTGTGTATTTGTTGACCGTGGAAGTCTGAGGATCTCCCACACAATTTTTTATCTGTCCATTATATAATTCCCTACGAGGGTTATACCTTCCTACTTTAATTTAGTTTACATTGAACTGGCCTATTCAGTATAAGCTGATTTATGCCCTTGAGGGCCCAAATATGAAGATTACCAAACAAGTTGCAGTTGTTGATTGGAAAGCACCTAAAGAAAGTCAATTTATGTTGAAAACGATCTGCTCAAATGTAAGGATGATGTAACGATGTAATTCTCTTTTTTACTTTTGTATTTGGTTTCATTGGGGGAAACTGTATATATTGTTTTTATGTATTTGTTTTATTCTTGTTTTAATCAAGTGTTATGGTCTATGGACTTGAACACTAATAAATCATTCAAATCATCCATCCATTACTAGTGAGTTCAATGGACAAAAGAGTATTTGTCACATCTTACAGTTACCATACTATGGGAGGACATGTGTAATGGGTTGATGAAGCCAGTATGCTTCCCCTCTATGCCAGTTTCTAATGCAGGCCTCTGCCTTAAGCTAATGTCATAATTTGCTCCTCAGTGTTGCTGAGCTGAAAATTCTTTTAATTTTATCATAACTTAGATACTATTTGGTGTTGATTATTTTTTAAAGTCCCAGCTGCTGCAGTCATGTTGCTTAATGCAAAGGAATATTTAAATACCTCATGGTTGCAAGGAACCATGAGGAAAGTTTATAAAGTGTTTCAAGAGTTCCCTGAATGTTCAAAAATAAAAATAAAATAAAAATAAAAATAAAAATAAAAATAAAAATAAAAATAAAAATAAAAATAAAAATAAAAATAAAAATAAAAATAAAAATAAAAATAAAAATAAAAATAAAAATAAAAATAAAAATAAAAATAAAAATAAAAATAAAAATAAAAATACTCATGATTTTTTGTGCCACTGTCATGATTTTGAGGAGCTAAAGCCATGCTCTTTGAATGTGCTTAGTCCAAGACACATGAAGTACAACACGATTTTGATACATCAGAGCTGAAGCAAATAGGTAGTTTCCTACTCATGAGTAATACTCACAATTTGGGGCAGCCTGCCAAATGCCCACTAGTCATGCACCCACATTTATGGATGCTCAATGGGCTGGCTAAAATTGTGCAATGAATAAAAAACAAATACCTGAGGGAGTTTGAAAGAGCTCCTTGTAGGATCCAGGAGCTCCAGGTGGTGGCGGTGGTGGGGGTTCCTTCCTACTTGGAGCAAGGAGGAGTGGGAGGAGGCTCTAAGTGGTGGGAACAGCAGGAGATGCAGATGGGGTGGATCAGCTCCAGTCTCTCTCCGGGTAGACGCCATGTTGCCCACCCAGCCTGCAGACTAGTGCCTGGCTGGGAGTGTCTGGGAGCTGTAGTTCAGCTCTGCCTACCATTTCCTAGTGACCAAGTTGCTTTTTGAACTACACCTCCGGGAAGCCTGTGCCAGCCCTCAGTCTTCAGAGATCGTGCCTTACTGATGCCTTCTGGGAGATGTATTTCCAAAAAGCTCCTTGATCTTTAGGAAATTGCAAGAGAAGATTATCAAAAATACAGCTCCCAGAAGCTCCCAGCCAGAGCTCAGGTCACTTTCAGACTTTCTCCCCCCCCATGCATATTCTGGCTGCAGGGGGAGGAGGGGATGTGCAGCCATTATATGCGTGGGGATCAGCTGATCTGAAAGCCCCCACTTCCGCGTGGCTTTGCTGGCAGACACACGTAGGAATGCAGAGCAGGATATTGAGCTCTGCATCCCTCCACGTATCTGCTGACAAAGCCACGTTGGGGGGGGCATTTCAGACTGGCCAATCCTCGCACATATCCTGGTTGCGCATTTCCCCCTCCGTCCGCATCCAGACTATGCATGGGGGGGAGGTCTGAAAGTAGCCTGTGTCCATAGCCCAGAAGTCAACTTGGCATCTAGCCAGAGAGAGATCTAGCTGGCCTGCACCAGCCCACTAGGAATGGGTGAACAGATTCCGGTTCGGGTTCGGCCATTCAGTTCGGTCTGGTTCAGTTTGCCCATTCGGTTTGCCCATTCAGTTTGCTCACTGCGTTTGGGTTCGGCCATTCAGTTTGGTTGTGTTCGGCTTGGTTCAGTTCAGTTCGGGTGTTCAGAAAAAGTATCGTGAGAGCCCATGATCGTGCCGGAAACTGGACATTTGAGTGCATTCGGAACTTATGTGGGTGAAAGCGTGTGTGTTGTGGCTGGCTGGGTGTTTGGTTGTGATTCATGTGTTTTGGCTGTGTGGTGTATGTTGGTTTTGGTTTGGCTGGTTGGTGAGTGTTGGTGGGTGCTGTGTGTGTTGGCTGTGTGTTTTTAAATTTTTTTTTTTTTAAAAGGGAGAAGAAGGTGACCAGTGCCACCACCATTAAACGCCGGGCCTGGGGGAAGGCCAAGGTGGCGGAGCCCGTGGTGGAGGAAGAGGTTCCTTCGACCGCTGCTGGATCTTCGGTGGTGGAGGAGGAGCCAGAGCCAGCGGGCACAGGAGGTCCTGCTGCCACTGCTGACAGGTTTGTAGACTTTTTTTAACTTTGAGGACAAGAAACTTAAGGCTCTATCCGTTAGAGGGACCTCACTGGCGTGCGGGTGGGTGCATGGGTGGTGGGCATCAGTCAGGCACAAACAGTGGGCATCAGCGGGTAGCAGAGGATGTCTTCCATAGAGAGAGAGGGTATTGTAGTGTGGGGGGCTCTTCCAGCAGTCAGGCACGAGCACGAGCAGCACCCCCACCCAAAATTGTGCCAGGCTAGCAAGGGTCTCCACTCTCCAGTTGCCATCCCATTCCAAATAAGGGCAGGATTTGCACATGCCAGCCATCAGGGTCTTTCCAGTTGCCATCCCTAGCGCCCTAAGGAGGGCAGGATTTGCACATGCCAGCAAGGGTATTTCCAGTTGCCATCTCTACTAGCACCCAAAGAAGGGCAGGATTTGCACGTATCAGCCAGGACCTCATCCCTACGCAGCACCCAAAGTAGGTCAGGATTTGCACATGCCAGCCAGGGTCTCCCCCCTCCGCAGCACCCAAAGAAGGGCAGGATTTGCATGTGCCATCCAGCCAGGGTCTCCCCATTGCCATCCCAAGCACCCCAAGAAGGGCAGAATTTGCACATGCTAGCCAGGGCCTTTCTAGTTGCAATCCCTAGCACTCCAAGGAGGGAAGTATTTGCACGTACCAGTCACCAGGGTCTTTCCAGTTGCCATCCATAGTGCCCCAAGGAGGGCAGGGTTTGCACATGCCAGCAAGGGTCTCATCCCTCCGCAGCACCCAAAGAAGGACAGGATTTGCATGCGCCAGGAAGGGTCACATCTCCCGTTGCTATCGAGACTACCACCCAAGGAGGGCAGGATTTGCATGTGCCAGACAGTGTCTCTCCATTGCCATCCCAAGCATCCCAAGGAGGGAGGACTAGAGGCATCATCATAAAGGCATGATATTACTTTGGTGTTCTTAATGTGTTCCCATTTCAGAGAGGAATCAGATGCTAGCCCCAGCANAAAAATAAAAATAAAAATAAAAATAAAAATAAAAATAAAAATAAAAATAAAAATAAAAATAAAAATAAAAATAAAAATAAAAATACTCATGATTTTTTGTGCCACTGTCACGATTTTGAGGAGCTAAAGCCATGCTCTTTGAATGTGCTTAGTCCAAGACACATGAAGTACAACACGATTTTGATACATCAGAGCTGAAGCAAATAGGTAGTTTCCTACTCATGAGTAATACTCACAATTTGGGGCAGCCTGCCAAATGCCCACTAGTCATGCACCCACATTTATGGATGCTCAATGGGCTGGCTAAAATTGTGCAATGAATAAAAAACAAATACCTGAGGGAGTTTGAAAGAGCTCCTTGTAGGATCCAGGAGCTCCAGGTGGTGGCGGTGGTGGGGGTTCCTTCCTACTTGGAGCAAGGAGGAGTGGGAGGAGGCTCTAAGTGGTGGGAACAGCAGGAGATGCAGATGGGGTGGATCAGCTCCAGTCTCTCTCCGGGTAGACGCCATGTTGCCCACCCAGCCTGCAGACTAGTGCCTGGCTGGGAGTGTCTGGGAGCTGTAGTTCAGCTCTGCCTACCATTTCCTAGTGACCAAGTTGCTTTTTGAACTACACCTCCGGGAAGCCTGTGCCAGCCCTCAGTCTTCAGAGATCGTGCCTTACTGATGCCTTCTGGGAGATGTATTTCCAAAAAGCTCCTTGATCTTTAGGAAATTGCAAGAGAAGATTATCAAAAATACAGCTCCCAGAAGCTCCCAGCCAGAGCTCAGGTCACTTTCAGACTTTCTCCCCCCCCATGCATATTCTGGCTGCAGGGGGAGGAGGGGATGTGCAGCCATTATATGCGTGGGGATCAGCTGATCTGAAAGCCCCCACTTCCGCGTGGCTTTGCTGGCAGACACACGTAGGAATGCAGAGCAGGATATTGAGCTCTGCATCCCTCCACGTATCTGCTGACAAAGCCACGTTGGGGGGGGCATTTCAGACTGGCCAATCCTCGCACATATCCTGGTTGCGCATTTCCCCCTCCGTCCGCATCCAGACTATGCATGGGGGGGAGGTCTGAAAGTAGCCTGTGTCCATAGCCCAGAAGTCAACTTGGCATCTAGCCAGAGAGAGATCTAGCTGGCCTGCACCAGCCCACTAGGAATGGGTGAACAGATTCCGGTTCGGGTTCGGCCATTCAGTTCGGTCTGGTTCAGTTTGCCCATTCGGTTTGCCCATTCAGTTTGCTCACTGCGTTTGGGTTCGGCCATTCAGTTTGGTTGTGTTCGGCTTGGTTCAGTTCAGTTCGGGTGTTCAGAAAAAGTATCGTGAGAGCCCATGATCGTGCCGGAAACTGGACATTTGAGTGCATTCGGAACTTATGTGGGTGAAAGCGTGTGTGTTGTGGCTGGCTGGGTGTTTGGTTGTGATTCATGTGTTTTGGCTGTGTGGTGTATGTTGGTTTTGGTTTGGCTGGTTGGTGAGTGTTGGTGGGTGCTGTGTGTGTTGGCTGTGTGTTTTTAAATTTTTTTTTTTTTAAAAGGGAGAAGAAGGTGACCAGTGCCACCACCATTAAACGCCGGGCCTGGGGGAAGGCCAAGGTGGCGGAGCCCGTGGTGGAGGAAGAGGTTCCTTCGACCGCTGCTGGATCTTCGGTGGTGGAGGAGGAGCCAGAGCCAGCGGGCACAGGAGGTCCTGCTGCCACTGCTGACAGGTTTGTAGACTTTTTTTAACTTTGAGGACAAGAAACTTAAGGCTCTATCCGTTAGAGGGACCTCACTGGCGTGCGGGTGGGTGCATGGGTGGTGGGCATCAGTCAGGCACAAACAGTGGGCATCAGCGGGTAGCAGAGGATGTCTTCCATAGAGAGAGAGGGTATTGTAGTGTGGGGGGCTCTTCCAGCAGTCAGGCACGAGCACGAGCAGCACCCCCACCCAAAATTGTGCCAGGCTAGCAAGGGTCTCCACTCTCCAGTTGCCATCCCATTCCAAATAAGGGCAGGATTTGCACATGCCAGCCATCAGGGTCTTTCCAGTTGCCATCCCTAGCGCCCTAAGGAGGGCAGGATTTGCACATGCCAGCAAGGGTATTTCCAGTTGCCATCTCTACTAGCACCCAAAGAAGGGCAGGATTTGCACGTATCAGCCAGGACCTCATCCCTACGCAGCACCCAAAGTAGGTCAGGATTTGCACATGCCAGCCAGGGTCTCCCCCCTCCGCAGCACCCAAAGAAGGGCAGGATTTGCATGTGCCATCCAGCCAGGGTCTCCCCATTGCCATCCCAAGCACCCCAAGAAGGGCAGAATTTGCACATGCTAGCCAGGGCCTTTCTAGTTGCAATCCCTAGCACTCCAAGGAGGGAAGTATTTGCACGTACCAGTCACCAGGGTCTTTCCAGTTGCCATCCATAGTGCCCCAAGGAGGGCAGGGTTTGCACATGCCAGCAAGGGTCTCATCCCTCCGCAGCACCCAAAGAAGGACAGGATTTGCATGCGCCAGGAAGGGTCACATCTCCCGTTGCTATCGAGACTACCACCCAAGGAGGGCAGGATTTGCATGTGCCAGACAGTGTCTCTCCATTGCCATCCCAAGCATCCCAAGGAGGGAGGACTAGAGGCATCATCATAAAGGCATGATATTACTTTGGTGTTCTTAATGTGTTCCCATTTCAGAGAGGAATCAGATGCTAGCCCCAGCACTGGTGCCATTGTCAGGTCAAGGAGGACCCCTAGGCCGAGGTCGCCAGTGACACCCCCACCTCAGCAGCACCAGATACAGAGACCTCCTCCACAGAAATCTCTGCATCGCTTCCCCCATCCCCAAACAGAGTGACAGAGGCTGCTGGACTCCCCATGCTGCTCCCACTCTGAGCAGCACTCTCCCCCTGCCCCCTATAGCTGCTGCTGCTGCTGCTGCTACTGCTGCTACGCTGCCTTCTTCCATTGTCCAAGGATTGGGCCCTGCCTCTCGGAGCTGGGGTGAGATCCATCAGCCCTGGACTGATTTGGGGGATTGCCTCTATAATTATGGGGGAGTTGGGGGACAATGGTGACCCCTGAGGAGCTTCAGCCACTGAGACACCTGCACCTGCAGCTGCAGATGACACACCCTCTGCCACCTGCAATGCAGACATTACAGTGCCCTGCGTGGCAGTGGAGAATGATGCCAGGAGGCGACACCTAACCCCCTGGCCCCTAGTGCTACTGGGAGCCCTAGGGCCACTAGTGCTGGGAGAGGAAGACCCACAATTAGGCCTGTGCAGCTTGGGGTGTGGTGATGGGCTTCTGCTTCTGACTGCTGGCACTCTGCTGGCATTGTCCCTGCCACCTCTGCCATGTGCCTCATTACCTGGATTGCAGGCAGCAGACCAACCTTACCCTCTCCTACCTCCCTTCTCTATTTCTCCCACCAAAAACATGCACTAATATTTTATAAAAACAATTTGTAAATTTTTAAATTTTTTTTAATCTAATATTATATATATATATATTGCACTAAATCTAACTGCTATTAACTATTCTAAAACCTATTGAACTAAATGGAATATCCTAATAATTAACTATAAAGGCCTTGTCCTACAAACACACTGTATCTCTATCTATCTCTATAACTAAGCTAACTACTATGTATATCTATCTAGTAACTATCTATCTAATAACTATCTATCTATATATACAATATTACACAGGGGGAAACACAAAGAACACAGGGAGGGGTACAAAACTGAAATGAAAATCAATCTAATAATAATCCTACTCTAAATAAATCCAAAACTTAAAACAGGGGAAGGGAATCAGGGATGGAATAAGAGGGAGAGGGAAAGGATTCAATGGAGGGGGG
>QEPC01013458.1:430044-453087 GCA_003113815.1 Sphenodon punctatus | reverse complement strand
CCTGGAGCGGCAGGTGGAGACAGTCGTGAAGGCCGCCTTCCGCCAGTTGCATCTGGTGTGGAGGCTGCGTCCGTATGTCTCCAGTCCGGGCCTGACCTCCCTCATCCATGGCTTCATCACCTCGAGGCTGGACTACTGCAACACGCACTACGTTGGACTTCCCTTGTTCCTGGTTCGGAGGCTGCAGCTAGTGCAGAATGCAGCGGCCCGGCTCCTTTCAGGGAGCATGCCGAGCCAGGTTCAAGGTTTTGGTTTTGTTCTATAAGGCCCTTCACGGTGTGGGCCCCTTGTACTACAGGGACCGCCTCACCCTCCGCGCCCCAGAGCGGCTCCTTCGGTCTCCCGGGAGGCCCCCCGCATTAAGTGGGGGGCCACAATGGAGACGGCATACTCGGTGGCCGGGCTGCGCCTTTCGAACTCCCTCCCAGAGGAAGCTCACCTGGCCCCAAGTCTTTTGACATTTTGGTGAAGTTGTAAAACCTGGCTGTTCACCTAGGCCTTTGGGGAAGGGGGGGTTAGTGGGGCTTTATCTTCCCTTACCCTTATTTATTGTTTTATTGTGATGCCTCAGTCCTGTTTTAATTGTAGTATTTCTGAATGTTTTTTTAAAAAAATTAAATGTATTTTATATTTATGTTTGGTTTTTTTGGTTTGTAAGCCACCCTGAGCTGTTTTAGGAGGGGTGGGATAGATATTTGATTAAATAAATAAATAAATAAACAAGCTACTTTGCTCCAGGCAGCTGGGGTCACTTGGTTTTCATGGCAGCCTGTCACATATGCAGCTGTGACTACTTTAGACTGCCTCAGGGCAGTGTTTTTGTGAACAATGCATCAAAATTGCCTCATAGGATGTGCGAACAGAAAGGGGTTCAGATGTTTGTCTGTTTGGCCATTTGGCCCAAAAACCTAGTTCGGGTTTGGGGCTTCGGTCCAGTGGAGTTCAGTCCTGCTGAATGTTCAACAGAGTTCAGACTCACCAGGAGGCCTGGGAGGACTCCAGGGACCACCAGGCATGCCCGTGAAGGCATGGCAGGCCATCAGAGACCCAGCAGCAGCAACAGCAGCAGAGATCAGGTAGGCTTGGTGCTTGGCACCCCGGGTTTCCTGGGCAGACAGCCTTGGCGCTTTGCCCCTTGGGGTGCCCATGGTGGCATGGCAGGCTGTCGGAGACCCAGCAGCAGCAGCAGAGACCAGGAAGGCTTGGTGCTTGGCACCCTGGCTTGCCCGGGCAGGCAGGTTTGGTGCTTGGCCTCTGGGGGTGCCCATGGCAGCATGGCAGGTCATCGAAGACCCATCAGCAGCAGAGACCAGGAAGGCATGTCACTCTGGGTTTCCCGGGCAGGAAGGCTCAGCTCTTGGTCCCTGGGGGTGCCCCTGGCATCAGGACTGACTGTCTGAGACCAAGCGGCAGCAGCAGCAGCAGAGGCTGGGAAGGCTTGGGCCCGGTGGCTGGGCTGGCAGGCCTCCAGTTCTGCTTGCTCTATGCTGGGTTCTCCATTTCTAGTCACCATCACAGCAGGTGTGGCTGGCTGACTGGCCACGTGAATCACCACCGGGCAAGGCTACTTGACCAATTTTCAAAACAGTTGGTTGAGATCTGGCGAGTAGGATACCAGCCTGCAATGCCTGACCTCATATGGGTGCCATGCCAGGCACCAAGCCCTGGCTGGGCCTCTTCCCTGCCTGGAACGTCAGTCCCAGAAACCTGATGGTGGGTCCTGGGACAGGAGTGGCTGCCTGATTCTTGATGCCAAGGAATGACAGCTCTCTGTGAGCAGAATGACGGTCCCAGAACCCTGATGGTGGGTCAAGGGACTAGAGTGTCAGCTTCTAGATGACATGGATGGACAGTCCCTCGTGCCTGTAACATAGGGTCCAGAACCCTGATGGTGGGTCCTGGGACTGGAGTGGGTGGCTGCTTATTGAAATGGTAGGATGACAGTTCCCTGTGAGCAGAATGACAGCCCCAGGACCCTGATGGTGGGTCCTGGGACATGAGTGGCAGCTTCTGGATGATGTGGATGGACAGTCCTCCCTGCCTGCAACATAAGCCTCAGAATCCTGATTGTGGGTCCTGGGGATGGAGTGACTTCTTCTTCATGCTGTGGAATGACAGCCCCCTGTGAGTGGAATGATGGCCCATAACCCTGATGGTGGGTCCTGGGACTGGAGTGGCTGTTACCTGATACAGTGGAATCATGGCTCTCTGTGAGCTGAATGATGGCCCCAGAACCCTGACAGTGGGTCCTGGCAGACTAGGGAGGCAGCTTCATGATGACATGGATGGACAACCCTCGCTGCCTGGAATTTAGGCCCCAGAACCCTGATGGTGGGTCCTGGGCCTGGAGTGGCTGTTACTTGATGCAGTGGAATGACAGATCTCTGTGAGTGGAATTACGGACCCAGAACCCTGATGGTGGGTCCTGGGACTAGAGTGACAGCTTCTCGATAACGTGGATGGAAAGCCCTCCCTGCCTGGAATATAGGCCCCTGAAGGCATGCATCCTGGTGCATTTTAGCCCCCAACCGGGTGCAGGACCTATTAGACTGGTCCACCCCCAGAGACTTATGGAACCAGATCGGTCCCGGAATGCTCTGGGGGAAATTCGACTGGACCTTAACACCCACTCTGTCGATGATCTCGTAGCCTTCTGGAACACCTTGTTGGCTGAGACCACTGACAGAGTGGCTCCCAGGTGCCCGCTGCCCTCCTGAGTCTCCCACAAGTCTCCTTGGTTTACTGAGGGCCTGCGGTGTTTGAAGCGGGAGAGCAGGTGGTTAGAGCGACGGTGGTGCCAGACTGGTGACCAGTATCATTGATCGCAGCAAAAGAGCAGTTTAAAGGCCTATGCTATGGCAGTGAAGGGAGCAAAGAACCAGTTCTTTTCTGCCCTTATTGCATCTGCAATGTCACGCCCAGCAGAGCTTTTCCAGCTGGTGAAAGGCGTGGTCAGTCCTGCCTACCTCCACTTGGACCTGGAGCAATCCAGTGACTACTGTGACCTGTTTATCGAGTACTTTGTAGATAAGATTGCTCGCATTCACCACAATTTTGGTACCACAGTTACTGCAGAGGATCATCTTGGGGCTATGGATGCCCTGTCCTGTCCTGTTTTGTGGGGTCAGTTTCAGATGGTGGAACCTGCTGATGTGGAGTCCTTGTTCATGCCACTACTTGTGAGAAAGATCCATGCCCGTCCTGGCTGGTGAAAGCTAGCCAGGGGACGTTACGGCCATTGCTGGCTAGGGTGGTTAATGCCCCCCTTCAGGAGGGCAGGGTGCCTGACTGCCAAAAGGAGGTTGTGGTTAGATCCCTGCCCAAGAAACCATCTCTTGACACTGATACTCCTGCCAGTTATCGGCCGGTGTCTAACCTTCCCTTTTTGGGGAATGTTATTGAATGGGCTGTGGCATGGAAGCTCCAGGAACATCTGGACAGTACTGGTTTCCTTGATCCCTCTCAGTCTGTGTTTCAGCCTGGGTATGGTACGAAGATGGCATTGGTGGGATTGGTTCATGATCTCTGTTTGGCATCGGACCAGGGGCGTCAGACTTTACTGGTCCTGCTAGACCTTTCGGCTGCATTCGACACAGTCGATCATGAGGTGTTGGTGATTCGCCTGTGGGATCATGCTGGGATTGGCGGAACGGTCTTGGACTGTTTTTGTTTGTTCCGAGCTGGGAGAACTCATTGGGTGGTCTCGGGGGGTGTATGTCTTCCCCCCAGGAGCTCACGTGTGGAGTCCCACAGGGTGCCATTCTGTCCCCCCTCTTGTTTAACATCTATATGCAGCCATTAGAGGATATCGTGAAAGGGTTTCAGGGCATGCAATGTCATCAGTATGCTAATGACACTCAGAGTTACCTTTCCTTTTCCATTGACCCAGGCCATGCAGTCTCCTTATTTTCCCAGTCCCTGTCAGCTATGGGGGCTTGGGTGAGGTTGAGCCATCTGGAATTGAATCCTGACAAACCAGAGGTGATGTTGGTGGGCGAGGGCTTGAGGCACCTGGGCTTGGTTGAATCTCCTCTTGTTGGGGGGTTTCGCCCTCCCATGGTCTCTCAAGTGTGGAGTCTGGGTGTGCTCCTCGATTCACGGCTCATCCTGGAATCTCAGGTTCTGACTGTGGTGGGGAGTGCATTTCGGCACTTACATCTTGTCCGGTGGCTTCGGCCATATCTCTCAGACTCCGACCTTGCCACTGTCATCCATGCCTTCATCACCTCGAAGCTGTATTATTGCAACACGCTCTATGTGGGGCTGCCCAAGAAGCTGGTCTGGAGGCTGCAGTGGGTACAGAATGCCGTGGCCCGTCTACTTATGGGGGAGGGTCACAGGAAGCACATAACAACTGTGCTCTGTGGAGGCTCTGCACTGGCTGCCTATAAAGCACCGGGTCAGGTTCAAGTGCTGGTTTTAACCTTTAAAATCCTTCACGGTCTGGGCCCTGCTTATTTGCGGGACCGCCTCACTCCCCATCTCAAGGGTCACATGTGACCCTTGAGATCATCCTTGGGAGTCTTTTTGGAGGTTCCCTAGGTGAGGCAGGTGGCAACCAATGNTGGTGGGATTGGTTCATGATCTCTGTTTGGCATCGGACCAGGGGCGTCAGACTTTACTGGTCCTGCTAGACCTTTCGGCTGCATTCGACACAGTCGATCATGAGGTGTTGGTGATTCGCCTGTGGGATCATGCTGGGATTGGCGGAACGGTCTTGGACTGTTTTTGTTTGTTCCGAGCTGGGAGAACTCATTGGGTGGTCTCGGGGGGTGTATGTCTTCCCCCCAGGAGCTCACGTGTGGAGTCCCACAGGGTGCCATTCTGTCCCCCCTCTTGTTTAACATCTATATGCAGCCATTAGAGGATATCGTGAAAGGGTTTCAGGGCATGCAATGTCATCAGTATGCTAATGACACTCAGAGTTACCTTTCCTTTTCCATTGACCCAGGCCATGCAGTCTCCTTATTTTCCCAGTCCCTGTCAGCTATGGGGGCTTGGGTGAGGTTGAGCCATCTGGAATTGAATCCTGACAAACCAGAGGTGATGTTGGTGGGCGAGGGCTTGAGGCACCTGGGCTTGGTTGAATCTCCTCTTGTTGGGGGGTTTCGCCCTCCCATGGTCTCTCAAGTGTGGAGTCTGGGTGTGCTCCTCGATTCACGGCTCATCCTGGAATCTCAGGTTCTGACTGTGGTGGGGAGTGCATTTCGGCACTTACATCTTGTCCGGTGGCTTCGGCCATATCTCTCAGACTCCGACCTTGCCACTGTCATCCATGCCTTCATCACCTCGAAGCTGTATTATTGCAACACGCTCTATGTGGGGCTGCCCAAGAAGCTGGTCTGGAGGCTGCAGTGGGTACAGAATGCCGTGGCCCGTCTACTTATGGGGGAGGGTCACAGGAAGCACATAACAACTGTGCTCTGTGGAGGCTCTGCACTGGCTGCCTATAAAGCACCGGGTCAGGTTCAAGTGCTGGTTTTAACCTTTAAAATCCTTCACGGTCTGGGCCCTGCTTATTTGCGGGACCGCCTCACTCCCCATCTCAAGGGTCACATGTGACCCTTGAGATCATCCTTGGGAGTCTTTTTGGAGGTTCCCTAGGTGAGGCAGGTGGCAACCAATGTTAGATCTTTTTCGGTGGCCATCCCTGTGTTGTGAAATCTGCTCCTGGAGGAGGCTTGGTTGGTTCCCACTCTAGTGCTATTTCAGTGTGTATGTAAGACCTGGTTGTTCCATAAGGATTTTGGCAAGGGGGAGGGGTTAGGGGGGAGGGTTTCTCTTTCCCCACATATTGTATTTTTAAATTGTTTTGAATTTTTTAATTGTTTTATTGATTATTGTTGTTTGCTGCCCTGGGCTGCCCTGTGGGCAGGAGGGGCAAGATACAAATTTTACATAAATAAATAAATAAATAAATAAATAAACAAACCTGATGGTGGGTCCTGGGGCTGGAATGGCTGTTACTTGATGCAGTGGAATGACAGTTCTCTGAGCAGAATGATGGCCCCAGAACCCTGATGGTGGGTCCTGGGACTAGAGTGGCAGCTTCTCTATGGTATGGATAGACAGCCCCCCATGCCTGTAATGTCAGCCCCAGAACCCTGAGGGTGGATCCTGGGGCTGGAGTGTCTGGCTGCCTCTGACTTACAAATTGCTGTCTGTGTCCAACAGGAGCAGAGCTGGCTCTCCCTGGGCAATTATGTAAGTAAATAAGGACCCTCCATGTGGTTTGGTGGAATGATGGACCTAGAACCCTGATGGTGGGTCCTGGAACAGGAGTGGCAGCTTCTTGACGATGTGAATGCACAGCCCCCTGTGCCTGTAATGTAGGCCCCAGACCCCTGATGGTGGGTCCTGGGACTGGAGTGGCTGGCTGACTCTGAAGTCTGAATAGCTGTCTATGTCCAACAGGAGCAGAGCTGGCTCTCCCTGGTCCATGCTGTAAGTGAATAAGTACCCTCCATGTGGGTCGGCGGAATGGCTGCCCCAGAACCATGACGGTGGGTACTGGGACAGGAGTGGCAGCTTCCAGATGATATGGATGGAGAACCCTTCCTTCCTGGAACATTGGCCCCAGAACCCTGATGGTGGGTCCTGGGGCTGGAGTGGCTGCTTCTTGATGCCGTGGAATGACAACTCCCAGTGAGAGGAATGACAGCCCCAGAACCCTGACGGTGGGTCCTGGGACTAGAGTGTCAGCTTCTCAGTGACGTGGATGGACAACCCTCCATGTCTGGAATGTAGGCCCTAGAACCCTGATGGTGGGTCCTGGGGATTGAGTGACTGGCTGTTTCTTGATGCTGTGGAATGACGGCTCCCAGTGAGTGGCATGATAGCCCCAGAACCCTGATGGTGGTTTCTGGGCTGGAGTGGCCAGCACCCCTACTCGGCCGGGCGTTGCAGTCTGGCTGGCATTGGTGGGGAAGCGACAGAAGCCCGGCCAGGCCTTGGTGGCTGGCACCCCTGCTTGGACAGGCATTGCAGGATGGTTGGTATGGGTGGAGCAGTGACAAAGGCCCAGCCAGGGCTTGGTGGCTGGAACCCGCACTCAGCCGGGCATTGCAGGCTTGGGTCGTACTCAATCGAACTCAAGCAGCTCTACTGTAATGTGGTCAAGCCTTGTCCAGTGGTAAATCTAGTATTCTCCCAGCCCCCGTCCGCCGGCACACTCATCCGAGCTATGGAAATCTACAAGATTGAGGAGCAGATGGCTGACGTGCAGTACCAGCAGCAGCAGACATTGGATTGCCAGGGCACAGTAACTGCAGCTGGCACCCCTGCTCAGCCGGGCATTGAAGGCTGACTGGCATAGGTGGAGCAGTGGCAGAGGTCCGGCCAGGGCTTGGTGGCTGGCACCCCTGGTTGCCCGGGTATTGCCAGCTGGCTGGCGAGGATGTGGTACATTTTCAGACAATTAGCTGCTGTACTGACACAGCCCTCCCTTCCTGGAACATAGGCCCCAGAACCCTGACAGTGTATCCGGGGGATGGAGTTGCTGGCACCCCTGCTCGGACAGACATTGCAGGCGCCAGATATTGGTGGAGCAGCAGCAGAGGCTTGGTGGCTTGCATCCCTGATTGGCCAGGCATTGCAGGCTGGCTGGCATTGGTGGAGCAGTGGCAGAGACCCGGCAAGGGCTTGGTGGTGGCTACCCCTGCTCAGCCAGGTGTTGCAGGCTTGCATCCTACTCTCCGGATCTGAACCAACTTTTCTGCCAATTGGTCAAACCTTGCTCAGTGCTGAATCACGTGGCCACCCAGTAGCAGACATTGGTTTGCCGGGACACAGTACCCGTGGCACAATAGAGGCAGCAGCAGTGGACATTGGGTTGCAGGGGCACAGAACACATGGCACAGACAGCAGAGGTGGCATTGGCAGCAGCAGCAGATATTTGATTGCCCAGGCACAGAACCTGTGGCACAGACAGCAGAAGTGGCATTGGCAACAGCGGCATACATTGGATTGCCGGGGCACAGAACCCATGGCACAGACAGTAGAGGTGGCATTGCAGCAGCAGAAGCTTACATTTCATTGACCGGGCACATAACCCGTGGCACAGACAGCAGAGGTGGCAATGGCGGCAACAGCAGACATTGGATTGACCAGGCACAGAACCCGTGGAACATCAGAGACAGCAGCAGCAGGATTTCCCTGTGTCCAGCACCCATGGATCCAAGATGTTAGGATATGCAAGGGAAGAGTTCCCATACAGCAGCAGACGGCAGCAACAGGATTGCATAGACACATTTGGATTTGCCAGGGCAGAGCAACCATGGACCAGCAGACAGCAGCAGCGGGATTACCAGGCCAGTGTGGCACTTCAACCAGAGTTTCCAAGGCAAGCAGACAGGCACCTTGATATGAGAGGTAGGCAGGATGGGGGAAGGCTTCATCTTTGCCCACAGGGCGGGCAGACAGGCAGCATGGCATGAGTATGTATATGCAGGCGCTCGGTGAAGTGATCAGAGAGTTTGGGTGACACCCAACTGTATCTCTCATTTTCAGCTGACCCAAGCCAAGCTGTCTCTGTGCTTACCCACTGTCCCCACGGATGTGGGGGACTGGATGAGGGCTAACTGACTGCAACTGAATCCTGACAAGATGGAGGTGATGCTAGTGGGTAGGTCGATGGAGGTGACAGCTCCATCAATTGATGGGGTCTGCCCTCCACTGATGTCCCAGGTGCGGAACTCGGGGGTGCTCCTTCATGCGCAGCTCTGCCTAGATGTCCAGGCGGAGGCTGTGGTGAGGAGTGCCTTCTGCCAGTTACATCTGGTGCAGCAGCTTCAGTCACTGATTTTGGTTCCAGACCTGGCCAGGATCATACATGCTTTTATTACCTCTCGATTAGACTACTGCAACGCGCTTTACGTGGGACTACCTTTGGTGAAGGCTCAGAAGCTGCAGCTGCTGCAGAATGTGACGGCCTTGCTCCTGGTGGGACTGGGCCACCAGGAGCATATTACACCAGTGCTCTGGTCTCTGCACTGGCTGACAATAGTATTCCGGGCCTGATTCAAAGTGTTGGTCTTAACCTATAAAGCGCTACACGGTCTGGGCCCTATTTACCTGCGGGACCACCTCACTCCCTGGATTCTGGATCAGCCCCTGCTGTCAGCTGGGGGCACGCTGTTGGAGGTTCCCTGGGTGTCTCTGGGGGCCACACAGAGCAGGGCATTCTCGGTCGCTGCACCACGCCTATGGAACTCCTTCCCGGTGGGGGCGCGAGAGGCCCCGGACCTTCCAGCCTTTTGGAAGAACTGTAAAACAGCTGTTCCGTCAGGCATTTGGCAAGGGGTAGGGGTAGGGTGGAGTGGGTAGGGATGAGGGGTAGGGTTGGGGGTGGGGGTCAGGGTTAGGGTTGGGAGGGAGGATGTGTTTTTATGATCAATCTTCTTAATTGTTTAAGTGTTTTTATATTGTTGGTTTTATTGTTTTGTTAGCTGCTCTGAGCCACTGAGGTGGGGAGAGCGGGATAAAAAATCTGTCAAATAAATAAATAAATAAATAAATAAATAAATAAATGAGCATGGGAAGGCAGACTGAGGCCGGCTTTGATCTAAGTCACCTGGGCGGACGAGCAGACAGGCAGCATGACATGAGCAGAAGGCAGACTGAGGCAGGCTTTGATCTAGGTCATCTGGATGGGTGGGCATACAGGCAACGTGGCATGAGCAGAAAGCAGAATGAGGCAGGCTTTGATCTAGGTCACCTGGGCAGGCAGTAAGACAGGCAGCATGGCATGAACAGAAGGCAAACTGAGGCAGGCTCTGATCTAGGCCACCTGGTTGGGTGGGCAGATAGGCAGTGTGGTATGAGTAGAAGGCAGACTAACACAGGCTTTGATCTAGGCCACCTGGGCGGGCAGACAGGCATCATAGGATGAGCCCCATTTTACCCTTGAGGGGCTCTGCTGTCCATCAGCAGTTGTACCTGATACAATGTGGCTTTCTGCTTGAGAAGCTGCTTGAGCATCAGGAACATCAAATTCCACTGGGTGAACACATCCTGCACCAACTTGTGCACTGGGGAGCCTTGCTCGGCCTGCTTCGCCCGGAGGAAGTCGCTGCCCTTCACGCTCCAGTTAAAGAAAAAGGCCAGCTTCCTCTCTCACTCAATCAGGGAGATAAGGGTACCTGCCCCAATCCCCTTCTCCCCCAAGCCCAGAGCATCACTGACCACCAGGTGAAGGGTGTGTGCGGCACAAGGGATGCTAATGAATCCCCCGACACAGACTGACTTCAATATGTTGGCCGCATTGTCCATCACCACGCACCCCTTGGAGAAGGGCGCACCTGGCATGTCCCACTACCTCAACATGGCGCTCAGGGCTACCTCATTGTTCCAAGAAGTGTGGGGACCATCCATGACTTCTGCCTGAAGCAGGGCCCACCTATACCCTGCTTCGGGACCCCTCCTGCCACTGCCAAATACTGCCTCCGGGTCCTGCCACCAGTGCTCCATCACTGCCCGGTAGGCATGCTGAGCATTCCGGCTCGACTACAGGTCTGTGGTGAAGTGGATGGCTGCACTCCCAGCACCGGCAAGCTGCTCCCTCACCCGCTCCATTAAAGCCCGGTACAAGGCTGGAACCACCGTCCGACTCAGGGTGGTGCATGATGGCAGCTTATACTGGGGGGCCAGGAAGTCAGTCAGGTGTCTGAACCCCATGTCCCTGACCACTGAGAAGGGCTGCCCATCCAGTGCTATCATTTCCCCCAACATGCACATGGATTTCACTTGAAAGCCACACCGCCCTCCATGTCCTGCACCTGTTGATGGACTTGGCAGCTGCCCCCACCCCAGCTCCTCCAGGGTGGACTGATGCTGCTTCTGCTTCTGCTTCTGCTTCTGCTGATGCTCCCCCTAGCAGCAATAATGCTCCTACTGCTAGAAGCAGCTATTCGAGCAGGATGCTTACCTGCTGATGGAGGCAGACGACTGGCCACTGTAGGTGGGAACCCGCTGGTGTCCACTGCCCCTGCCTTCCCACTTAGAAGCACAGTGCTGTTGCATCCCCTCAGGTGCTTTGCCATGGAAGTTGTGCCAAGGCTGGTGATTACCTGCCCATGCTTCACCACCTTCTGGCACAAAGTGCCCTGCATCTCCCTGGGATCATCTGCCCACACTAACTTAAAATGCACCCAGATGGAGGATTTGTATGCCCCCTCCTGCCTTCTGGCCCATACCTGATGATGCACCTCTGCCAGCACTGGTGGTGACACAGCTCTTGGAGGGAAAGCTATCGCCTCAGCTCAAGACATCTCCTCTGCCTACCCAGGTGTTCTAGATCAAAACCTCCCTCAGTCTTCCTGCCTTCTGCTCATGCCAAGCTACCTGCCTGCCCACCCGCCTGCTCAGGTGGTCTAGATCAAAGCCTGCCTCAGTCTGCCTGCCTTCTGCTCATGCCAAGCTGCCTTCCCACCCACCCGCCTGCTCAGGTGGTCTAGATCAAAGCCTGCCTCAGTTTGCCTGCCTTCTGCTCATGCCACGCTGCCTGTGTCCACCCAGGTTGCAAAGCTTGAACTCTGCCTCAGTCTGCCTGCCTTCTGCTCATGCCACGCTGCCTGCCCACCCGCCCAGGTTGCCAAGCTTGAACCCTGCTTCAATCGGCATGCCTCTCATGCCACGCTGCCTGTCTGCCTACCCTGGCAACCCTGGGTGATGTGCACCACTGATCTGGTAATCCCACTGCTGCTGTCTGCTGGTCCATGGGTGCTCTGCCCTGGCCAATCCAAATCCACGCAATCCTGCTGCTGACATCTGCTGCTGTATGGGAGATATTCCCTGGAAAATCCAACCATCCTGGCTCCATGGGTGCTGTTTACATGCAAATCCTGCTGCTGCTGTCTCTGCTGTTCCACATGTTCTGTGCCCGGTCAATCAAAGGTCTGCTGCTGCTACTGCCAATGCTGCCTCTGCTGTTCCTGCCATGTGTTCTTTGCCCCATCAATCCAATGTCTGCTGCTGTTACTGCCAATGCTGCCTCTGCTTTCCATGCCACGGGTTCCATACCCAGTCAATCCAATGTCTGCTGCTGCTACTGCCAATGCTGCTTCTGCTGTCTGTGCCATGGGTTCTGTTCTCGAGCAATCCAAAGTCTGCTGCTTCTGCCAATGCTGCCTCTGCTCTCTGTTCCATGGGTTCTGCTACAAAGCAATCCAATGTCTGCTGCTGCTTCCAAGGCTGCCTCTGCTCTCTGTGCCATGGGTTCTGTGGCCGAGCAATCCAATGTCTGCTGCTTCTGCCAATGCTGCCTCTGCTGTGTGTGCCACTGGTTCTGCTACAGGGAAATCCAATGTCTGCTCCTGCTACTGCCAATGCTGCTTCTGATGTTCGTGCCACGGGTTCTGTGCCCGGTCAATCCAATGTCTGCACCAGCTGCCAATGCTGCCTCTGCTTTCTGTGCCACGGGTTCTGTATCCAGTCAATCCAATGTCTGCTGTTGCTACTGCCAATGCTGCCTTTGCTGTCTGTGCCATGGATTCTGTGTCTGAGTAATC
Source organism: Sphenodon punctatus (assembly GCA_003113815.1). Lineage (NCBI taxonomy): Eukaryota > Metazoa > Chordata > Lepidosauria > Sphenodontia > Sphenodontidae > Sphenodon > Sphenodon punctatus. The sequence goes on along the minus strand of QEPC01013458.1, from coordinate 440,581 downwards.
CAATGTCTTCTGCTTCTGCCAATACTGCCTCTGCTCTCTGTGTCATGGGTTCTGTGTCCTAGCAATCCAATGTCTGCTGCTTCTGCCAATGCTGCCTCTGCTGTCTGTGCCACGGGTTCTGCTACAGGGCAATCCAATGTCTGCTGCTGCTACTGCCAATGCTGCCTCTGCTGTCCGTGCCATGGGTTTTGTGCCTGGTCAATCCAGTGTCTGCACCAGCTGCCAATGCTGTCCAATACCTAGAAGCTGCCACTCTAGTCCCAGGGACCCAACGTCGGGGTTCTGGGGCCGTCATTCCACTCAAAGAGATCCATCATTCAACTGCATCAAGAAACAGCCACTACAGCCCCAGGACCCACCATCAGGGTTCTGGGGACAAGTTAGAGGCAGGGAGGACTGTCCAATATCTAGAAGCTGCCACTCTAGCCCCAGGACCCACCAACAGGGTTCCGAGGCCATCATTCCTCACACGGAGAGCTGTCATTCCACCAGAGCAAGAAACAGCGACTCCAGCCCCAGGACCTGCTGTCAGGGTTCTGGGGCCATCATTCCTCACACAGAGAGCTGTCATTCCACCACATCCCATGAAGCTCAAAGCCTGCCTCAGCCTGCCTTCCTGCCTCTCATGCTACGCTGCCTGTCTGCCCACCCAGGTTGCTTCCAAGAGAGAGAGAGAGAGAAAGAGAAAGTCTCCCCACTGCTAAGAGAGACAGACACGATCCCACCCATGCTGTCACCTGCACTATATGGCCAGAGAGAGAGAGAGAGAGAGAGAGAGAGAGAGAGAGAGTAATGGGGGGCTCCGCACTAGAACGAGAAAGATGGGGGTGGAGGGGGAGAGGTAGGTGTATATCCTCCAGATCAGCTCAAGCTGCCAGCTGCCAGAACTAGGAAGAAATCCCATCTGTGCTCATGTGCCCAATGCTCGTCACCCACATCAAGCACCAAACCTACCAGAATGTGATGGAATATAACACAACATATTATATGTGCGTGCCTGGCTATGTGCGTTCCTGTACCTGCTAGCTACCACCTATCGGATGGTGATTGATTTAATGAAGCGTGCCCAACCATGCACTAATTCTAGGGGCATCATTCAACTCCCATAGGCTTTAGGCTGTCATTCCACTGTACCTGAAGCAGTTATGCCCGCCCGTGCCAGGAACCATCAATGAGATTCTGGGACCATCATTCCAATCATGGGGACTGTCATTCCATTCTGGGTGCTGCTGCTGCTTGTGCCTGACTGGCCAGCGGCCACCGGTACCCACCTGCAAGCCTGCCCGCCACCAGCCTACTCCTCCGCACCCACCCGTGGATGCCCACTGCCAAAACAGCCTGTGTCTCTTTCTCTCTGGCACACCCACACAGACACAAGTCCTGCCCCTTCGGGGCTGTCTGCAAGTCAAGTCCCTGCTGCTGGCACATCTTTGGATTACCTATGCTACATCTGCTGCTGCTGTGGGATCAGACAAGCTGTATATACAATGAGATTCTGCCACCTGCCAGAAGCAGCACACAGGGATAAAATATTGGTCAGGTGTAACAAAGTCGGTAACAACAAACAGCACTTTTATAAAAACTATTCAAACAAGCAACAACAACAACAAACACATTTACTACAACTTTATAAAACTAAAAGCAAACATATAAAGGAAACTTATTTGTCTATGGGCCTGTCCCCCAGAACATGGGGGAAAGCCAAAAGGGGCAGGCATCCCACCCTCTTCCATTTCGTACCCATGCTCAATGGCAAATTGAACGGCCCCTGCCATGGATGCCTGGCATTTGGTGACCGACTGGCAGTGCAGCTCCACATCATCAATCTCTGTCTGGAGGTACAGGGAATAGGCCTCCACCCTGCATACCCGTACCTCCAGAATCTGAAACTGCTCCACCAGTTGGTCCTTGTATACGCAGCCCATCCATATACTGCCTCTGCTGCTCCAGAAAGTTCTGGTAGGCCTCTCCAATTCCGCCTGAAAAGCCATTGCTACTTCTGACTCCTCCCGGGGGACTGGAGAGTCCTCAGTGGTGATGGAGGAGGGGGAAGGGCTTCGATAGCATCTCTACTGGAGTGCCTTCCCCCCCTTCTTCTGGTGCTGATGCTCCACAGCCATGCCAGAGTCCTGCCGCCTCACTTCCTTCCTGTGGATTTTCTCCACATGGGTGATGAGCCCAGATGTGGTCCCCTCTCTGGCCCTCTTAAATCTTTTTTGGCAGGTCTAAAGAACATAAAAAGATAGGAACATAAGAAGTGCCAATGGCCATACTGTGTCAGACCAATGGTCTGTGTCAAGCCTTGCCTGCAATCTGTCTTCACAAGTGGGTGAGCAGCAATCTCTCTCTGCAGGGGACTTCCGTTCATAACAGGTCATAGAGGGCAATGCATGCAGGCATATACTGTTGTTCCAGTCCCCATGCCTTACCTTGCAGACAGCAAACCCGTTCTCCTTATCATAAAAATTCCAGACATTGGAGCTTGTCCGCCCAATGTCTGGGGGTGTCACTGTCAACCTCCACCTCGAGGTTCTCCTTGGCCTGGCCCCAGTGCTGGGGCCAGCATCTGATTCCTCTCTGAAATGAACACATAAACAACACCTAAGTAATGTCATGCATTTATGATGATGGGAAATGGAGAGACACTGGCTGGTACGTGCAAATCCTGCCCTTCTTTGGGTGCTGCAGAGGGATGAGACCCTGGTTGGCACGTGCAAATCCTGCCCTTCTTTGGGTGCTGCAGAGGGATGAGACCCTGGCTGGCACGTGAAAATCCTGCCCTTCTTTGGGTGCTGCAGAGGGATGAGACCCTGGCTGGCACATACAAAACCTGTACTTCTTTGGGTGCTGGGGAGGGATGAGACCCTGGCTGGCATGTGCAAATCCTGCCCTTCTTTGGGTTCTGCAGAGGGATGGCAATGGGGAGGCCCTGGCTACCCGCTGATGCCCACTGTTTCTGCCTGACTGATGCCCACCACCCACACACACACACACACACCAGTGAGATCACTCTAAGAGATAGAGTCTTTCTTGTCCTAAAAGTAAAAAAAAAGTTTACAAACCTAGCAGCTGTGCCCACCGCTTGCTCGTCATCCGAGGATCCAGCCACCACCACCGAAGGTCCAGGGGCAGTGAACTCCTCCTCCTCCTCCTCCTCCTCCTCCTCCTCCAAGACCACCAAGTTGGACCCCAGCTGGGGAATCATCACTGCAGCCTTTTTCATTATTTTATTTTTTTAAAAACCACACAGCCAAAACACACAGTCAGTCCCACCACACACCAATACTCACCATACCAGCCAAACAACGCAGCCAAACACAAACAAACAGCCAAAACACACAAACCGAACACAAACACACACTCTCTCGCCACACAGCTCCGCACACACTCGAATTTCTGGTTTCCGGCACGATCATGCACTCTCATGAAATTTTTCTGAACGTCCGAACCGAACCAAACATGGCTGAACCAACTGGCTGAGTCCGAACCTGGTGAATGACCCGAATGCACGAACTGAACGCACGAACTGAGCTGAACCAAACGGCCGAACCCGAAATGCAACCTGTTCACATATCCTTATCTATGTATAGTATCTATCTATCTATCTATCTATCTATCTATCTATCTATCTATCTACACAGGGATAGGGGGGACATAGACAGCTCACAACAAACAACACAGGGAGGGCTACATAACTGAAATTAAACCTAAATCAATTTAATCCTACTCTAAATAAATCCAAAAACAGGACAAGGGAATCAGGGATGGAATATATAGTGGGAGGAGGGAAGGATTCAATGGAGGTTAGGGCGAAAGAACACAGGGAGGGGTAAAAAATAAAAATAACACCTAAATCTATCTGATATAATCTAAATAAATGAAAATATGGAGGTAAATGTATGGGAATGGGTGAAATAGGAGGAGGATGGCAATGGATTAGGAACGCAAAGTGCTGGGAGAGGGAGACTTCTGAAAACGCCTGCTGACAGGATCAATGCTTATCTCAGAAGGAATTGGAAGGGGGGAGGGCAATAACTTTTGTTACTTGCTGCACCTACTTTACCACAAGCCCCATTGGCTCTGTGCAGCTTAGCCCCATGCCAATTGCAGACTGCGAAGCCAATGGTTTAAGGAAAAGAGGGATGGTGATTGGGCAGGCTGACTGCTAGTCCAAGCCTCTCCAGCCCTGTCACCAAGAAGTCTGCTCCTCAGCTGCCATCCCCCCCCCAGGTCTTCCAGTCATGTTTTTCCTGCCCAAACGCCGCTGAACTCACCTAAACACGTCAGAACTGTTCGGCCGCTTCCACGTTCGGTTCGGCTGTTTGATTCGGATGTCTGAACTGGCTCAGTTCTGGCTGAACACCGAACGCCCGAACCGTGTTCACATATCCTTACTGCCTCAGGGCAGTGTGTGTGTGAAGAATGCATCCAAGAACTTACTTGTGGACTTATAAACCCAGAAGATTGAAAAATCCAGATCTTTAAGGTGTGTGTAAAAAAGCCCGGTGTCATTACTCCATCCCAGACACAGTGTTATGAAGCAATTGTGACTTAGGGTGTTTTCAGACGTTACGAGATCACAGTCAACCACAGTCAATTCCCTGTGGTGGCTGTGATCACGGAATGTCTGTTGGGGGGAATGGATGTTCACCCCCCCAGATGTTAGCACGGCGGGGAATCACTTTTGCCACGTGAGTGGCCGAAGCGGTGGGACTGATGGCCACCGCGTGGCGAAGGCGATTCCCCACTGTGATGAACCCCACCATCACTTCTGGATGGCGGCCACGGCCCGGAATCCCCACAGGGATTCTGGCCCGTGGCCAAAGCGGGTGAGCGCTGCAGCTGCATTGGCCGCCGTGGCCGCCCGTCTCCCCAGAGGGCGGGCGGCGTGGAGGGGGCGGGGCCGTGCGGCTGCACGTTGCGCCGTGTGGCCCTTCCCCCTCCCCGATTCCCTGCCGGGATCCCCTGGCACGTCTGTTAGGGCATGACGGGGTCATCCCGGCGAGGGATTAATCTATTGTTTTCGTGACGGGGCCAATCGGCCCTATCACGTCTGAAAACACCCTCAGGCTACAATCAAATTACCCATAGTAAGTAAACCCAGTCAATCTACACAGGGTTTTCTTTGCCAGGATGGATTTACCTCCCTTGTTTAAGTTTGTGGTAAGCCCTCAGGTCGCACAATTTCTTGAGCATTTTGTGAAGATTAGGGCAGTACCAGTAAACTCAGATAGGGAATTGTAATGTCATTCTTTGCATACTGTCTCACTTTGGAGGAGAAGTAAGTTAATGCAGCCCTTGGCAACACAACATTACTGAATTGAAACACATTCCACCTGGCCAGAAAGTTGGCAAAAGAAGAGGAGTTAGGTAGTGTTCCAGACTCAAAATCTGAGTGGCTTAAGAAAGGTTTAGGGAGCTAAAAATATTTGTGTTTGGAAATGTTTGGACTTGAGAGCCCTCTGTTGGTCGTCGGTTCCCTCATGGATTCCTCCATATAATTGACAAGTTGATTTGGGTACAAATATTGAAAGACCTGACAGACATATTTTCAAAAGACCTCATGCTTCCGTTTAGTAAAGGGCAGATTTTCCAAAGTTCTAGCTACCCAACAACTCCTGTTGTTGCCATTTTTTTTAGAAGATCTCAGCAGACTGGAATATTCTGGAAGCTAGCCCAGGCCCAAGATGAGCTCCCAGACATCTCTGTATTCTTTCTTGAGAAGACCCGAGAGTCCCCAGTGACAGGATATCCAGCTAATATGACAGTGGGGTGCCTCTTGATTTCCACTTAGCGCACTGTACACTGGCTGGCCAGGTATGTCACCAGTGCCCCATTTTGAACCAGGGAATCTGAAAATATATAATCATAATTTATTTATTAAGGCTTTACCTTTCACCATGGCCAATAAAGAGTAGAAAGAAGTAAAAAAGTAAATAAACACAATGAACTACATAAACACAAATATCTCGTAAGGGGATCTGAAAATATTAAAGAAGCTACTTGTTCAAGACCACCCAGTTAAACTAGGATTTTGAACTTAGAAGAGCTCCCCATCTTCCAGAAGACGGTGTCAAGTCCAGAATGCTGCATTATCAGGGCTTCCTTTAATTCTGGTTTTAATTTCTCATCAAAGACTGGTCCTTTTTATTTTGGCTCCATCTGCAAGGTGGAGATGATAATACTTTCCCACCTCACAGAGCAGCACTGTAAGGATATTGGCTCCAATCCATGTTCTGTGCAGACACTGCACTCATGCAGCATATGTTACTGCAAGTGTGAAATACATGGACTTAATGTGTGCATGGTGTGTGCATGGCACACCATGAATGGACACAATGTGCATGCAGTGCATGCATGCATTCTGCACATATTACACATGCTACCTTGGATCATGGCCTAACTCATTAAAGGTTGTGAGTCACCCAGATATTATAGCAATGGGAACCACAGTCTGTGACTGAACAGACAAAGGCACAAAGCAGCCTTACAATGGGAGGCTTAATAAGAATCTTAACGCTAACCCTCTCTGCTGGTAAACATGTTTTCTGCAATGAAATTCTATGTCATTATTTATTTATTTGTTTATGGAGCTCAACAAGTTGCCTGAAAGAATTATATTAATTTCCATGTAATAATAATCTGTGATTCCCACAGCTGGAGTAATAAGGATATAGTTAACCATAGGGGAATAATCATCTTCATGATGTTTTCATTGTCCCATAGGAAAAGTTGAAGCTGCTCCCATCTGTACTAATTCTTTATTTGATTAACAATTAGATGTATATTAAATTGAATAGAATCTGAACAATTTTTTTGGAAAGTATCCATCATTCTAAATTATGTCATTTCTTTTTTCTGCCCAATTAGCATTCTAATTGGAAAGCTCTATTATATCCAACAGAGTAGATGATGGCATTATCTCTGGATTTTGTATGATGTATTTTTTGCATCTATTTCATTAAAGTTGTCAGTCACTGTAGGAATTAACATTGTGTTTCTTTATATTTAGGTGAAATCTGGGTATATTCCTAAATTCCAAAAATTTAGATGTGGATTTTGACTGCCCTCATTTTCCAAAAATATTAGGTTACTCAGACCAGACGGTGAAAACAGATGTGATGGTGGTGAGGCAGCTCCCTGGCCCACCTCAGGGTGAACCCCTGTTCCCACCACTCCTCAGGTTGGTGGGGAGGGCTGTTACTGGAGGAGGGATGCACTCGTGAACCTGGACATGGGGGTTGACATCACAGATCCCTTCACACCCCAGGTCGGCCTTAGGAACTATTCTCATATGACAGATAGGGATGGGTGAATACGGTTCGGAAGTTTGGAGTTCGGACCGAACTCGACCAGTTCGGTCTACTGAACCGAACTTCTGAACCAAACTTGATTTTTGAACCGAACCGCACCAAATTTTCGAACTCAGTTCTGTTCTCCCATCCCTATAAGATAATATTTCATTTAGTTCAATGGGGTTTGAATTTCCGAACTCTGTTCAAAAGTTCGGAGTTCGGACCTAACTCAAATAGTTCGGTTTACCGAACTGAACTTCCGAACCGAACTCGATTTTCGAACTCAACCAAACTGAATTTCCGAACTCAGTTCTGTTCACCCATCCCTAATGTCAGGACTCCAAGGCCAATGCTGCTCAGGAGGACTGGGCCCTGGGAAGAGCTGCCACCAAACAACTGATGTGGAGCACTCCTGTAGGGCCTCCATCAGTTGTTTGGTGCACTTACCTGGAGTGTCCCCAAGAAAGCCCTCCATCAGCTGTTTTATGGGCAGGGTGAGCCCACCAAACATCTATTGGGGGACCTAGGAGCACCCCCATCAGCTGTTTGGAAGCCTGGGTGCATGCACGCTGCAGCGTCCCATCAGCTGTTCAGTGGGGTTGGGTGAGAACGGGATCCCGATCCACTGATTTCACCTTGGAGTGGGGCTTGGGCACAAAACAGACAGGAGGGAGACTGTTAGCACCTACACACCTGGGCCTGACTGGAGAAACTCTGAGAAGCTTCTGGAAACAGAGGCATATTTGGTAGAGAGGGAATGGAAGGGGAGTTGAGTCAAGGGGCATGGCAAATTTTGAATTGATTGACTAGCCAAGCCAGATAGCTAGTTTTGATTGGTAGGAGCTTCAGCCAATAGAAAAAGAAGTGGCAAAAATCAGAACTACACACACACACACAGAGCCATTTCCCATTCACTGGTTAATTTGACTGTAAGCTGCTACACAACTGTGAGTAATTGGCTGTGCTGGGTTGGGCTTGGAGTGGGGGGGCTCCTGACATAGCATGGCATGGTTTGTCCTGGCCTGCCTGTGAATAAGACCAATGCTGTGGCAAGGGGGGGTTGCATTCCATGTTCTTTTTTAATTGTGTTCCAGGGGGCACATTGCTTGCTGTCTACTGCTACTTCATTGGTCTGGCTGGTTTTTGGTGGGAAGGATCTGCATTGCACTCTGTGTTATTGATGGTCTCTCTGGCTGCCTCCAGATGCTGGGGGCATGGAGGGTAAGCCGAAGATTTCTGAGTTTCTGAAGTTCTGCTGTTCCAAAGTTTCTAAAATTCTGAAATTTCCAAAGTTTCCAGGGATTTACAACAGCTGTCAGTTCTCTGGTGAAGCCCTGAAGCTTCATCAAAGACACAGAAGTGCGTACCGGGTCCGGAACTTTGGAATGTCAAATTTGGTGTGAGTACTCGGAAGCACTATTCAGTTCAGCTCTAGTCTAAATGCACCCTGTGGGGCTTTCCAGGAAATGAATTGAAGAACGTACTGCATCCGGCCGTTCATCTAAAAGTGGCCTAAGAAACAAAAAATGTTTTCCAACCTCACCATTAGAGCAGTGCAATTCATTTTTGTTTTGTTCAGTTACTAAAATGAATGAAGCCCCATTTGTTTTATAACTAGAAACTGAAAATGAATGAATTGGGAAATTAACCAGAAAATGAATGAGCTCTCATTTGTTTTGGGGTCCCATTTGTTTCCCATTCATTTGTCAATGAACAATACTCAAACTGCAAATAAACAACAGAGGTGAGGGGGAGCAGACATGTGATGCAATCAGGAGAACTGATTGACATCTCTGCTGGCCAATTGGCATCACAAATACATCTCGGTGATCTCAATCTTCGTGGCAACAGTGGCACACACAGAAGAGATACCTTTGGATAGGTCTTTACTTGTAAATACTTTCAAAAAATCAGAGGACTAGGGGGAGGTCAGGGCACTGGAATCAAGAAACCCTTTGGAAACTTTTCTGCCAGCTTGTTTTGTCTGCAAATTACCTCTCGGTGTGCTTTGCCGAGAGATACTTCTGCTTTGGGAAGGGTTTCTGCTTCTACCTGGGTGATCTCTCTGCAAGGGGACACCCTAAGATACTTGATGGTGCCAATACTGCACTTCTGAGGAGTACTTTCTGCAAGGGGACTCCCTGAGACATTTGGGAGTGCCAATGCTGCCCTGCTGGAATTTGACAGGGCAAATGTCCCTGCCTTGTCTCAGGGTGCCTTGTCTGTCCCTGGGCCAGAACTAGGGATGAAACGGCAACTCCATTTTCCGTACTGATATTTCATTCTGCCATTTCGGAATTGCCTGTGACTTCCACAGCTATTCCGCCGACATTCTGCTAATTCAACACCTTTGATTTGCAACATCAGAATTGTTGGAAAGTATCAGAATAATCTTGGAAAGTGTCAGAATAATCTAGGAAAGTGTTGGAAGAAACATTGTTCCGCTACTTTCGCACCATGAACACACGTCTGAAAGTGCTGGAAGAAAGTAGGGGAAGTAAACATCTCTATCGCACCATGCTGCTCGTTGCGGATGAGCTCTTTCCCTTGGAAACACTTACCATGGTGACTTGCCATTTCTGCCCTAGCCAGAAACAAATGCACTTCCCTTTCTCATTATAATTATCCATATGCTGCTCACTGCAATAAATGGAGTATATAATTATTATTCTGTCTCCTGGGGGCATTCTGTGAAACCTGAAGACTTTTCACCTGGGGTACGACTGTCATCTCCTATGCTAATGCTTGCTAGGGATGGGCGAACGCGGTTCGATAGTTCGGTGTTCGGCCCGAACTCGGTCTGTTCGGACAACCGAACACGAACACAAACACGAACGCGAACATACCGAACGGAACCGAACACCGAACGGCAAAATGGCAAACACACCGAACAAATCCGAACAATGAACAATGAAATGGCTGAACAGTTTGTTAAGTTCGGATCGCGTTCGGTTGTGTTCGGGTGGCTAAAACATGGTCTGTCAGGTCACTGGAAGGCCAAATGTAGGGGGAAGTCATTTGACTCAGCTAGGAGCAGACTTCCAGGCACCAGGGGTGGAGGGTGGAGAGAGTGGCTTCGAGTAGCAGCCAGTCTGCCGAATCACCATCTCTTTTTACCCCAGACCACTGGCCTGGCAGTCTGCAATTGGCCATGGGCTAGGCTGCACGGAGCCAATGGGGCTTGATTTGAGGCGGGCGCAGCAAGAAACAAAACTTTCTGCCTCCCCCATTCCCAATACCTT
>QEPC01013458.1:392115-425775 GCA_003113815.1 Sphenodon punctatus | reverse complement strand
AGAGAGAGAGAGAGAGAGAGAGAGAGTTCCTATACTTAATCCTAATATATATAATAAAACAGGGTGCGATCAAACATACACGTTTGATCATGTTTGTACATGTTTGTACAAACATGATGATGTTTGTATGTGTTTTATTATTGTTTTATTTGCTGTGAGTCACCCCGGGTTGCCGTGGGCATGGGGGGCGGCCAATATAAATAAATAAATAAATAAATAAATAGGAGGATTTTTAGTGCAAGCACCAGCAGATTTTGCAAATGCACCCTGACAGAGAAATACCTGACACAGAACCAGTGTCAAGTAGCCCAGCCCTGAAGTACAAAGGTTTGAGGTGCCCTCCAACCGAGCTCCCCTGATTGGTTCTAGGCGGCAGGAGGCATTGAGCAGTCACAGGGTGCCATTCAACTGCATGGGACCTGCTTGTGCTGCTCATTCGCCAGTGATTATATCCATCAGATCCTTCCCCTCCGATCACAGGCCCAGTTCAAGAGTTCAACACTGTTTCTGGCTCTGAGATGTCTGTTCCCTCCTCCCCTCACCACATTTCCCTCCACAAAATGCCTGCCAGGGTGCTAGGCAATAAAAAAATAAATAATGACTTTTGTTATTGTTATTGATTTCTTTTTGTTGTTTTCATTATTGCAATAACGATAAGGAAAACAACAAATTTAGTTTTCATTATCAATATAATGAAAATGACATGCACACCCCTATATGTCTGCAAGTACAAATCCCTCCTTTCCAGGTCTTCATTCATAACAATACCATAAGCAGGGATTTAAAGGAGAGCAGGTTGTAAGAAAATGCAAACATTAGCCATTTTAAAATGGGCATGGCTTGGGAGGCAGATCAATATGTGCCTCTTTGAGTGCTGGCACATGCCCAGCGGAAGGGGGACAGTTAAAAGGGCCAGAATGGATGTGTGCTTCTACCCACTCCTGCCCCCACACGGAGCATCCTGGATTTTCCCCTGATGCTCCATGAGTGGGCAGTGTGTGGGTCATGGGAGTATGTGTGCGCCCATCCACACCACCTTCAGATGGGCACCTGGGGGAATTGGTGGACCTCTGTGGGTGTGTCCCGTTTAAAAACGGCCCACATTTTTTCCTAATCCATGGGTAAGAAGATATCGATTTGTAACAGAGCAGGTTGTGAGAAAATGCCACCTGCTGTGACATCCTTCTGGTCCAACTTGTCCCTGGCTCCCTGAATGGTCAAGGGGTAGGAAAAATTGCCCCTGCCTAAGGTCTGCCCCAGGACCAGAACCAGCTTTCCTTCCCTTTCTCATTATACGTATCTATATACAGCTATTACGCTGTATAGCCATATAGCCATGCCAGTCTCCATCTCCCCCTATGCTAGTGCCTACAGATTGAGTGCCTGGCACCCACTGCCTGCCAGGTTCTGCTCTGTACTCTTTCCCCTGCCCACCTGCTGTGTTCCAGTCTGTCTCTGATATTTCTGCCCCCTCCCCTCCCCCAGGGCAGTCTGTGAAAGTCTGGGGGAAAGGAAAGTGTGCTAGAATGACATAGGTTTGGAAGTTATGGGAAGTTTTTCCAGTTTATTTCAATGGGAAATGAATGATAAACAAAAACTAATGGGGACACAGAAACGAATGAGTTTTTCAAAACAGAAATGATTGAAGTCCCTACTCACCATGATAGAAATAAATCACATTTTCCCACGTATTTTATATGAACCCACATGACAGGCACATAGACCGCCTATAAATGGAGTGCGGAACCAATGGAAGAAACCCCTTCTGTATGGTGAACATACTTTGGGTGCTTGCATACATTACATGGGGGGGGGGGGACTTCTGTCAGGGCAATCATGCCTCTATTCTCACAGGAATTAGAGCATTCTGCTGAACACTTGCTTATGATTGGGTCCCCTGATGTAGCTCTTACAATGGGTGTGTTCTGGCAGGAGAAAAGAGAATAGCACATTCCTATGTGCACTAATCCCCGTGAGAATAGAGCCGCAATTACCCACCTCCCAGGTAATGTGTGGAAGCGCCCTTTATGTCTTCATTGTTAGTAATTTATGTAGGAAGAACTGATTCTGAAAGCTACAATTTGAAAGTGTAGTTCTAGGATTTAGAAAGAAAATAAGTTCTTATTTGACCAGAGGTTAAAAAATAATATATTGTACAGTGAAGTTATCTTGTTTAAAGACAATCAGATGGAAGATGTTAATTTTCATAGAAAATATCTCGACTTCTCCTGCAAATCATGAGACAATGGATGCAATCCTGAATCAAAAAAATCAATGGCAAAACTCTCATTAGCTGCAATCCCAAAGCCCCTCCACATGGGACATGCATGGGTCCCACGTGGATTCTGCGCAACACAGTGTTTCCACAATGGACGTGTACGTGGTTTGTGCATGGCACATGAAGGGCATGGGATCAGCCCCATTGAGTCTAATGTGTGAGGACTTCACCAAAAGTCAGGGGCGGCTGGTGGGTTTTGAGGTTGGAGGGGCAGGAAGGCTGGCCAGGGATGGCCAGGGCAGGAAGGGGCAGGAAGGCCAGCGAGGGGCAGGAAGGCCTTGCGTAGGCCTGTGAGCCTAGGGGCGGAGCCAGGGCAATGGTAGGCGGAGCCCGGGCAACAGTAGGCGCATAACCCAGCAGCAAGGAGTTCCCAGGGTTAACATTGGATGGACATTACATTACTTAATCCAGCAATCCTGAGATTTAACTGTTAGTCTGGTGATTCATGGGCCTTAAAATTCCCCCCCAACACACACACACGCGCGTAGCAGAGGGCAAGAATACTGCTTCAGAAAGAAGGGACTTGCTGCATGTGACTTGGAGGGACCCCAATCCCTGCTTCAGAAGTCCCTTCTGAAGCAGTATTCTTGCCCTCTGCTCTATGTGCGTGTGTGTGCCTGTATGTGTGTGTGTGTGTGTTGGGGGGGAATTTTAAGACCCATGAATCACCGGACTAACAGTTAAATCTCAATTTTATCACAAACATCACATTTTCAGCATTTCAACACCTAAAAACACCAGACTAACAGTTACATCTCAGGATTTCAAAACCTCAATTTTATCACAAACATCACATTTCCAGCATTTCAAAAACACCTAAAAACACCAGACTAACAGTTATATCTCGGGATTTCAAAACCTCAATTTTATCACAAGCATCACATTTCCAGAGTTTCAGCACCTAAAATCATCAGACTAACATTACATCTCAGGATTTCAAAACCTCAATTGAATCACGGCGCATTGAATACTAATTCCCCCTCATCCTCTGCTGCGTGTGCGTTGGGGGGGGGATTAGTATTTAACACTCCACATCACCAAGTGAACAAAAACCACATTCTAACTCCCCCACCATGCCTCCACTCCCCCACCATGTTCCCATGTGCCCCCTGCTCCCTCTTTCCCTATGTGCCCCCACCATGTCCCCATGTGTCCCCCACTACCCCTCCCCCATATGCCCCTCACCATGTCCCCATGTGCCCCCCGCTCCGCTCCCCTGCACCCCCACCATGTTCCCCCCTCCCCCTCCCTTTGTGTGCCCCCCATCATGTCCCCATGTGCCCACTCCCCCCCACCCCTGGGCCCCACATTTTACTCACCATCACCACTGGCTCCAGTCTCCTCTGACCTCCGTCCAGGCAGCGCTGGGATCCTCCTGCTAGGCTGCTCCAATGGCACGCTGTAGCTTAGGCTCCCCTCCCCCTCCCAGAGTCGAGTCAAAGTTTGACTCGACAGGGAGGGAGGAGGGGGAGGCTAGCCTAACGTGCAGCCAGAGGGAATGAAGTTCATACCCGGGCACCTCTATGTGGTGCCAGGGTATGAACTTTAGCCCTGCCCAGCCCCTGCAATGAAATAGTGCCCCCTGCATCACTATTTCATTGCAGGTTCTCTTTATGCAGAATGTATGGTGCTTCTAGCCGCCCATTCTGCATAAAGGGTAGAACTTACCTCTTTTGACCCTGAAGGCTTCCTTAGGTCACGTGTCCTAAGGAAGCCTTGGGGGTGGGGTGGGTGAGTCTCACCGCATGCCTTGAGAATGTTTGGAGCCATCTCGAAGAACTTTGTTTTAGAGGTAGCAACAAGGTTCTTCTTTGAGTGGCTCCTCCCATTCTCTGGTTGTGTGCGTGGGGATTAAAAAAAACAAAAAAAAACAGAAGCAGTGGCAGTGCTGAAGCACCGGGGCCCGGGGGGGGGGAGCCCTGGGGGCTAGGGCCAGTAGGGGCATTGCCCCTGATATCCTAGGGGGTGTACCGCCCCTGCCCAAAGTGTGGGTCTGATACTTTTTATTGGACTGACTTCTGTTGCTGACAATGCAGGGTTTCAAACTTCACAGAATATTTTTCAACAATCCACCCAGCCCCTTTTCTGGTATAGCCATACCAGTGTTGAAAATTTGAAGAACAGCAAACACGCACACCTTACATAGACCGCAAGTAACTAGTTCGCAGCCATGGTGAGGGCCTCACTTGTTATGTATCCCTGCCAGGTCGGATCTGGAGCCTCTAATTTCTGAAGCTGATTCTCTCAGGGTCAGGGCCTTTCATCTTTCACATTTGCCCCACCTGAACTATCCAGGTTCCTTACTTGGCCCCACCAGGTTGTCACATTAAAAAAAAAAATCAAGGCCAATAAAATTGGACAACTTGCAAACCTTCATAAAAATAGCATCAGAAAAACAGACAGCTGAGTAAACATGCTGGATCCATTTCTAAATACCTCTCTTAATGAAACTTTTTTTAAAATGTGATGTTCATTGCAAAGTTTTCTTAAGGCACTAGAAGAAAGATTGTATTTGGTGGGAGTTAGGAGTCATAATGTGACCATTAATGGTTCAACTTGTCAGCCAGTTAACCATGGAGATTAACACTTGAAATAATAGATTCTATATGTTAACCTGAGTGGTTAGCTGGCTAACACTTGGACCATCATTGACCATGGTCTGACTTCCTTACTCCCACACATTCAAAATAAAAATAAAGAATATCTAAATAGCTGAACTGAGAATGAGAGGCGGAAAAAAACTTGGTAGAATTCCCAGAAAGCAACGAATTCACTGTCTCTGAAATTCTTAGTAGATTTAATTGGACACCAGAGAAAATGTAAGAGTAAGGACTCTTGCAGGATGGAAAGCAATGCGTATGCCATTGATAGCTTATATTTTATTTCATTAAATTATCTCATATTGTATTTCATGCCCTAAAAGCAAGTGACCTTGGACTGATATTATATTTATCAAAAAATTTCTTCTATTATAGAAGCTGATGCTTTGCCCCATTACAAAATATCTTGTTGATTCTAGCCTTCCAGACCTCATCTTTTCTCACTGACTGGGTGGAATGTGTTTATCTGTTGCACTGGGGAAACTTCTAAGCATCTATTCACTGTGAGTGGAAATGTCAGAATCTGGCCTTGAAGGAACAGACTGAGATTCTGTGTTGTGTGAGGCGAGAGTTGTAGGGGGCTAACATGGCTTTAACTGGAGTTCCCAGCTATCTCATAATTTAAGGGAAGAGCCCTTATTTCAGAAGCTTACAGATCCTTGGAGCATAAATGGAATCCTGTATTTCAGAACTTCACAGCTCCATAGTATCCTTTATTTTGGGAATTTTTGTTATAGCAACCCTTCTTTAACAACCCTTTCATTTTTCCCTTCTCTGATTCTGAGCTTCTCCATGGCTCCTGGGCTGTGTATAATGCAGCAAACCTATCCTCAGCTGCCTGTTGATCATAGTCTAAAGCTCTGCAACTTACAAGTTGATCCTTATGGTTGCTTCTGTATTCCTATATGTGGGGACACTTCCAATAGGTGGACGCAGAGATTTAGTGCTCTCTTACTCTTTTCTGTCTATTTTTATCCCTCACCGCTCTCCCGTCACACAGGGGTGAAAGCAATGGACGCTTTGTCATGTTCCCATAGTAGGAAGGAGCAAGGAGGAGGGTTGCCGCAGTTTCCAGGAGGCTGCTCAGACCAGGGCTGCTGTGGCAACGCTTGGTTAGTTAAATCATGTATCTGGGGAACCCAGCTGGGTCTTCTGCTTGGGGCATGAAGCAGATCCCATGAGGTGAGAGTTAAGGGGCGTGTCTGGCACAGGTCCAGACAGAGCAGGTGAACAGCGCCCACCCACCCTTTGAGCTGCTGCATAAAACACGATAGGCCAAATCCTATGGCCCACATAAGCTACCTGCAGTGTGAAGGGCAGAACGTGCACACTCAGGAGTGCACATGCATGCCATATGTGCAGGACAATCACATTGGGTAAAGGGTCAACTCAGGCCAATGTGGGCCCTGAGCCCACACACACCAAAGTCTAGGGGATGAAGCAGGCACAGCTCATGCTCCATCCCTCAGGTCGTGGTGTGTGTGGGCTCAGGGGTCTCATTGGTCTGGGTTGTGCCTTTGCCCTGCACAGCGGTGCTGCATGCATAGAGCATGTGCACACCTGAGTCCATGTGTTCAGAGATTGTGGTGCATGTAGGGGTCGGCTTATGTGGGCCATAGGATTGGACCCTGTGAGCATTAGCAGTTTACCTACTTTGGTTTACAGGAACACCTCATTGGTCAAGGGGCATTCCTGATTTTTTCCATCTCCACAATGGATGTTTTTACACATACATTTGTCCTGCATGTTTGCTGTTACATCCTGAACTTTCTGTGTGTCTAAATCACTCACCCAGATCTTAAACATCCTGATCTTTGAACTTCTGCATAGAACTTCTCCCAGAACTTTTGTGTGTAAAAAGTTCTCCTGGTAAACTTCTTTGCTCCAAGCAGCTGTGGTCACTTGGTTTCCATGGCAACCCCTCAGGTCTCCAGCTTCAGCTACTTTAGACTGCCTCAGGGCAGTGTTTGTGTGAAGAATACATCCAGGAACTGCCTCAGGGCAGTGTGTGTGTGAAGAATTCATCCAGTGACTTACTTGTGGACTTGGAAACCCAGAAGAGTGAAAGACCAACACTTTAAGGTGTGTGTAAAAATGCCCAATGTTACTGAATTAAACTTCAGGACCATTTATGGCCTGGGTGGTTTCTTGTTATAATTTGACGCATTCTTGCGGGGATCCTGTAATTTTTGTGTTGTAGTTTTTTATACTGAGTTATGTTCAATGGGGCCAGTCCCATAGCATGTGGATCCCCTGTGCACACACGCACCCCATGTGGCAACTGTGTACACCACCATTGCAGCGACACTGTGCCGCACAGAAAGCATGCACATGCACACACAGGAAGGTGCGTGCAGGGGATATGTCAACCATGGGATAGGTCCAATGTTGAGACATCTCAAGGGATGGGGACTGAGGACCCAGTGTGGAAGCAGGGTGCAGCGAGCTCTGGGTCACGTCCTGTAGAGGGGTAAACATGAGGGCACAAAGGGGGAATATGCAACCCTGGGCCTTCTGTACTCCTCCTTTTAGGGATGGGCAAACACGGTTCAGAAGTTTGGAGTTCGACCCGAACTCGGCCTGTTTGGATGACCGAACCCAAACCCGAACCCGAACTGACCGAATTGAACTCAATTCTGAACATCGAAATGATCGAACAGTTTGGTCAGTCTGGATCACGTTCAGGAGAGTTCAAGAGGCAAAAAAAAGTTCACTGAAAGGTCAAATGTGACAGGGAGGGGTAGTCACTGAAGAGCAGACTTCCAGGCACCAGGGGTGGAGATTGGAGAAGCTTGCAAGAAATGAAACTATCTGCTTCCCCCCTTCCCAACACCTTCTGAGATAGTCACTGTTCCTGAACTGAAGGCATTTCAGAAGGCTCCCTCTCCCAGCATTTCCCAGCTCCCCAATCCATTGCAATCCTCCTCCCATTTCACCTACCCAACCCATCTACCCCCATATTCTCATTCATTTATTTAGCTTAGCTTAGATAGATTTAGTGGTTGTTTTTTGTTTTTACCCCTCCCTGTGTTTAATCTTCCTTCCTCTCTCCCCCCTCCATTGAATCCTTTCCCTCTCCCATATAATCCATCCCAGATTCCCTTCCCTTCCCCCGTTTTTCATTTAGAGATGGATTATTAGATTGCTTAAAGTTTCATTTCAGTTTTGTACTGAAACTTTGTGTTGTTTGTTTTTTTTATATGGGTTTTTTTGTTTTTTATTTGGTTTTATATGGTGTTTTGGGTTTTTTTTTTTAATATGGGTTTTTTTAATTTAATTTTTTTCTCTAATGTTATATCTATCTATCTACACTAAATCTAACTGCTATTAACTATTCTAAATGCTATGAATTAAATGGATTATCTAATAAGTACACAGGTCTACTCCTATAAACACTAAAACTAAATCACTGACACTATCTCTATCACTAAGCTAATATATATATATATATATATATATATATATATATATAACAAAACATTTCCCGAATGGCCGAACCCGAACCAAACACAGCCAAACCGAACAGACTAACCTGAGCCGCGATCTGTTCGTCCATCCCTACCTCCTTGTTCAAGTCCTGTGGTGGCACATGATCTACCTCCCTCGCACATGTTACATGTCATGGAATGGAGGAGGAGGAGGCATAGTTACTAGGGTTTTTAAAGAGTGGGTACCTTAGAGTACGTCAGGACCTGTTATTCTCAATGAGCAGCCATGCAAGAACCACATGCACCACCATTGCTGGCACATTGTGCTACGTGGAAACCATGCACATGCACGTGTGGGGAGAGGGTGCACACAGGATCAGCCCCACTGTTAAAGTTGAAGCTTTGATGCCACTTTCAAACAAGGCACTTAGAAGCGCCTCCTGAGCCCCATATTTGGTGAAAAGTGAGACTTTCAGAATGTGCCTCTTCAAAGCCCCGCATCTCCAGCCACCACCGCTGCTGACAACGGGAAGCACGTCACCTCCAGTAGAGCAGGGAGCATGTAAACACTTCCCATGTGGCTTTTCTCTGAACGTGGGGCTCAGAAGGCTCTTCTAAGTACCTTGTTTGAAAGTGACCTAAGTCTTGTGCATTATTGGACCCAGAATTGCCTTCAGCTATTTACCCAATAAGGTTTATACTAACTTGAATAAGCAGTGCAGCTATTAAAACCCATCTAATGTGTCCTCATCTCATTCCAGGATGCATCAACAATTGTTTTATGTACAGGGGTCAGAGCATGAAACAATGAAAGAACAGCAAATAATGCCTAGTTTTCCTAATGGTTCCAAAACTATACCAATCACATGAGTCTTCCTCTTGTCTGTGGTACTTGACTTCCTCGTCTCACAGATATACTCCCACCCCACCCCCGCCTCACTGTCATGCCCTTTTGTCCTCATTCTCTCCTTTGTTCTCTCATTTTATCTATGGATAAAAACACATGTGTCATCAGCCTGTTGTGGACTAACTGGACTGGGGACCCAGCTGTACATCTGTTCTCCAGATGCCAGATATTGGCCCGCTCATGCCCCAGGGCAGGTAGGTGGCTGGCCCAGATTGTGTCTCCCAAATGATCCCAGGCACACAGTCCAGGCCAAGGCCTGCCCAACCATGAAAAATCAGGCCACAGCAAGCTATCTCATTTGTTTCTGGGTCATCAATCTGGCCCAGGTCAGGACTTCCATGACCAGCTGCTACGGCTGACTGTCATTGGCTAGTATGGCTGCCCATCATGGTGGAGGCAGTGTTGAGAACCCCTAGCTTTTGTAGTGTTGTGTGCATGGGTTTGAGTGACTGATTTCATGTCAACATGGCTGAAGAGTAGAGGCTTATGAGAAGGAAGAACAGAATTTTACAACAAAGGCAGGAGCAAAGATGTGAAGCCAAATGCTGACATGCTGTCTTTGGACTTTGCAAAACAAGTTGACCACAAGACAGGAAAGTGGCACATTGACTGTTCTAAAAGAGGCAAAGGAACAGGGAACCGGAAAAAAAACCAACTGAACGACCCTGCGTTTACAGAGAAACAAGGGGACAGTTGCCAAAGAGCCATGACCATGGATAAAGGTCATTGAATAGAAGGGGGCTACAGAATCTTTGAAATCAAAGACGGCTAACACCTAGCCAGATCAACCTGCTTTATGTATACCTGTTTTAAATCCTACCTTGACCAAGAGTTGCTGACCAAAAGCAGCTGACAAGGGGGGCAAAACGCTGCAGTACACCAGCCACCCACCCACATAAACCACAAAGAAATTGCTGATTATTGTGAAACACAGAAACTACAGGGAGCTGGTGACTGTCACAAGGAGCCTGCAAAAATGTCAAGTTTGCAAATAACAGGAAAACCACAAAAGGAGACTGTTGGAATGTTTTCCAAGAAGCAAGACAAATTGCTAGCAGAAATCACTGTATAAAAAGAGAAATACAGCCCCCCCACCCCAACTTTGGAGGTGACTGACCAGACTCCCTATGAAGCATCGTTCACACAACAGGACCTCCGGCTTCTATCATCAACAGCTACTTTGGGATTGGACATCCCAAATGTATGCATGTTTGTAAGTATGAAAGGTATAGTGGGATAAGAATAGGGAATTGAGTTTAGAAATCATTTGACAATTTACCTCAATAAAAGCTGTTGTATTGATAAGTCCTGTGTGGTTTGTGTCTTAATATGGTATCCAAATAGAACCTCCTCAATAAGATCCCCCGTAGGGATGGACGAATGTGGTTCGGAAGTTTGGAATTCGGACCGAACCCGAATAGTTCGGTCGACCGAACCGAACATTCGAACCGAACTAGAATTCGGAAGTTCGTAGTTTGGTCTGAACTCAATGGTCAACCAAACCGAACATTTGAACCAAACTCGAGTTCAAACGTTCAGTTCGGATGCGTTTGGTGAGTTTGGAATTGAATTTCCATTGGTTTCAATGGAAAAAATATTATTGGCTGTAACTTTTTTTGTTTTTATTCTATATGGCTGAACATTGGGGTGCCTCTACCTCCAATAGAATGCATTATGTGCACCAAATTTCAAAACAATTGGATAAAGGAATCCAATTTTAGAAGCAGTTGAATTATTGTATTTTGCAATATTCTACATATACATTCATAGCTGTAACTTCTTTATCTCAATTCTAATGTAGGTGAAAATTGTTCAATTTATACCCCTTCCCAAATTAACTTTCTTTGACAAATTTCAGAAGAATTGGAAAAAAGGTCTTGGTGATATAAGCAATAAACATATAAATGTATGTCTGACTATAACATCTTTATAGTCCAACCAGTGTACATGAAAATTGGCAGGACTATATATTTCACTTTCATAATCATCTCTACCAAATATCAGAAAGATATTATGAAGGGTCTCAATTCTATATGCCTGTACAACATATGTAGAAAAGGGGACTATGCCTGGGATTCTCTTATGTCACTGTGGTATAAGATCGGTTTCTGGTGCAAATTGGCCAACAGAAATGTCAACCAAATATCCACATTCTCTGCTGGGACCATCCCAACATATCTCCCCCACTTGTTTCTGGGAAGTCAGAAGCATTTGTTTAGGAAAGAGTCAATAGAAATTCTCTTATGTCCTCTGTCTCAGTGCTGCAGGATGTGATTGATAGTTGGCCAGCCTGGATGTGTTTAAACTATGTCTCCTGACTGCTGGGATGCTATCTCAGAAGTCCCAGTTATGTTGCTTATGCCCGCCACAGGTACGCCCCCTATGCCCACCTCGAAACCACTACCAATTGGTCCTGTAAAGCTAGAAGCTTAAAGTAATGTGTTTGGCCATTGAATGTGTCTGTCAGTCTTTGGGGTTGCTCCACATCCTTCCTCCTACAGTCTCTCTCCCCCTGACGTGCAGGGTGCCTGCCTCTGGCTAGCACTGAATATGCTGATATTCATCTGAATAATGATCTTCACAGGGACAACATCAATTGCTTATATAATTGGGTCCCTTTATCAAAACCTCCTGTACATTTTCTGAAATGGTAGCAAAGATATTTGATACATTTCTGTCAAATATCCTGTAAATAGAATGGAATATAAAAATGTTACAGCTGGAAATGTATTTTCAGATTAATGTCTTATACCCTTGTAACCCTTTATCCACTCTTTCCTAAAATTGGTAGAATTATTAAGCATATGGAGAAATTTAATATGTACAAGTTTCATGAACATTGGATGCAAGATAAAGAAGTTGTAGCCATTAATGTGTATGGAGCTTTACTTAAAATCACAACATTCAATTGCTTCTTAAATCGGTTTTCTTTACCTAATTGTTCCGAATTTTAGTAAATCTAGTTCCCTTTATTGGTGGTATAATCTCCCTAAATTTCATCAAAAAGTAATAAGAAATAAAAAAGTTATAGCCAGACATGTTTTTTAATTTTTTCCTTTTATTTCTAAAACCAAATATCATTTTCAGTTTCTAATTGCATCAAACTAAAGACTGAACCTAGCCCGACCGAATTAAATACCAAATCCAAACTCAACATTCGATATGAACCACCGAATGGCTGAACATCCAAACTGACAAACCAAATGCAGCCGAACCGAATGGGCGAACCGAACGGACAAAACGAACGCAGCCGAACCGTACAGCCAAACCCAAACAATGATCTGTTCACCCATCCCTAACCCCCCGGGGACTAATTGTTGGAGAAAGAGCTCCAGATGAAATCAACTTTTTGCACCAACAAATCCTAATGACCACTAGGGGCATTGGGAGTAGAGATAGTGAGTTAGTGTGTGTGTCACTTTAACATTTCTGATCTCTGCTTTAACCCCCCTCTCTTCCCTCTCTCAGGTGGGATGTGCCCAGGAATCTCCTACTGGACTTCCTCCTTCTTCCTGACCTTTCTCCATTTCTCTTTTCTTTCTTTGACCTTCAACATGACTGGCCACCATGCTGGTGACAGCCAGCTAGTAAGATCTAGGGATAGGCCTTTCCTATCACAATGTATTTCTCAATAAAGTAAATTATTTTAATCTAGAAACAATCTTCAAGGTGTTGATTAATTCTAAGCTGTTGCTACTGAGAATTTGAGCTATTTTATTTTGTCGTGTGTAAACTCTGCTGATGCCTAGCCAGAGCTCCAACAGGTCCTGGCACAGTAGGCAGGGAAACTTTGTTTTTTGTTTTTTGACCACTAATAAAATTCCACCTAGAATCCTCCTGAAAATCCTAACAGATTTTTTGGAATTCGAATTGAATCTCAGAAGAGAAAGGAACAGCTTTTTGTTTTGTTTTGTTTTGTTTTGTTTTGTTTTGTTTGGAACAAAAGGAAACAGAATGGAGACAGTCCAAGGCAGCCTCAGCATTCCAAAGTTGGAAAGAGCGAATTTCAAGGATTGGTATTTCCTTATGAAGTCTTTCTTGAAGAGTTAAGGTCTTTACAACATGCTGATAACACAGAGGCCAACAGCTTCAGGAGCTGACCAAGACCATTGGGACAAACAGAACAACAAAGCTCTTGGAATCCTTGGGATGCATGTAAGTCCAAAGTTTTTTGTTCATTTTGAGGGTGTTGAATTGGCCAGCGAAGTCTGGAAGAAGCTGGAAGAGCTTTATAACTGTAAAAGCTCCAGCAAAGCAATTTATATCATTCAAACGCTCTGTAATATGAGACTAAAAGATAATGAAGATCCCACAGAGCATGTAAGCAAAATACAGTCTCTTGCAAAAAGGCTGAAAGATTCAGGAATAGACCTTGGAGAAAATGGAATTGTGGGATTCATTTAGAATTCTTTGCCTCCTTTGTATAAACCTTTTAAAATTGCAATTGAAGTATCTGATGCAACAATTGACTTAAAATATCTCTCCAGTAGTCTCAATGAGCATTTTATCAGAGAGACAAAGCAAACTTCTACAGACCAGATTGCAGCTTTTAGCTCAAAGAAAGGGGACAAGAAGAGGTGCTTTATCTGTGACAGTGTGAGAAGTTTACATGCTAATTGTCCAAAGGGCAAAATAATGGGGAAGCCTAAAGCACCCAGTATTGCTGAGACAGAGTGTCTGCAGAAAACTGAAGGAAAGAAACAGAAGGCAATAGAAAAATCAAAAGTTTTAATGCAATGTCAGAAGCCAATTGAAATATTTTTATATTGATTCTGGTGCTTCTGAAAATCTGTTCAAGGATGTAGAATTATTCTCAGAAATTGATATGGGCTACTCAGTTCCTATTTCCTTAGGTAGATGGAAGAGAAGTGTGTTCAAAGGGGAAAGGCACTGCAAAAAGCAGTGACAGTGATCATAGATGATGCTCTCTATGTTCCTTCATTAAATAATGACTTAATCTCTGTAAAGTATGGAGTTAAGAAAGGATGCAAGTTTGAATTCTTGGATGAACAATTCTATGTCACAAAAGAAGGTGATTTAATTATGTCTGGATCTCTAATAGACAGTGGACTCTTTGAAGTGGATTGTGTAAATGAGCAAGCAAATTTAGCAAGCAGCTGCAAGTGCACCCATAGATTGTGTGATATGATTTGGCACTGATGTCTCGGGCACAGTGATATTAATGTAATTTGCCAGCTTGAAAAAGGGGAATTAATTAAAGACTTTAAATGGCAGCCATGTAAAGAGACTACAAGCAGATGTGTGTGTTGTGTCACTGCGAAAGGTGTGAAACCAACATTTCACAAGCTAGAGAAGAAAGAGTCTCAGCCCCCTCTAGCGTTGATTCACAGTGATGTTTCAGCTCCTCTGGAAAGGAGTTTTGGAGGAAATCTATACATAGTTTCATTTATTGATGATTTCTCAAGATTTGCATATGTTTACACCTTGAGAGAGAAAAGCCAAGTATTTGAGAAGTTTAAAGAATATGTTTCATTGGTCAGCAACAAGTTTGGAAGAAAGCCTCAGAGATTAAGGTCAGACAATGGAGGTGAATACATCTCAAATGACATGAAAGCCTTTCTGAGAGAACAGGGAACTGAACATGAGACTACAGTCCCATATTCTCCTGAGAAGAATGGTGTTGCAGAAAGGAAAAATAGATCTCTACTGGAGATGGCCAGATGCATGTTACAAGATGCTATTTTGCCAAGCAAATTCTAGGGAAAAGCAGTAATAACTGCCAGCTATCTGCAGAACAGATTGCCAACTAAAGCCATAGAGAAGACTCAATTTGAACTGTGGTTTGTACACAAGCCTAGCCTAAACCACATCAGAGCATTTGGATGTGATGTGTATGCATATGTACCAAAGGCAAAGAGAAACAGATTGAATTGCAGAAGCAAGAAAGGAGTTTTGTGTGAATACGTATTAGGAGGAAAAGGATACAGAATTCTTGATTTTGAAACTGGTAATATTGAAATTGGCAATGTTGTGTACTTTGATGAAAGACAAAAGCCAACCAAAGGTGAATTACCAGACCCGGAGTCAAGGATTCAGATGAAAGAAGAACAAAGTGAGAAGACCCTCAGGCACCACATGCCAATCTGTGAGCTAGAACCAGAAGCAGATTCAGAAGGGGTCACAGAAGCTGAGCCAGAACCCAGGCGCCCCCAGAGGTCCAACAAAGGAGTTCCACCCTTGAGATACTCTTACCTCACCACAAGTGCAGAGCTGCAAGAACCCAGCACATGGATAGATGTTGAAAGGATGCCAACCCATGAAGCTGAAAAATGGAGGAAAGCAGCAAAGGAAGAGATTGAATCTTTAAACAAGAACAAAACTTGGACACTTATGGAACTACCTGCTAGAAGAAAACCTGTAGGTTGCAAATGGGTCTTCAAAGTCAAACAGGATGCAGAAGGGGATGTACAGGCTTCAAGGAACCTGGAAGGGAGAAGCTTGTATGCAAGCTCCAGAAGAGCATTTATGGCTTGAAGCAAGCAGCTAGGGCATGGAATGAGAAACTGAATCAACTACTGCTTAAGGAAGGGTTCACGCAAGGACAAGCTGACCCCTGCCTGTACTCAAGATTCAGAGACAATAAATGGACTTATATCCTGACTTATGTTGATGATCTGATCATCTGTTATGAACAGGAGCAAGACAGTCACGAGATTGTTGAGCACCTAAACAAGGAAGTAGAAGTAAAGGAACTTGGAAGGATCTCACACTACCTTGGCATTCAAATAGAAAGAGAAGAGGATGGAAGTTATCTTCTCAACCAGAAAGCAAAGATCAAGGATCTTTTGGAATGTCTGGGACTGACAGATGCCAATGAGGTCAGTACACCAATGGATGTCAATTTCCTGAAACAAAGGGAAGATGATGAGCCCCTGGCAGGCAACAACCAGTACAGAAAAGCGATTGGCAAGCTTTTGTACATAGCCACAGTGACAAGGCCAGATATTGCCACAGCGGTGGGAATCTTAAGCAGGAAAGTAAGTGCCCCAACCAAGAATGACTGGACTGCAGTCAAGAGACTGGGGAGATACCTGAAGGGTACCGCGCACTACGCATTGAAGATTCCAGTAAGCAGCAACCCTAGACTGGTGGGATACATGGATGCAGATTGGGCTGAAGACATAGCTGATCGCAAGTCCACCAGTGGACACCTGTTTCTCTATGGAGATGGAGCCATAAGTTGGACTAGCAGGAAGCAGTCACTTGTTACACTCTCATCAACAGAAGCAGAATACATATCAGCTAGTGAAGCATGCAGGGAAGTTGTGTGGATACACAAGCTGCTGTTGGACTTTGGAATTGAATAGCCAAAGCCTATCATGATGTTTGAGGACAACCAGAGTTGCATTAAGCTCTCACAAATGGAAAAGGCCAAGTCTTGAATGAAGCACATTGACATAAAGTACCACTATGTTCGAGAGGCACAGGAAGAAGGGCTAATTGAGTTGAAGTATTGCCCAACTGAAGAAATGGTGGCAGACGGACTGACCAAGCCACTACCAAGGGATCGATTCCAGATGCTACGTGAGCAAATGGGAGTTGTGACACGCGATGAGAAGGGGTGTTGGAGAAACAGCTCCAGATTACATTAACCTTTTGCACCAACAAACCCTAATGACCACTAGGGGCATTGGGAGTAGAGATAGTGAGTTAGTGTGTGTGTCACTTTAACCTTTCTGAGCTCTGCTTCTAAGCTCCCCCGCCTTCCCCCTCTCAGGTGGGATGTGCCCAGGATGCTCCTGCTGGATTTCCTCCTTCTTCCTGACCTTTCTCCATTCCTCTCCTCTCTCTGACCTTCAACATGACTGGCCACCATGCTGGTGGCAGCTAGCTAGTAGGATCTAGGGATAGGCCTTTCCTATCACAATGTATTTCTCAATAAAGTAGATTATTTTAACCTAGAAACTATCTTCAAGGTGTTGATTACTTCTAAGCTGTTGTTACTGAGAATTTGAGCTATTTTCTTTTGTTGTGTGTAAACTCTACTGATGCCTAGCCAGAGCTCTAATAGGTCCTGGCACATTAGGCAGTGAAACTTTGGTTTTTGGTTTTTGACCACTAATAAAATTCCAACACTAATCAACCCCTGAGATCCTATAAGGATATTTTGGGAAATAGACGATCACCATTCTTAAAGAAGCAGTGATGATGTTGTTGGTTGTAGTGGAATAATTGACTACGTAGACAGTTATATTGAGTGTCGGTCACCCTGGAGGTGATGATGTCACTGGTGGTGGAATAATAGACCACAAAGACTATACATATGAAATATCCTGGGAACTTGGGTCAAATCAAGGAATTTGCATAGGGTGTGTTAACCTCACCTGTGTGCTCCCACTGGGACTTTTTAAGTCTAGGAATAGGTTAACAGTTTGTGTCTTCCCACCGGGGCCTGTCCACTGGTTGGTGATGCCTGGGAAGGACACCTGGGAATTAGAAAATTTACTTAACAGCAGGCCACTAGGGACAGCAAGGGTACGGGGTCATTCAGCTGCATGTTAATGCTTCTCCCCACCTTCCCCATTGCCCTGGCCATGGTCACATTTATTTGGTGGCCTGGTCCTGACTGTGTCCACTGTGGTTTTGTTCGCCAGGCCAGATCAGGCCACTGCCATGCTTCTGTCACTTGTGTTTTATCCACTGGGTGTCTTCACATGGAAACCTGCCCTGCCTCACCCACATGTGGGTTGTCTTTTTAAAGATGGTCCACCAGGTGTGCAACCTCACCTCACAGGATATTAGTTAGGGATGGGACATTCGGTTTCATTTTAAACTGAGAGTTACCAATAATACCACTCTTGGTTTAAAATTGAGAAATCGGGCCCTCTTCATGCCTGATTATTGGATTTCAGATCTTCCCATTGAAGTCAATGGGAAATCCTCCCCATTGACTTCAATGGGAAGAGCGAAAAGTCGTAAACCCCGCGGGAATGTCACAGGCACCCACTCCACTCCTGGTCTCGGAGGTTGTGGGTGGGGATCAATTAATTGCCCATGTGCAAAGTGGCTGCCGAGGCCATTCTGCACATGTGCAGCCCTCTTCCAAAATGGCACTGGCAGCATTGATGCCATCTTGGAAGAGGGTAGTCATTCTGTGCATGCGTCCATGCATCTAGACGCATGCGCAGAATGACTACCCTCTTCCAAGATGGCGCTGACGCTGCCGGCGCCATTTTGGAAGAGGTCTGCACATGCGCAGAATGGCCTTGGTGGTCATTATGTGCATGGGCAGTGAGTAAGTCAGAAGCCTTCTTCATTCATCAGAGTTACGGGACCGCCGTGGGACCTAGAAGAAAAGAAGAAGAAGATTAGGTGAAACTAGGAAGAGAAGATCCGGCTGCCTGACAGAGGAGACGGTTCCACTGCTGGTCTCCTCTGCTGCCAGAGGGAGCTGGTTCTGCTGCTGGACAGCCAAGCCTGGCAGCGAAGCTGGCTCCCACCAGCAGCGGAGGAGATCCAGCCACCAGCAGCGGAGCCAGCACCCCAGCTGGTGGCAGCCATCACCCCCACCTTCCACCGGGACCTGGGACCACAGGTAAGATACTTTAGGGGCACCGGGCAGGGTGGGAGGGGTGTGATGACGGTCCCTGGTGGGTGGGGGTGTTAGGGGTAATTGATCCCCAGCCCCACCCCCCGAGGTCAGGAGCAGGGTGGGGGGATGCCCTAGGAGGGGTTTCGGTGACGGTTTCTGTTCTGTCAGCTCCCCCGTGTCTCGGAGTCGGAGGCTTTCCCATTGACGTCACTGGGAAAGATCCGACACTGATAAAACCGACACCGGTAGGGGATCTGAAACACAGGGGAGCCAACACAGATAGAAACCAACACCGATAATCAGTCTGGAGTCCAACGCCTAATATTAGTGATCCCTGGTCAGTATAGGAATCCTCACCCTACCTGAAGCTCTGCTGTCAACCAGGGGTTGTCCCAGACAACACCATGGAGTTGCGGGCAGCAGCCAGAGTGTTGGGTGATCTGTCTACAACTCTATAGTGTGGGGGAGAGGGGTGTGGTGCAATCAGACTGTGGGCTGTGGAAGTCACTGGATCCATTTAAAATGGGTCCAGGCAGGGCTGCAAGTGGGCAGATGTTGGGGGGCACCCTCAGACCTGCTCTGGGCGTGAGTGAGCACCCCAGCATCCATGTGAAAACACCCTTTGTTTCTGAGCCTTCTTCTGTTGATGCAGGGGTAATCAAGGAAGCTTAGGCTTCCTCTTCCTGCTGCCTTTGGTCTATTGGAACTGACACCTCACATTAAAACCTGCCTACCTATTACTTCAATGAGAGAGTTTATTCATACAGGCACCGTGTTACATAGATACATGTGCTGTATATATCTGTCCCCACAAACAATATGTGGGCTGACATTAAGGCATTGCTTTTGGAAGGGATGCTGCCAAAGTTCCCTCTTGGTATTCAATGCAGAGTAAACAAATCATTAATTTCTTACTAGTTTTGTTCTGTGTGGCTATTTTTGTTCTCTTCCTTCCTTCGTGCCATCTGTCTATATATTTATTGATTTCCCTGCTATCCTTCTTTCTTTTCCTGTCCCTCCTTTTTTCCCCTCTTTCTTTGCGTGTGTGTCTGTGTGTGTGTGTGTGTGCGCGCGCGTGTGTGTGTGCTGTTGAAGCAGTATATCAGCTTACCTTTTATTACACTTTTTCAGATATCGTTGGAGGACATTTATATAAACTGAAACAAATGCTAGACATAATGATGATGTAAGCCTGTGGGATAAAACTGCATTGATCCATCATTGATGACAGTACAGAGATATAAATCACTCCTGAGAAGAAAAAGACAGGGTCAATAGTTTTGAACCTTTTGCTAATTTGATATAATCATGATATATTAAAGTCAGATTCCCCCCCGCTCCCTCCACCATTATTACTT
Organism: Sphenodon punctatus; assembly: GCA_003113815.1. Taxonomy (NCBI): domain Eukaryota; kingdom Metazoa; phylum Chordata; class Lepidosauria; order Sphenodontia; family Sphenodontidae; genus Sphenodon; species Sphenodon punctatus. The sequence goes on along the minus strand of QEPC01013458.1, from coordinate 405,651 downwards.
TGTTTGCTGAAAATGATGTTGGCACAAAGGCCAGAGTGTTGTCAAGATATACAACCCTCATGGTAATTCTGAGATAACATGTAGTCTGAAATGTACATGCAAAGGACTGATTTTTAACTAAGCAGCACCACTTTATCAAACCACTTAAACACTGCTGCCATATCAGATTCTTTCACAATGCAGTGCTCCTTGTGTAATACTAAATCCGGAACTTCATAGTAACTCAGCTTTGTTTGTCTTGCTCATATTCATAATCCTATTAAGGTCCCATAAAAGGATAACCCATGAGTGTGTTTCTTCAGTTATTTAGCACGAACATTAGTCCTTAGCATCGGAAGAAGCCCCAACAAAATGACTGGAACTTGCAATGGTGCCAAAAGTAGTCCTGGCTGGCACTAAATAGCCAATGGATTTCACTGCATGCAACCAAGGCATATAGAATATTATTGTAAATGCAAAATCCTACTTTAGTAGTGGGTTTAATTAAAATGTCCTCACAGCAAAATATTCACAAAGCCACACTAGACTGTGGGCGTTTTTAAATGAAATGGGTGTGTGTGTGGGGGTGGAGGGGGTGGTCTGTGATCATTGTGGGGGTGGGGCGGGCATCGTATGTAGGGAAGTGCATCTAATGGGTGCCCCACAAAAAGTCACACCATCCACTCCATTCCTGCATGGGGCACTCCAGCTTTTCCCAGAGTGTCCTGTGTGTGAACTGGGTGGGTAATGGGTGGGTCACAGGAGCGTGCACCCCCATGCACCCATATTCAAACGAGATCTCCCGCATGTTGACGATGAATACTATCCATGCGTGGGCATGTCTCATTTAAACACACCCATTGAGTATCTTTAGATGGACATGGAACTGGTTGCCCGTGGAACTGCTCCGATGGTGCACCCCCATGTCTGTCTGTGTCCAGTCCTGCCTGGGTCAGTTTTAAATAGACCCAGTGGCTACCGCAGCCCACAAACCACCCCCTCCCACACACTATAGAGTTTGGGGAAGATCACTCAGCAGTTTGGGCTACTTCCTGCAATTCCATGGTGCTGCCCGGGGCAACTTCTGGCCGAGAGCCGAGCTGCAGTGGCCATGTGCTGAGCAGATGGACTGTAGCTCTGCCTCAGGCTGGTGCCCCATGTTTGGCTGGCCTGCTCCACTGCTGGTGCTCCCGTATGTTCTGGAGCATTGCTGGTACGGCTTACCCTAAATCAGGGAAATCCTGCTCTGCCTCTGCTCTTCCTGAACATCTGACATTTAGACAGATGGGTCACCTGGGGGTGAGGTGGAGCAGAGGTGGGTCTGCTGTCCATCTGACACCACCCATTATAATGAATCTCTCTGTAATCATTTTTCTGAAGATCACGGTAGAATTATACCAAGTGCCTTGACTCCGACAACCATTAGCTTGGAGACTGCAATTCTTGTTTCTTGATAAGACACCTTAGCTTAGACAAAAGATGTAACCATGTATTATCCTCTCCTTTTTCAGTGCTAATGTAAACAAATAAATGCACAAGTGATCCCATGTTGTTATAGAGTTCTTTCATGCTTGTTATAAGTGTAATGTAAAATAAAATGATTCCTTAACTTTCATCATATGTAGATTTTTACTAGTGCTGAAAGTCCATCCTCAGTTTTTCTTGGGAAATACCAAGGACTGGTGCATTTGTCCTTGATTTTCTGAGTTCCAAGTTCTAAGAAAGGGCCCCGGTACTTCAGAACTTGGCCAAACCTTGTCCAAGTGCAGAGAAGGGGACCAGAGGGTGGGGTAAGTCGGGGTCAGAGGCCCCTGCTCCTCCTTACCTGGTCCTTGCTAGCTCAGGAGGGAATAGGCCAGAGGGGACCAAGGAAGGGTGAATGGGGCGGAGTTCGTGGCCTAGTGGGGGGTCAAGGGTGAGGTACTTAGGGGGACAGGAGTCTAGCAGGTGGATAAGGGTGGGTTTCTTATCTTCTGGAGGGAGTTCTGCATGATGTGTGGCCTCTTCCCAGCTTGTAAGTTTGAAAGTTTAACCCCCCTCACACACACACACACTTGAGCATGCTCATAAAGGGCTTGAATGTCCCTTTGTGAGCATGCTTGGCCCTGTTCAAAGATGGTGCTGGCAGAGTCAGAACACCAGCACCATCTTTGACAAGGGCTGAGCATGCTCAGAAAGAGCCATTCAGGCCCTTTCTGATCATGTTCAGGTTTTTTTTAATTATTTGTTTGTTTGTTTGGTTTTTACTTTCAAACTTGCAAGCCAGGAAGAGAGCAAACATTGCAGAGGTTCCCCTCTGGAATGTAAGCAACCCACCCTGAACCCCCTGCTAGGCCCCCTGATTCCCCTTCAGCACCCCACCTCTGACTCCACCCCTAGCCATGTCCACGCATCAGATTCTCTCATGTGTATTCTCTGAGAACCCAAGGGGCGGCTCAAATACTCAGGACCACTCCTCGGACCCTCAGAAATACTTGCATTTTTTTTCTTTTATTTTGAACACCCCTAATTTTTACAAAATGAACAAAATATACTCCAAACAATAAAAAAATCATACAAGAGTTGCGTTAAGTTTTTCTTATGACATGTAATTAGAATGTGTGATCTGGATTAGTTTTCCACTTGAAAAGCTATAAAACGTGGACATTCCATCAGTATGTGTGCTCACCCACAATACTTTTAGTCAGGGCTGTTCCCAACCCATTTTGTGTCCTGGGCAGACAATCTTTAGCTTTCCCCTGCCCTTAAGTGGGGTGTTAGTACAGTGTTAGCAGAACACTGCTAATAAAGCACATATCTGACAAATTATGACATGATTTCAGATGATGATGATGACGATTTTCATACATCTTTCAGGTGAGTCTACAAATTATCCTTTCCTGACCTGGAGTTTAAGAGAGAGAGAAAAAAATCATTGATGACCCTGTCATAGGTGATATTGCTAGCGAGCTGGTGTTCAATGAGCACAATAGCTGGAGCTGACAGTTATTCCTGACTCATCAAAGACCAGAGATAATTCTGAATAAGTTTAAATTTACTGAAACTGTGGTCATTGAGTGCTACTGTTTTAGGAAAGGGACATAGTAAGTCAGTCACTCTCATTGAGTAAAAGCATGCTGAACATACTCATTGCTCCTTGAAGGTCTAATTTTTGTACAAATTTACTTATTGATTATAAATACATAGAAATCCATGGAGCACTTTCCCTTGTATAAGTTCATTTATCTACCTGAGTCCCTCCCAATATTAGATTTGCTATATGTCCTAATGTTTCCCTTTGTAATTTACTTGCAATTTCCTGAAAATTTGCTGAGATCGAAGGACCAACAGTGAATCATTATAGAGGTTTTAACTGGATAAGGCTCCTTTAACCTTGTTCCTTTTGGATCTCCATCGTTCACCACCACTATATATCAAGTCACCACAACAACACACTATGGTTCCTAGAACAAAATTGCAAAACTAAGGGTGCATTGACTCCCATTGACTTCACAGTGTTTTGTAAAGGACACTGTGGGTGATTTCAGACGTGACGGCCTCCCTCATTGCCATGGTCCAGGATCCATTTCGGATCCCGGACAGGAATCAGGCCATCCGTCCTTTAGACATGCCGGCCTGATTCCACTCAGGGATCAGGGAGGGGGCGGGGCTGTGCGGTGCGATGTGCAGCTGCACAGCCCGCCCCCATGATCCCCATGCCGCCCGCCCTCCTGGAGACGGGCGAGCACAGCGGCTAATCCGGCCACTGTGACCGATCCCAGATCATGGCCGGGACAATGCTCTGGACTCGGAAGAGGTAACAGATGTTACCCTCCACCGTTTCCGGACCGTGGTCCAGCTAACCACCATTCTGGAGGTGAGGCCAGCCTCCCCTCCGGAATGGTGGTTTGTCAGATTCCCGATGGAGGTTCACTGTGGTGAACATCTGGCGGGAACCCCTTCAGATGTTACGGGCCCTCCTCCACCACAGGGGATTGACTGTGGTAAAAGGGAGGCCTGTAATGTCTGAAATCACCCTGTGGTACTGTGAGTGGTGTACTGTACTGGTTTCTTTCAAGCTCTGGTATCCTGGATCAAAGAGTCACAGAAACACAGAGTTGGAAAGGACCTCAAGAATAATGTAGTTCAACCCTCTGCTTTCCTGCAGGATATCTACAGCTACAACATCCCCAATAGATGGCCTCTCTTTGAAAAGTGCCGGTGATGGAGAGCCTACAGCCTCCCTAAGCAACTTCTTCCATTGCCAAACAATTTTTACTGTTAGGAAGCTTTCCCTGATATTTAACCCAAATCTACCTTTTTGTCAATTGAATCTATTATTTCTAGTCTTGTCCTCTGTGTGCTCATTTCCTTGCTGTCTTCTTTCAGGCAGCTCTTTAGATATTTGAAGACTATTGTCATGTCTCCTCTAAATCTTATTTTCTTTAGGCTAAACATACCAAGCTCATTCAATCTTTCTTCATAGGACTTGCTTCCAGACTACTTATCATCCTTCTTCCCTTCCTGTTAACCCACCCAACTTTGTCAATGTCCTTCTTAAAATGAGGTGCTCAAACCTGAGCACAGGACTCATGGTGAGCTTTCACCAGTGCAGAATAGAGGGTGAATTATCACACCCCATGACTTGGTCACAACACTTCTGCTAATGCAGCCTAAAATTGTATTAGTCTCACATCATATTGCTAACTCATGTTCAGTTTGTGATCAGCCATGATTCCTAGATCAGATCTATGTCTGCTGCTGCTAAGCCAGCTATCTTTCCTTCTTATGCTTGTGCATTTGTTTTTTCTTTCCTACAATAAATGAATTAAATAATAAAAGCAGAACTTTACATTTATTCCTGTTAAATTTCATTTTGTTCATTTTAGTCCAATTTTCTGGCCTATCAAGTCTATTTTGAATTCTCACTTCTAATATGCTAGATATCAATTCCATACCACAAACTTGTTAAGTATTCCCACCAATCTTCCATCCAAGTTGTTAATAAAGAAGTTGAACAGCACCCAGGAAGACATAACCTTGCGGGGTAAACAAAGTAACTCGATTACCCAAAATGAAATTACCAAAATTAATGTTTGGTTCTGCAAATCAAGTGGGAAGCGACTACAACATCAAAATGAAAACGAATACACCAAATTTGATGAATTTCATATTCATTATTAATATTTGTTTCAGCCCTAATGGAAATGAGAAATGAAAATGAAGTTTTAACTTGCATTGTCCTTATTTTAACTTTCCTTTGTAACTGCCTTGGGAGCATTTTTAGTGTAATATTTGCTCTGTTTTTCCAAGTCCTATCTTCCATGAATTAAAAAGCCATAGACAGCACCAGAGCCTAAAATGTGAATGCTTCTTGATCACATCAAAAAGACTTTCTACAAAATTCCACAAGCAACAAATCTTATCCTTGTGTGTTTATATTACAGTAGCACCCAGAGACTCCACTCAAGAATGCGCCCTCATTTCAGTAGGCATTTTATAAATATATCGAAAGAAATATCCCCTGCCCAAATGAGTTTACAGTCTAAATAGATAGACGACGGGTGATTCTTTGACTCTATAGCCATGATTCATTGGTGTTGTTTGATAGCATATAAATCCCACCCAACAATAACTAGATGCAGTCAAACGTCCCTGTACATACACAATGGCATCATTAGAGTAATGGCAAACGTTTCACTATTCAAGATTACAGTTCGCTCTCAGTTCTGAAAGTTGTCTGAGTTAAGGATACACCTTACAAATATATATATATATATATATATATATATATATATATATATATATATATATATATATATAAGTTCTTCACCTTCTTCAAATGGTATTTATTTTTCTCAGGTGGAAAGATTTCAGCTAACGTAGAGAAAACTGAAAGATAAATAATGCAAAAGGTCATCAAATCATTGTGTTCCATTAAAAAAAGAGTTGTTTTTAATGTGGGTCATTACAACTATTATTTTAGTAGCTCATTCAACCATTCCATAAATTATCTTGGGGGAATGGGGACACAGTTACCTGTTATTCTAGAGAAATGCAATGCATTTGAAAACTCTGATTATTGTCATGTCAAGACCAAGCACTTTTCATTTTAAAACAGCACTGACCCACTGCCAACCAAAACTGAAACTAAAACACCATTTAAAACTTGATGAAATGTATCTTCTGCCTTTTAAAATATAGATGCAGGAAAGGAATTTTGCAAGGAAATGTTTCCTGCAAGGAAAAAAGAATGTTTTCATTGGGAAAAAAAAAATGACTTGGATTTTTCCACATCCTTGATGACTGAATCCATAATAAAGTGGTGGTGATATGGAGGTGATTCTGAATGCCTGAACTGAAGTGAACTATCACATTATTTTCTCTTGACCGAAATTTCTAATCATTAGAAGGTCTCCTTTCCAGAAGAGAGACTTAAGAGGAGGGGTTTGCTTGGCATAAATAGTTGCTTTGCAAGGGAGAAGACTGGTTTTTCAGTTCAGACAAAGATAGGCCTCAAGCTTTTGCAAATTAGAGTTATCTGTGTACAAAAAAGAGGTGCTAGTGTGCATTTTAAAAAATAAATTATGCCAAAAAATACCCTACTGCTCATGCTGAGGCTATCTGCTCATATTCCATATGTTTTTATTATGGATTATACTAAAGAAGGCTGCAACCTACTCCTTCCTCCTAACTTACTCTGTTTCGCCTTATTCATAGCATGTCTTAAACAAGGGTTTGTATGGTGAGCACACATTGTGAAATCACATGCTGTTTTCAGTGGATGAAAACTCTCTTTGGCAAGTGGCTTTGTAGACCACCAGTCAACACAGATTTCATATAGGCTATTCTCTGAAGCTCTGGTAATTACTTGAAACCTTGGGTACAGTATGTTCCTTTCAAAAGGTCAAGTTTTTGAATTACTATCCTGTTTCAATGTTCTTTATGAATTGTCATTGTTTAATTTCTTCCATTCTCTCCTCCCCACCCCCCAGAAAAGTCTAGTTTTGCAAGATATGTTAGGTAATAATGCACAGTTGCTTGTCGTATTTCATTGAGAAATATTACTCTGAAAATACAGGATTTCATGTATGCATACAAGCAAATGCATCCAATCAATTTCTGATTTATTAGACAGGCAGTATCTTGATGGTGACATGTGAGGAGAGCCTGGCTTTGATTTGTATACTTGTTTAACACCCAAATTATTTTTCTTACTTACCATCAGAAACAGACCTTTGCAGGTAGGGATTTATTCATAATAATCCATGTAAACTCTTTCTCAAATTATTTGAGATCAGAAACATTGCTATATTGGTTTTTAGCTCTCAAGGCTTTACTGGCCATAACACACACTAAGGTTTTTTGAAAGATAGGAGGCCTGCTCAGCTCAGTCATTTAAGTCATTTTTCCCCTCTCGATTATTATGCAGCAAAGCATAAAGCATAGCACAGTAAAGATCTGTTCCTATGTACCTGAAAAGCTAAATCCCCTGGATCAGATTCCAACAAGCAATCATATTCCATAACCAATTAAAAGCCAAGAATTATGATAGGGAGAAGCAGGAGATAAGAATTGCTAGAAAACAATATTGCAAATGGTTTTGCACTATTACCCTTCAGTGGGTTTTGATTTGGTAAACAACACAAAGCTATGAAATTGAACTGCTTGGTTGTTAAGTCAAAAAATGTGAACAACTACACAAGGTATTTCTAATTAAAATCTAGAATCCTGTACACTGCAGTTGTAGGCACCCTTTGCATTCTCTTGCACTTGAAAATAATGAGATTGTTGAAATTTATAGGCAATGTTCTGGATTCAAGACTTCCATATTCATGTATTTCCAAGAACAATTTGCTGTGCTTGATTCCTTCCTCTCTCTGACACTATACTGTAAACATCTGTTACATTATACCTATTCACTTCTGCTGACAAAACCACTTCATTCTCATGCTTCCCAGAGCAATAGATTTCTGTTCTCTGTTTCACTTTCTCCCATGTTTTATCCATCTGTCCAATGCACCACTGTTCTTTCAGTGGTTTGGTGTGGTGTAGTGTATGAGTGACAGGGAGGGAAGGAGGGAGGGAGGGAAGGGAAGGTTCATTCCTTACATGCAGCTGATGTTTGCTTGTGTGAGATTGCAAGTTCACTACATAACTTTCATTATTTCCCTTAATGGTCCTTGTTTCAGCTCCTTGGGAAAGGGGCGAAATAATGAAAGCTATGTAGTGAACTTGCAATCTCACACAAGCAAATGTAAGCAGCAAATGTAAGAAATGTTATGTGGAGTGTGGCTACTCCTGCCTAGGAAGAATTGCAAGATGTCCCAAACAATGGGGGCTATCCCATGCCTCGTGAATCCTGCATGCATGCCCATGGATGCACACATACATGTGGTCTCTGTGCAAGACAATGCACCTGCAATGGTGACGTGCATGGTTTCCACACAAGGTTGCAGACACAAGGGTGTGTGTGCACATGGGATACACAGAGCATGGGATCGGACCCAATGACAATTACTGAATGGAAACTAGCAAAAATAGTGGGAAAGCTGGTAAGTTCCCTCATTGTGCTGACACAGTTAATGGTCTGTTTCTGTTGGAAACAGCTTTTCCTGTGCTTGCTCGATTCGGCACTACTCCAGAGGTAGGGTTGAAATGAGAACTGAAAATGTTCTTGCGAGAATTGCATGAGATTCTCACAACCCCAATGAGATCTCGCAACCCCAACGAAATCTCATCATGGTTTCTGAGAATCACATGAGATTCTTGAATCCCCCCAGAAATGCCCCTCCACTCTGGGGGTTCCAACACTGCCCTCCTGTGAAGCACTGTCTCTACGAGCTAAAGATACCCTACCACTGTAGGGGGCTCCAAATCTGACCTCTATGGGGCAATCTCTCTGTGAGCTGAAGATGCCCCCTCCCCCCCACTCTGGGGGTTTCCAATGCTGCTCTCCATGGGGTGATCTCCACAAGTTGATACCCTGTCATATCTTGGGGTACTAATGTCAACTCTAGTGCCACTGGTTGCCTGCTCTGTTCCTCCTCCACCACTCGCCTGCTGCTGCTCCTGCCAGTGCGCTTCCCTCTCTCACACACAGAGGTCCTGCCACTCTGGGGTGCTCTCTGAAAGTTGATGGCCTGCCAGACTTTGGGATACTACTAATGCCAACTCCAGTGCCTGCCAATGCCTGCTCTGCTCCTTCTCCACCGTCTACCCACTGCTTTTGCTGCTCTCTCTTTCATACAAGTCCTGCACCCCTGGGGTGCTCTCTGATGTTAATGATACCCTGTCATATCCTGGGGTACCAACCAACTCCAACACCTGTGCCAGTGCCTGCCTGTCTGGTTTGCTCTTCCTCCACCATCTGCTTTCTGCTTCTGCTGCTGCTTCTCCTGTTCCTGCCAGTGCATCTCTCTCTCTCTCTCTCTCTCTCTCTCTCTCTGATACATGTTCTTCCTCCCTGGGATGCTCTCTGCAAGTTAATGATACCCTGTCATACCTTGGGGTACCAAGCAATACCAACACATGTGTCAATGCCTGCCTCCCTGCTCTGCTCCTCCTCCACTGCCTGCCCACTGTTGCTGCTACTGCCAGTGACCCCCATCTCTCACTAGTCCTGGTACTCTCTGAAATTTGATACCCCGCAAGATTCTGTTGTACCCAATGACAATTCCTGCTCTATTTCTCCACCACTTGTGTTGTGTTATTTTAACAGAAGTTGGACATTTACTTAAATCACTTGCAGGTGTTGCCTGTTTAAATTATAGAGGTTTTACTAGATGCAAAGATCTGATTTTTGGAGCACTTGTAGACAATGTGAAGAAGACAAGAGGAGGTGGGCAGAGCAGAGGAGGAGCGGGTACCAGAGACACTGGCACTGGCTCTGGCACAGGCTTCAGTCAGTGGCACCCCAAAGTCTGTGGGGGCATACATGGGGAGAATGGTTCTACTTTTATGATCACTTGCAGTGATTCTGAAGACTGGAGCACACCCAGTCTCACATAGACACAGACACAGACACAGACACAGACACCACTGTACCAGCCTACGAGCCATACAAGATCTATCCATAGAGGGGGGTAGCTTTGCAGCATGGCAAAAGTTTATATTTTATCCCCAATGCCCACCCCTAAGTATCTCTTATTTTCATGATTGGGTACTGGCTGGCAAATTGGAAGCCTGGGCAACATCTCAAGAGAATGGTCCTGTACCAGAGATTGTCTTATGTTTGTCGAAGTGGTACAAGATGGGTTTGTGATGTGATGCCAATTGGCCAACATAAATGTCAATCATGTATCTTTATCCTGTCCTGTGACCACCCAAACCCCCTTGCTTGTTACTAGGAAGTTGGATGCATCTGCTTAGGAAGTGCCACTAAGGGAGTCTCATATGTCCTCTGTCACAGTGCTGCAGGATGTGTTTAGGATGCCAATTGGCCTGCTTGGATGTGTTAGTAATGTCTCTTGATTGATGGACTGTTTCCCCCTCCCATCTGCCTTGTTGCCTGAAGTTCCGGTTATGTCCTGAATTTTTTGTTTTTGTCCCGAAATGTTCAGGACTTGTATTTACACGACCTTTGTTAAAATCACAAATGTTCAATTGCTTATAAAATTGGGGCATTTTATCTGAACTTTGTGAGGGATGCTCCCTTTCGTTGAAGACTGCTCTATCTCCAAATTTCATCCAAATTGGATGGAGAATAAAGTCATTACACCTGGAAACTTTGGCAACCCATAAAACATCATTGCTTATAAATTAGGAACCTGTTATCCAATCTTTCTGAGATTTGTCAGGGATGATCTCTTACATGAGGGGTGTGATCTGTCCAAATAGCATCCAAATTTAATGGGAAGCAAAGAAGGTTCAGGCAGACATGTATCACAATCCATGATGCTTATAAAATTGGGACCCTCTATCCAATCCTTCGAAACTTTTGCAGAGATGATCCCAGTGGTGAGGGGTACATTTTTTCCAAATATCTTACAAATTTGACCAAAAACATAGAAGTTACAGCCTAACATTTATGTCCCAAAATTGTATTTAATTTTAAATTTTAAAGTTTTATTCCAAAATGTTGGAACTATTTTTTGTTAGTTCAATAACAAAAACAAAAATGGGATTTTTGTTTTCATTTTTATATAAATGAAAACAAATTGAACACCCCTAATAAGTTATTGAAGTAGTATAACTTTTTGTCTGATCTGCTGGGGAGGTACTTATTTTGATCTTTCAGCTGCCTTTGACACAGGGTGTTTTCAGATGTGACAGGGCCAATTGGCCCCATCATGAAAACAATAAATTCATCCCCCGCCGGGATGACCCCGTCACACCCTAACAGACGTGGCAGGGGATCCCAGCAGGGAATCGGGGAGGGGGCAGGGTCACGCGGCGCAACGTGCGGCCACACGGCTCCGCCCCTCCACACTCCTCGCTGCCTGCCCTCTGGGGAGATGGGCAGCCAACGTGGCCAATGCGGCCGCAGTGCTCGCCCGATTTGGCCATGGGCCACTGTCCAGTAGTGACGGCGGGGTTCATCACGGCGGGGAATCACCTTCGCCACGCGACTACCGCTGGCCCCGCCACTTTGGCCGTTCACATGGTGAAAGTGAGTCCCCGCCATGGTAACATTTGGTGGGGAATATCTGTTCCCCCCAACAGACGTTACGTGATCACAGCCACCACAGGGAATTTACTGTGGTTGACTGTGATCTCGTAACATCTGAAAATACCCACTGTTGATCATGAGATGTTGGTGGCCCACTTGTGTGACCAGGCTAGGGTTGGTGGAGTGGTTCTTGAATGGTTCCCATCTTTCCTGTCTGAGAGGAACCAGAAATGGTTCTGGGGTTCTTCATTTCCCCGGGACCTCACGTGTGGGCTTTTGCAAGGTTCTATGATCTCCCCTCTCTTGTTCAATGTGTACATGCAGCCTTTGGAGGGGTCATGAGAGGATTTGATATTCGGTGTCATCAGTATGCTGATGACACCAAGATTTACCTCTCTTTTTCAACTGACCCAGGCCTGGTAGTCTTGGTGCTTACCCAGTGTTTGGCAGCTGTAGGGGACTGGATGAGGGCAAACCATCTGAAGTTGAATCCTGACAAGATGGAGGTGATGTTAGAGGGCGGTGCAGGGGAGTTGGTGACACCCATAATTGATGGGGTTCATCCCTCCCTGGACCCTCAAATTTGGAGTCTGGGGGTGCTCCTTTATTCACGGATTTACCTAAGATGCACAAGTGATATCAGTGGTAAGAAGCCCCTTTTGTCAATTGCATCTATGTCAGTTTTGGCCATATATCTCAGACTGTGACCTGACCACTATTATCCATGCCTTCATCACCTCAAGACTGGACTACTGCCACAAACTCTATGTGGGGCTCCCATTAGTGATGGTTTAGAGACTGCAGCTGGTGCACAGCGTGGTGGCCCATCTCCTCATGGGGACGGGATGCCAAGAGCATATAACTCTGGTGCTCTGTTCATTGCACTGGTTGACTATAGTCTTCCAGGCCCAATTCAAGGTGCTGATTGAGACCTATAAAGCCCTATATGGTCTGGGTTGGTCTGGGTCTCACCTACCTACAGGACAGCCTCATTCCCTGGATCCTGGATCATCCCCTGCGGTCTTCCAGGACTGCCCCCTTTGTGGTCCCTAGAGGTGTGCACCAGCAGCTCATGTCATTTTTGTTTTCATTTTTCATTTTCATTATTTAAATCTGTCATTTTTATTTTCATAAATAACAAATTTTCGTTTTCGTTTTCCATTGGTTTCAATGGAAAACACATTTCCAGATTTAACTTTTTTGTTATGCATTATATTTGGCTACTATTTGGAGGGATTGTACCTCAATGGAACAAGGCATTATGTGTACCAAACTCCATAAATGTTAGATAAAAGAATACAATTTTATAAGCAGTTGAATTATATTATTTTACAAAAATCTTCATGTACATTCTTAGATCTAACGTCTTTGCCTCACATTTAATGTAGATGAAACTTGGCAAGTGTACACCCCTTCCCATATTTACTATCTCTGCCAACTTTCAGAAGTATTGGATAAAGGGACATGGTGGTATAAACAATTAACTAAAAAATGTATGTCTGACTGTAACATCTTTGTAGTCCAACCAGAGTACAGGAACTTTGGCAGGGCTGTATATCAAACATTCATGATCATCTCTGCCAAATATCAGAAAAATGTAATAAAGGCTCCCAATTTCATATGCCTACACAACATATGCAGAGAAGGAGCCTATACCAGGGATTCTCTTACATGTCACTGTGGTATAAGATCGGTTTGTGATACCAATTGGTCAGCAGAAATGTCAACCAAATATCCTCATTCTGTTCTGTGACCATTTCAACATCTCTCCCCTACTTGTTACTGGGAAATCAGAAGCATCTGTTTAGGAAAGAGTAAATGAAGATTCTTTTATGTCCTCCGTCACAGTGCTGCAGGATGTGATTGTGATGATAATTGGCCAGCCTGGATGTGTAAACTATGTCTCCTGATTGCTGGGATGCTATCCCCAAAGTCCCAGTTATGTCCCTTCTATGCCCACCTGAGAG
>QEPC01013458.1:360707-388081 GCA_003113815.1 Sphenodon punctatus | reverse complement strand
AATACCCCCCCCCCCAAAAAACCCAACCCACCCACTACCCATCCCCCTCACCAAACACCTGGCGAAACAACCAGGTTTTGCATTGTCTACAGAAGTAGGGGAAGATTGAAAAAAGGCAAATCTCCACTGAGAGAGAGAGTTCCACAGCCTTGGTGCGGCCACTGAGAACGCCATCTCAAACGTTGCCACCCGGGATACCCAGGCAATCTCCAGAAGGGCACCCCAGCCGACTGCAGGGGTCAGTCTAGGACACAAGGGATGAGGCGGTGCTGTAGGTAAACAGGACCCAGGTTGTATAGAGCTTTAAAGGTAATAACCAACATCTTGAATCGGACCCAGAATACTATGGGCAGCCAGTGCAGAGAACAGAGCACTAGTGTTATGTGCTCGCAGTGGCCTGTCCCCACGAGGAGAGGGTGCATTCTTCACCAGCTTCAGTTTCCAAGGGTGAAAACAGACATGATGCTAACTCCACTTTAACACCATTTTAACACTTCTTATCCATGTTGCAGGACTGTTTTGGTGTCCTATGCAGCCCTGCAACATGGCATATTTTCAGATGTTACACTGGCCCGATTCACCATAGTGAATCCCCAGTGGGGGTAAATCAAACAACCACCCCCCATGGCCAAAAGTAGCCCCGAAGAGATGTGCTGGCTGATCCCAGCGGAGAATCGGGGAGGGGGAGGGACCATATGGTGCAACGTGCGGTCGCATTGCCCCACCCCCATGCTTCCCCGCCGCCCGCCCTCTGGGGAGATGGTCAGGCGCAGCCGCAGCACCTGCCAATACAGCCGCAGCGCCTGCCCGATTTGACCACGGCCCGTAATCCCACCGGGGATTCTGGGCCGTGGTTGCTGGCCAGACGTTACTTTTTGTTGGTTCCTGCCGGGAATCTCTTTGACCACGTTTGCGGCAATTGTCCAGCAGGGAGCCTCGGAAGCGTGGTTGAAATTGACCCCATGTGGGAATTGACCATGTTGAACATCTGGTGGCTGCCAAACAGACATTCAGGGTGCTTTGGCCCCACCGCGGGATTGAGCGTGGTTCACTGTTGTTGACTGTGATCTCGTAACGTCTGAAAATATCCATGCATAAGAAATGTTGAAGAGGTGTTAAAGTGGAGTTAGAGTAATGTCATTTTCACCCCAAGTCATCACCAAGGGTATCCCCACGTAAAGTGTATTGCAGTAGTCCAGTCTTGAGGTGATGAAAGCATGGATGACGGTGGCAAGATCAGAGCCTGAGATATAAGGCCAAAGGTGACAGACCACATGTAATTTACAAAATGCACTCCTCACCACAGCTGCAGCCTGGGCATCTAAGCGGAGCTGTGAGACCTAGCAAGGTAGGCTTGGGGAATGCAACCTCTGACTGTCAGAAGCTGGGAGTGAACAACAGGGAATGGATTTCCCCATAGTGATCTGTTGAGTGCTTCCTCCAAGTGACTGAGATTGGCCACTATTGAAGACAAGTGTTGGACTTGATGGACTAATGGTCAGACCCAGTATGGCACTTCTCATGTTCTTATTTTCTCGCCTGCCAGCAGTACTTCACTATGGTGGGTGTTCAGGTACAAATTAATGATGCATTGCTTAGGTGTATTAGGTCCTGCCCATGCTTCTCCATCACTCCACAAAGGTCAAAGGAGACACTTCACCTCCCACTTGATCATCACCCAGACTGAAGTGTTCCCATGGGCTGGACATGTGGGGCGCTCCTCCCACCTTCCTAACGGAGACTGCTGCTGTCTTATCCCCTGACGGGACAGACGGGGGATGAGGAGAAGAAGAAGAAGAAGTAGGACAAGGTTGAGGAAGAGAGATACCTGTCACATTCCCCTCACTCTGAAGATCCTCTCCCAATAGGGGTGGGGGAAGAGA
Source organism: Sphenodon punctatus (assembly GCA_003113815.1). NCBI lineage: Eukaryota > Metazoa > Chordata > Lepidosauria > Sphenodontia > Sphenodontidae > Sphenodon > Sphenodon punctatus. The sequence goes on along the minus strand of QEPC01013458.1, from coordinate 386,198 downwards.
CTTCTGCTACTTCCAACACAGGCCTGTGGATCAGCAGCCCTCTCTGCTGCATGGAGGGGGTGAGGGGGTAAACAATGGGCTTCTAGGGGCACAGCTGACAGGGGAGAGGCACCCAAATTTCCTAGGGCTGCCCAGGCTACTGATGTCAGTGGAGTACCCCCCACCCTCAATGCCAGTACCAGTGTTCCCACTGGCACGTGCACTAGGGATGGGCGAACGCGGTTCGGTAGTTCGGTGTTCGGCCCGAACTCGGCCTGTTCGGACAACCGAACACGAACACGAACACGAACGCACCGAACGGACCGAACACCGAACACCGAAATGGCGAACACACCGAACGGAACCGAACACCGAACTACGAAATGGCCGAACACACCGAACGGAACCGAACACCGAACTACGAAATGGCCGAACAGTTCGTTCAATTCGAATCGCGTTCGGTTGTGTTCGGGTGGCTAAAACATGGTCTTCTGTCAGGTCACTGGAAGGCCAAATGTAGCAGGGAGGGGGAAGTCATTTGACTCAGCTAGGAGCAGACTTCCAGGCACCAGGGGTGGAGGGTGGAGAGTGGCTTGGAGTAGCAGCCAGCCTGATGAATCACCATCTCTTTTCGCCTCAGACCACTGGCTTGGCAGTCTATGATTGGCCACGGGCTAGGCTGCACGGAGCCAATGGGGCTGATTTGAGGCGGGCGCAGCAAGAAACAAAACTGTCTGCCTCCCCCCTTCCCAATACCTTCTGAGCTAGTCACTGTTCCTGAGCAGCAGGCGTTTCAGAAGGCTCCCTCACCCAGCATTTTCCAGCTCCCCAATCCATTGCCATCCTCCTCCTATTTCACCCATCCAACCCATCTACCCCCATATTCTCATTTATTTACATTAGCTTTGATAGATTTAGTTGTTATTTTTTGTTTTTATCCCTCCCTGTGTTCAATCTTCAATCTTCCTCCTTCCCTCCCCCCTCCATTGAATATTCCCTCCCCATTCCCTTCCCCTGTTTTTTTGATTCATTAGAGTAGTAGTATATATTATTAATTTATAGATTGATTTAGGTTTCATTTCAGTTTTGTACCCCTCCTTGTCTTGTTTGTGATTGCCCCCCTAACCCCCATCCCATATATTCAATTCATAGGTAGAGATAGATAGGATTAGGTAGATACATTTTTGTTTGAGTAGTTTAGTTTAAGGTTTACTGATAGAGTGAGTTTACTGTGATTCAGCTTTAGGGTTTGTTGGAGTTATTCATAGCATTTAGAAATTTAGAATACATTTATTAGTTAGGTAGTTAGTTAGTTATTAGTGTAGATATAGAGATAGGTAGATAGGGCTCACAGCTCTACTCCTTCCTCTTGCTCCAGTCAATTTCTCTCTCTGTTTTTCCTTATTTACTTCCCTGTCTGACTTCCTGGCTTCTGGGTTTTTCAACTCCCCTGGCAGAGGTTCCAGCCAGCTGGATTGCTTAGTCTCAGTCTCAGCTTCTTAAAGGGCCAATACTCTATTTGGCTAGCCTGTTGCAGGGGACCAATCCTGTAAGCACTTGCCACCCAGTTACATATGGCAATAGTAAAGGGGGGACAGAGTACAGAGACACACAGACAGAATGAAACAGGGAGAAAATCCAAATAAACAATTGCAATAAAAACACCACCACATAAATAAAAGCAAGAAGGGAGGAATAACACAGAGACAAAAATAAATAAATGAGGGGACTTTGGAATGGGTGGGTAACTGTGTGAATCGCAAAGGTTGTGAAGAGTTTTGTAGGTGAAGATGAGTGCTCCATGATGTCTTATGGGATTCCATTAGGGATTCCAATCATGACTGCAGTCTCCTGCTCTACTCTCTTCCTCTCCCCTCTGGCTTTTTACAACATTGGGTGTTTTTACACACACATTTCTCCTGCATGTTTGTTGTTACATCCTGAACTTTCTGTGTATCTAAATTACTCACCCAGATCTTAAACATCTGGCTCTTTGAACTTCTTCATAGAACTTCTCCCAGAACTTTTGTGTGTAAAAAAGTACTCCTGGTAAACTGCTTTGCTCCAGGCAGCTGTGGTCACTTGGTTTCAATCGCAGCCCCTCACGTCTACAGCTGTGGCTACTTTAGGTTGCCTCAGGGTAGTGTTTGTGTAAAGAATGCATCCAAGAACTGCCTCAGGGCAGTGTGTGTGTGAAGAATGCATCCAGAACTTACTTGTGGACTTGTAAACCCAGAAAATTGAAAGACCAGCACTTTAAGGTGTGTGTAAAAACGCCCATTGATTTGCTGTTCAGGCACGTCAGCCAGCCTGAGAGGCAAAACAAACGTGAAATTAGCAAGCAGAATTCTGTTTGCACTAACTTTTGTTTCTGTTTCCCGAATAATTAAAAACAAAGTTGGGAAATTTCTTTTTAGTTATTAGGGAAACAGAAACAAAATGCACAGCCCTACTTCTGACTTGCCTGTAGCCTGATAAAGAGTCCTGTTTGGCTCAAAAGCTTGCATCACATTCTCATCAACAAAAGTTGGTTCAATAAAAAATATCATCTGCACTGCTTTGTCCCCATCTTTTACATTTGGGACCAACACGATACTAACATTCTTTCTATATTCAAATATTTGGGAGGGCTCATTGGGAAGAAGCAAGAAAGATTTCTTGCTCGGTCCACATTCTGACCTTTGTAGATTTGGACCCCTCCACCATTACTAGTCTCATACTGATCCTTGGGTGAGTTGGCACTACATAGAGGGAAAGCCCACGTAGCAGTCTGAGAGTTCTGGTATGCCTGCTGACAGACTGAGAATCAACATCTGAGTAGTGAGGATTATCAAGAATCAACAGCTGTAGTGTCTGCTTGAGAAAGAGATGGAAAAGAAGCTGTAGAGACCTTTCTTATCTTACCAAATATGAGCATGTACTAAGGGTTAGCTAATCAGAAGATTTAGATTTTCTAGTCTTAGGATATTTTCAGACGTTATGAGACCACGCTCAACCACAGTCAATACCCTGTGGTGGTGAATGGCCTCATAATGTCTGTTGGGGAAGTGGAAGTGCCCCCCCAGATGTTAACCATGGTCAATCACGGCGGGGAATCACATTCACCACATGATCAGCGGGCCAGCGGGACTGGCGGGGTCAGCGCCGATCATGTGGTGAATGTGATTCCCCGCCACGATGAGGGGGCCCATCTCGTCTGGATGGAAACCAGGGCCTGGAATTCCCAGCAGGATTCCTGTCCGTGGTCAATTCGGGTGGGCGCAGCGACTGCATTGGCCACGGTGCCCGCCCATCTCCACAGAGGACGGGTGGCGGGGGAGCATGGGTGGGCAGGGCCGTGCGGCCACACGTTACACCGTGCGGCTGCTCCCCCTCCCCGATTCCCAGCCGGGATCAGCCGGCACGTCTGTTGGACGTGACGGGCTAATTCCGGCAGGGAATCTGAAGAGTGATTCCGGGACGGGGCGAATGCTGCCCTGTCTCGTCTAAAAATACCCTAAGAGTTTGTTTGTTTATCAAATACTAAAAAATGTGACCTCACTAAGGCAAGTGGCCCCATTCCCCTTCATTGTTGGATATAATGTTTCTCCTTTTTCACCCAATCGTTCAACAAGTTAACAAATGTAAAAACTTTCTAGAGTGTATGTTCCCAATAATAGTTTACTAAAGCCTCGATGCATTAGCTGTATATCATTATACCTGGAAAGTAGATAAAATTGTGCCCTTCAGATTGGAGCAGATTTTGAAAAGAGTTTAAGTCCCTGAGTGACATTCAACTATCCAGCACTCAACAGTTTCCATAGAAGATAAATGAATAAAATGGACATGCAATGATTCCAAGAATAAACATTACAGGGTGTCCACTGTCCAGATAACAGGGATAGGTCGCTTGAAGGGACATCAGATGGAGAGCCTCATGACCGTGCTATTTAGGTATGACCTTCCTGCATATTTCCAGCTTGCGTGAGGCAGGGTATTCACTAGATGGGGAGTCTTGCATCCAGACTGCTTCTGCTGTGCTGGCCTTACTATAGGGCGGCTAGGGGCGGGTACTCTGGGCCCCGCGTTTGTGTTGGACTAATTTTTTTAAAAAAAATCTCTTTTTTTGGTGGTGGGGCAGTGGCGTGTGGAGCCCCGCTCGCTGTCCTGGTTTACTGGCCAGCCTGTGGCCTCCTTGTCCTGTTTTTTTTGCAGGGGGTATGACTGTGGCCTGCAGGGCCCCACCACCACCCACCCGGCCATGCTACCTGCTCACTCACTTGCTTGCTCCTCTTCCCAGCCAGCCTCCAGGGCAGCGCCTCTGGCTCCTCCTCCCTCCCTCATGTCCCCCTCCCCCACAGGAAGTTGACTCAAGCAACTTCCTGGTGGGCTGGCACAGGGAGGGAGCATGTGGAGTCGGGCCCGAGTGAGGTGAGTGGGCCTGGTATGGGGGCCCAGACCAATGGCTGATGAGGTAAGTGCCCTGCCCCTTACAGGTGGATGGGGTACTCCCCTCCACCCATCCATTTTTCAGAAGGGGGCCCTTCCAAAAATGGATTGGTAGAAGGAGTGCCCCCTCCAAATGTCCATGAGCCCAGGCCTGGGGAGCATGCCCAGACTGAGCCTGGGAGCGCCCCCTGAGCCTGGGAGTGCCCCGAGGCCCGCAAGCCACTGGCGGTTTTGTTGTCCACAACAGAAGGGACCCCACATTTCTCCCCCATCCTGGGCCCCGCCATCCCTAAGGCTGGCCCTGTGCTTCTTTCAGGCTTTCCAGGCACATTCTGAGTTTGGCAGGCTTTGAAAGAGGCAGAATGCTGATGTGTTCCTCTTTTAAAGCACCAAGGGCACAAATAGAGGGTAAAGCATCTTATGGTACAGGGCAGTTTGTCTCCCTCCTTTTCATTGTTAGCAGAGGTGGTTGAGAAAAATATCCTGAGAAGAATGGAAGAAATGTGAGAACAGGTAGAGGGGGAAATGGGAAGGAGAATGAACTTGGGGTGCTCAGCGCTGTATACTTTAGAAAGAGAACATTTGAATTTGGTCTGATATATGAGGAGGATGGGGCAACAGTGGGAAAAACAATGGGAAGAAGAAAAGAAAGAGAGGACATGGGAAACAAGAGACATGTTGGAAGGATGGCATGAAGAGAAACTCAATATAAAAAACAAAACAAAACTGGACATCAAAGAAGTGGTTACTTATGCAGTGGTTCAGAGACAGTGACAAATAACTTTATACAACTTGAAGCCTGTGAAAATGGGAACAGAGTTGAAAACAATGAATAGGAAAAGGAGGAGAAGAAAGGAGAGTTGATTTTATTTTCTTGCCTTGTTGAATTTTGAAATGGAAGGAAAATGTAATATAGTTAAGAAGTTTAGAATAGAAAATTGCTACCCTTTTACATTGAGTGATTTCTGACTGATGGAATGCCCTGGTACTGGTTGTGCCAGCCCACTTCACCCTTGGGTGGCCTATAGTTATAAAGTTGGCCCATCATATGTTGAATCGGTGGGCAGTCCTGCCAGCAGTGCTCCAGAACATCCCAGAGCGCCAGTGGCAGAGCAGGCCAGCCAAACCCAGGGCACCGGCCCAAACCAAAGCAGCTGTCCATCTTTGCATGAACCCACCTGCTGCTCCGCAGGTAACATCATAGCACTGCAGACAACTATATGGTGTGGGGGTGGGGGAAGAGCCTCACGGGAAGACTTTGGGGCTAGGGACCTGCTAAGTCTGTTTGATCCCAACCCAGGTAGGGCTAGAGCAGGTGGGCATAGGAGTGCTCTCATGTCCATCTACTCCTCAAGCTGAAAGCATGCAGGAAGACCTTGCCTAAATAGCATGGTCATGAGGTTCTCCATTTCATGTACCTTCAAGCCACCTATCCCTGATACCTGGATAGTGGACACCCTGCACTGTTTATTATTGGAATCACTGCATTTCCATTTTATTCATTTATCTTCTATGGAAACTGTGGAGTGCTGGATAGTTGAATGTCACTTAGGAAGCTAAATTCCTGGGGCAGGCAGCCCCATGTATATCTGAAAACACCCGTTTTTTCATTCGATAATTCAAGAGCACCTTTCTATAAGTAAATGGTACTTATGCACTACTAGGCTGGTTACTGGTTTAATAAGATTGCTCATTTGAGTGGTTCAAAGGAGGTCTGACATGTAATCACTGACGACATTGCAATAAGTTATAAAACAGAGTGGAGTGTAGCTTTTTCTGCTGATCAAAACATAATTATTCAGTTATTTTTATTTATTGTAATTCAACCTATTTGCTGAGAGTGTAGTTGAAAGCTCTTGTTTGTTCATTAATGACAGAAAGATGAGACACCTGTTCATGAATGAAAAATGCCAGGAGAGATGTAGGGAAAAGGTGACTAATTTACCATGAGAGAAAGAAGTATGGAATCTACCTACAAAAATTTCCAAATAGCATGAAATATCAGGTGTATAAAAAAGATCTTTCATTTAAAAGCACAGACAGATTGATTAAATTTATAGACTTTTAGTGAAAAACAATTAAAACTTGCATTTAATATTGCATATCACAGAAGAAATATTGGCAGATATTACCTTGAGACGCAATATCAGGAATGCATAAGTGTCACCAAAGGCTTTTTTTTATGTGTTAGCAAAGCTATGAAGAGAAGCAGCATAAAATGTCAGCAATGAAACGTAACTTGAACTTTGGCTAGAAAGGTAAATTTGATACTCTCCATGAACAGACATCTTGTTTGACTAGAAATGATCATGGCTCCAATTTCTTGTCAAACATGTTAGTTTCTCGTTGCCAGAAAGTGCTGTTCCATTTCTGATATTTCAGCATCAGTCTTTTGCTATTACAAGACTGGTGCCGTTGGCTGTCAGGCCTTTGCAGTTTCAATTGGCAGACTTATCTGTCTTCAGCAGGATTAGACAGAAATATGTCTCATTCAGATGATGCTCCAGCCCAAGGCTGCACCAGCCCCAGGAAATTTGAGTACATTAGCTTCAAAGAAACTGTCTGAAACCCCTTCTGACAGCACACTCTGCAAAATATCCTCCAGTCTACTCTGCAAACTGTTTTCACTATATCTTAAATATTTACTCTTTGTAGTACATGAATATCTTTACAATATGTCTTGGTGTCTCCAAAGAGTTACGGTTTGCTAAGGAAGGTGCTAAGACATTACTTTTCCTTCAGTTAAATATTTTGCTAATTTATTGCAAGCAGTAATGGAATACTAGACAGCAATAGCCTAGCACAAAATAATGTTGTATTTGGAGAGAAAAATACACATAACCGTATGTCACAAGACAAAAGGTGTGAACTATATATTCTGTAACCAAAAGGTTCCCAAGCTGTGGGCTCATGGAGCAGTCCCATAGGGGTCTGCATCCTGTAGATGCTGTGCCCCATCAAAGCAGATGCCAAGCTTTACTCAAGGTAGCCAGCTAGTCTCAAGGGCAGGGTATGAAGGACCTGGATCCAGAAGGGAAGGTCAGAAGCACCAGCCTCTGGTTGGGCCAAAGAACACACTATGTTTGGGGAGAGCAGAGTTGGTCCAAGGTGTGTGGAAACACACACAAGGTGTGTTCCCTGCACCAGTCTGGTGGCTCACCCATGTAGTCGAGTCCAGTCCTGCCTAGGGCTGAAACTTGATTATCAGATTCTTGCATTTCTTGACAAGAATCAGGGTTCTTGACTTGTTCTTGCAAATGAGAAAAAGCCAAGAATTGCCCTGATCCTTGCCAAGAAAAGCGAGAATCTCATCCTCCCCCACACTTGTTAAAAAACCCAAACCATTTTATTCACCTGGCTGCCTCTCTCCAAGTCCAGGTCTTCTCCGGGACTGCTTTCTGCCCTCTCCACTTCTCTGCGGGGGCCAGCAAGAAGGAGCATTTGCTGAGGAGGCGGCCTCACAATGAACATTTTTTTTTAAAAAACAACCCAAAACAACAACCCACTGAACATGCACAAAATGATGACTGGGGCTGTTCTGGGCATGTGCAGTTTCTTCTCCAAAATGGCGCCCACAGCATCAGAGCCATTTTGGAAAAGGGCAGCCAGTCTGTGTATGCATGAACGGCACTGCACATGCAAAGACTGGCTCCCCTTTCCCAACATGGAACCATTGCTGCCAATACCATTTTTAAAAAGGGCTGTATATGCATAGAATGGCCCGGTGACCATTTTGTGCATGCACAGCAAGTTATGTATGTATGTATGTATGTAGGAGCTAGTTCATGAGATTTCACACTAGGGCCAAGATCTCAGTGAGACCTTGGTCCCAGCTGAAAACTCATGAAGTATCTCGCAAGATAGCTTATGAGAATAAAGAATGATTCTATTTTCAGCCTTAGTCCTCCCTCATCAGTCCCGCCCAGTGCCTTGTCTTGTCAAGTCACGTCTAGTCCTGCCTCATCCGTCTTCTCCAGTCCAGTCCTGCCTCATTTATGCCTGTTCCCTTGGTCTGGATGCTAATACCTGCCATGACACTTGAACCCTGATCCTCCACTAACTGTCCAGAAATCAGACCTTGGTCCTGCACCAATGTATCCAGCACCGATCCTGTATCGATTCTCCATGCCCCAGCCTATGGGCTCTGACAGGCCATAGGATTAACAGGGATTCTCTTACTTCAGAGCTCTACAGTTCTACAGAACATAATGGACATCCCTTAATTACATAATGGATTTTCTTTATTTTGAATACCACAGATCCCTGGAACGTAATGGACATCTCTTATTTCAGTATCCCTCATCTCTGTCGTATCCCTTTTTTTAAAAGTTTTGATCTGGCAACCTTAATAGGCTGAACTCCAAGTGAGGGAACACCACCTGCAGCTATGGTTGCAATCATGCTGGATAGGGATGTGCATTCATTTTAGTTATTAATAACTAAAATGAAAAAGTAATTTTAGTTTTAGCTATTAAAATTACTGAAACAAATGGATTAATATTAATAACTAAAAATGAATACATGTTAGCATTAGTTATTAGCTCTGCTCTGACTGCTGCATGCAAGGCTAGAGCACATGCCATGGATTAAATACAAGTCTCAAAATGAGGACAAAGAGGCAAAAATATTGGCAACAACTACTCTGACCTTGCATTCAGGTTTTTAAAAACAAACAAATAAATTCCCCCCAAAACATTTGGGGGTTTCATTTTCAAAATATGAATAGTAAGTCTTTGTATTGGTGTTTTGACTGAATTCAACATTTCCTATAAAACGTAATTTTAATTTCTGTAATCTCAAACTGGACCCCCACCACCACCAAACTTCAGCACATATCCAGCTTGGAGTTGGGCTGCTCTCTGATTCTCAACTTAGCCGCCTGCTTGGGGAGCCTGTAGTGAGGCCTTCCCACCTGCAGGGGATGCCATTGTCCCAGAACTGCAGTCTCCAACAGTGCTGCCAAACCCAGCCCAGCCAGGGAGAAATAGTGAGTGCTTGGCAGTTTCATTCCTCCTCTCCCCAAGCCCAGGACTCCTTCTTCAAGCTAGTGACTGCCTTCCCCCCCACCCACTGAGCCAGCCCTATGTCCACCTAGGGATCACACATTCCACAAGCCAATAACTCCCCTCTAAGACAGAAAACACTCCTAAGCCAGAACCATGCCACGTTCCCTCTCCCCAAGTCAGCAACTCCTCACTCAAGCCAGCTCTATGTTCCATTCTCTCCTCTTCCAAGCCAGCCTCATGACTTATTCTCCCTCAAGCCATCAATCCCCCTAAGCCAAACGCGTGCCACATTCTATCCTCCCCAAGCTAACAATCTCCCCACTAAGCTAGCCATATTCTACAGCCTCTTTCAAACCAGTGCTCCCATTTTTAAATTTGTGGCCGACTTAGCTATTTTGACTACATTTCCCCTTTTTTGTAGGCCTGTCAAGGTGGCAGAGTCTCACTGCACCTCCATGCAAAAATAACAAGGGCTGAAACTCAGGGCTCAGATTTACTCAGTTTTTACCAAGTATCTGAGAATTCAATCTCATTTTGCAGTGTCCCAAATGGCTGAGGAATCACTCCACCACTTGAGACTTGGCAAAATCTTTGACCAAGGGCAGGAACGGGGGCAGAGGGCAGTGGGGGGAGGGAAGAGGGAAGAGGGCAGGGAAGGGGCAGTAAAATTTCCTGAAAGCTGCAGGAGCCAGGCACACCACTGTGGACTCACTCAGAGTGGGGCCACTGTTTGTTTGAATACAGTTTCTGTGAGAATGCCCAGAAAGCTCTCTGGGAGCATAATGGGCAATGTAGTCCAGCTTGCTCTCATAGAGTATTCTAATGGAAAGAAAGGGGGGCAGGGAAGAGGGTAGCAAGGTTCAGGGAAGGGGGCAGCAAACTCACCTGAAAAACACAGGAGCCAGGCACGTTGCTGTGCACTCACTCAGAGTGGATCTGCTGTTTGTTTTAATGCAGTTTCTGTGAACATGGTCAGAAATATCTCATTCCCAGCATGCTCACAGAAACTACATAAAACAAACAGTGGTCCTACTCCTAGTGAGTCCACAGTGGCATTCCCAGTTCCCATGTCTTTCAGGCATGTTTGCTTCCCCCCTACCCTGCCTCCTGATGCCCTGCTCCCTGATACCTCTTCCCTCAGCTGCCCTCTGCCCTTCCCTTCTTGCTCCATGCGTCCAAGTTCTGAGCATACCAAGGAGAGGCCCCAAAACTTGGTCTTGGTCCTCGGAAACTCATAAATGCTCATGAATGTTTTCTTAACTATTTGGTACACCACTACAAATGCAGAGTGCTGTATTCACTGAGTTTTCCACATTAACAATGGTGGGGTGAAATGCAGAGAGCACAGGCAAAAGATACAAATAAAATAAATGAAAATACTAAAACCACAAATACAAATACAGATATGGATATCTGACCCCATGTACAACACTAATTCATATCCTTAGGTCAATGGTTTCCAAGCTTTTTACTTATGTGACTCTGTTTTGAGACTTAGAGGTCATCCCATTACTCCTGACATCAGCAAAGGCCTTTAAAGTACATTAGATATCAGCTGTGAATTGGGCTGAAACTTGATTCTCGGTTTCTCATGTTTCTCAACAAGAATTACAATTCTTTTCTCATCCTTGCAAACAAAAATGAGACAAGAATCATCTGGATTCTTGCCAAGAAACGCACAAATCTCAAAACAAAACAAAACAAAACAAAAAACCCAGAATACCCAGTGTTGATGGCTGCAGGGAGCCATTCTGTGCCCTCCCCAGATCTTTTACCTTGTCTGGGTCTGGCAGGTTGGGGAACGGAGCCTGGGGCCATGAGTCGTCTCTGTGGGAAGCTGCTGAGAAAGCCCTGATAAAGAATTATCAGGAATGGGACGAGGAGAGCAGGATGGAGGTGACAGACTCAGCAGACATATTCAGCATTCTATTGGCTAGCAAAAGTCAATAGCCAATAGAATGCTGAAAAGCTGTGAAGATCCCAACAATTCCTTTCAGCTCTCCCTCCTCCAATCTAAAAGTCCTTTCCAGATGGGAGGGAAGAGACTCAGCAGACATCTTCAGCATTCTATTTTCTAGCAGGGTGGAACTGGAGGGGACGCAGTGCGGGGAGAGCTGTCGCCGGGGCAGGAACCACCAGAGTGGAGCTGCCTAGACCCTGTGACCCCTGATGACTGCGGGATAGAGAGGGGATGTACCAGCTCTAACAGCTGTGTGTGCTGCAAGCAATTTGCGGAGGAGGAGCCGCTCGCTGATTGGCTGTCATCAGGCCGAGCCCCCCTTCCCCAGCATATTTGACTGTGTGCAGACCTCAGCGTGCGTGTGGAACTGGAGGGGATGCAGTGAGGGGAGAGATGTCGCCGGGGCAGGAACCACCAGAGTGGAGCTGCCTAGACCCTGTGACCCCTGATGACTGCGGGATAGAGAGGGGATGTACCAGCTCTAACAGCTGTGTGTGCTGCAAGCAATTTGCGGAGGAGGAGCCGCTCGCTGATTGGCTGTCATCAGGCCGAGCCCCCCTTCCCCAGCATATTTGACTGCGTGCAGACCTCGTCATGCGCGCCTTGTGCGTGCGGCCTTAGGCACCAGCTGTGGGCGGCTGTGATTGAAATTTATTTAGGTTTTGTGCCCATTGCGTGTTGCTTTTGTCCTATTTGTTTTAGATGGATAGGAAAAGACACCGCACTTGTGACTCCCCGGTGTTAATAGATCTGCCGAGCCAAAAACTCTCTAAATTGGACTTGGCTCCGTACAGCTGTTCCCCGACAAACCCTCCTTATTGGAGGTCGCCTACAGCGCTCAGAGATACAGTGCGACAACGACCAGTCGATGCTCATTCTCCATATCTTTTAGCCCTCCCACCCAAGCTTAGCCTGGTGCTGCAAGACTCTGGACCAATGCATACTGCAGGACCTCACGATGATTTAGCTATGGGTAATTCCCCTCGAGTGTAATGCCATTTAATCGCTAAAATCATTTCCTTATTATTTGGTCACGTATCCGATATGAGCAATTCTCTATTGTGGATTAGATCCAGATTGGATGACCTGTTAGCTAAATTGGCTCCTATTCAGGAAGGGGGAAGATTGAGAGCTGGAGCTCTGCAGTTAAGGAGAGATGCAATATGGATTAGGGTTAAACCCTCGCTGTTTGGCATGCCCCCTTCCTGGGAATCTTCTGGCGACGAATCTAACCACTTGGTCTGCTTATTTGGGGCCAGTAGAGACGCCATAGATATTGTTTCTGTCCATACTTTGCGTCATACTAGGATAGGGACTTGCTACAGAGTATATTTCAGGTTGAGCCACTGGGTTTCTAAACTATTTTTGGCACGGAAACATCTGCTGTCAAAGGGTATCTCTATTGACAGGGTCTTTAGCCATAGGCAGATGACGGAGAGGAAAACGATGGAAGTTATGGAATCTCCTCCAGTGCTATCCTCCCCGAATTGTACTGTTTTAGGCACTAGAGCGACAGGAGCAGTTGACCCTTTGGAAACAGTCCATATTCAGTCACAAAATGAAGAACTTATAGATATGCAGGCCCCTATAGTATCTGCTAGGCCGGAAGGCAATAAGACTGCCCTCTTTAGTAGTCATACGAAGTTTACGGCTGTGCCCTCTGGGTTACTGGTGCTTTCGGCACCAGATGACCCTACACTGGATCAGGCATCAGCTGTACCCTTAAGACCCCTGATGGTAGATACTTCTATTAATATGGATCCAACTTTTTCTCTATACCGTCCTTGCGGTCAGTTTGCCACTTCTCAGCGGAGATTAGTCTCTTCTGATATGGCCCTGACCGGTTTGTCATCTACAGTGCAGGACATTAGGGTGATAGATCAGGGCGAGGCTCCTCAACCAGATTCTATGCCAGGAGACCCCTTAGCCATCAACTCTGGAGATTGTTCTACCCTAGAGGCAAATGCTCCCTTGGTAAAGGTGCAGACCTGTTTAGGGAAGGACAGCGCTTGTGCCAGTGTAGATAATGAGGCCATCACCTCGATTCAGCAGAATGTGGACTCTTCCTCTTTACCTCCAGTGGCGAGCAGTCGGCAACAGAGTCAGTCTGCCGGTGGTAAACCCTCAGTAGAGCAAGCATCCATGCTGGATTATTTTCCCCGTGTTACCCCAGATACTTTGATTGATTACCCGACACAGTATCCCGTAGATTGACCTTATAATGTTTTTCCAGAAATTTGATCTTATTTTACTCCAGGAAACATGGCTGCGGGATACCATAGCACCCGCAGGCCATGGTTTTCAGATTTACCTGTCACCAGGCACTAAGGACGGTACCCGGGGGAGATGCTCAGGGGGTTTGGATTTTTTAATATCTGAATCCCTAGGAGGGACATTTAAAATTATACTGAAGCTGTGTAAGAACTTTTTTGTTGGCCTATGGACCCATTTAAGTGACCCTCCGCTGCTGGTTATTAATTTGTATATCCCACCCACTGCCTCTAATATTACAACAGGGAGGTCTGGAACTTGTTAGGGGATCTGTTGGACTCTCTGGATGAACAATTCCCCGATGCCATTTTGATTATGACCGGGGACTGGAACGCCAGATTGGGTGCCTTCTGTGCTATGGAATCGGATTGGCCCACAGATGGTTATGATTGGGTGTCAAGTAGAAGCTCTAGAGATTTGGAAGGTAACGATGCAGGCTTGCATACGTTCGAACTTTTGTAGGCCCATTCCCTAATGGTGCTTAATGGTCTGGGGCGTTTGGACTTAGATGGAGATTTTTCTTTTCTTAATTTCAATGGGCATAGTACCATTGATTATATAGTTGTGCGCATTCTACAAAGGTTCATCTTTGCGGATTTTGCCTTACTTTCAAGAGTGGAGAGTGATCATTGAGCTTTAACAGTACTGATCAGCGCTCACGGTGTTCGAGATGTCTGCCCCCACTGGCGAGAACTTGGTGGGCTTGGGGGACACAGGACCCGGGTTTGGTGGAATTTCAACACCTATATACAGGTGTGTGACCTCCTGACCAGTCAAGAAATCAGTATTTTATACACCACCTTTTTAGGGGAGGACACTCAGGATACGGTGGTGCTTGATTATCTCTATGACACCATTATCTCAACCCTTGGGACTCAGGCTCTTTCTTGCCCTAGTAAACTTCAGAGGCCCAGGGGCGCTATCTGGTTTGATTCTAAGTGTAAGATGATGAAATATGCTTTGGTGCAAGCAAAATGGGTGTGGGTCCTTGACCCAACTGAAAATTCTGTACTCCAGCTTCAGGAAACTAGGCGTAGATACAAAGCACTCATTGTCGCCAAGAAGTCAGCACACACTGAACAGATTTGGGCTAAACTCAAGATTGCAGTGCAGACTAGGAATTCCAGGGACTTTGGGGCTCTGGTTAGGAGGAAAAGTGGTGCCTCTCCAAATTCTAGGCAGATCCGAATAGAGGAGGATGTGTGGGTTACTTTTTTCCAAGACCTCTTTAGTTCGGAAACTGATGCAGCTGAAGTGGGAACTGTAGAGCTGATCTCCTCTTTACAAGTGCACACAAGACAATCTGTGCTTTTGCGAGTCGAACCCTTGGAGGTATTAACTCTAATAGGCTCACTGAAGCGGAATAAGGCACCGGGCAGAGATTTTATTACCTTGGAGGTCCTGAGCTCATTAGGGATGGGCGAACACAGTTCGGAAGTTCAGAGATCAGCCCGAACTCAGTCTGTTCAGACGACCAAATCCGAACCTGAATCCGAACATGAACTGACCGAACCGAACTCAATTCCGAACGTCGAAATGACCAAATAGTTCAGTCAGTTCGGATCGCGTTTGGGTGAGTTCGGGTGGCAATAAAAGGTTCACTGGAAGGTCGAACGTGACAGGGAGGGGTAGTACTAGTCACTGAGGAGCAGACTTCCAGGCACCAGGGGTGGAGAGGCTTGCAAGAAATGAAACTATCTGCCTCCCCCCTTCCCAACACCTTCTGAGCTAGTCACTGTTCCTGAACAGCAGGTGTTGAGTAGGATTATTAGATTGCTTTAAGTTTCATTTCAGTTTTGTACTGAAATGAAACTTGAACCTTAAACTGAAACCTTGTGTTGTTTGTGATTCCCCCCATATATATATATATATATATATATATATATATATATATATATACTTATTAGATAATCCATTTAGTTCATAGCATTTAGAATAGTTACTAGCAGTTAGATTTAGTGTAGATAGATATATATAATATTAGATTAAAAAATTAAATTAAAAAACCCATATAAAAACAAAAAAACAAATAATAAAAAAAACCCATATAAAAACAAATAAAAAACCAAAAAACTATATAAAAAACAACAAAAACACCCATAACAAAACATTTCCCGAATGGTTGAACCCGAACCGAATGCCGAACTGAACGGCCGCACCCAGCGAACTAACCGAATGGACGAACCGAACGGACGAACCGAACGGATGAACCCGAATGGCGATCTGTTCGCCCATCCCTAGAGCTCATGTCCTCTTTGGTGGGCTAATGTATTAGCTAAGTACTTTCGTGTATTAACCAGTCTCTTCACGTTCCTAAGGGATGGGGTGCTAGTGTGATAATCCCTATTTTTAAGAAGGGGAATCCGTTTGATCCATGTTGCTATCGCCCCATAAATCTACTTCCAATTATTGGAAAATTGTATTCCAAAATTTTGTTAGGACATCTAGAGGCTTGGGTCTTGGAGAAAAATTTAATACCGCAGGAACAGGCAGATTTCAGGAAAAATGTGTCTATTATGGACAATGTCTTTGTATTGCAACATATAATATCAAAGTATTCGGGGACAAGATCTGGATCCCTGTTTTTGACCTTTATTGATCTCCGTAAGGCATTTGATTCGATCTCTCGCCTTAGGCTGCAGAGAAAGTTGCTGGATTGGGGCATAGATGAGCGTCGAATAACACTGCTAGGGTCAGGATGGGGATTGATGGTAGGCAATCTCGGTCATTTAGGGTGGTAAGGGGAGTCAGGCAAGGTTGTGTTCTGGCTCCCCTGCTTTTCAATCTCTATCTTAGCGACTTACCGGAATGTTTCTCCCCAGAGCTCGCCCATTCTCCAAAAATACAATCCAGACCAATTAATATCCTGTTGTATGCGGATGACTTGGTTTTAATATCTCAAACGAGGAGAGGCCTCCTATACCAACTTAGGGTACTGGTGGATTATTGTGCTGTGTACGAGTTAGTCTCAAGTTATGGTTTTGGGGAAGAGGAGGCCACTTAATAATTCTTGGCCTGCAGGGAATGATTTACTTAGGCAGGTGGACTCCTATGTCTATTTGGGGGTTATGGCTGTCTCTTATACACATCTAGATGTGTATAAGAGACAGGGTGGACTCCTATGTTTATTTGGGGGTTATGCTCTCCCAAAATGGCCTATGGGGCAAACATAGGAAATGCTAAGCCCTGAAAGCCAGTGTAGCAGCTAAAGGGATCCTGAAGTTAGCCATAGGTTCTTCAGGTATTGCCACTTCAATTGTCTTGGGAGTGTACAGAGCCAAAGTTCAATCTTTGTTAACCTTCGGGACAGAAGGAATTCCAGATGGGGACTGTCAGGTACTTGAAGTGGCTCAGAACAAATTTTTAAGGAGCCTTCTGAGAGTCCCCCAGGCAGTCCCTGCGGCCGTAATTTGTGCAGAAACAGGGACTTTAGCCATTTCCTCCCTATGCAAGATACAAACACTCAGGTTCTGGTCCAAATTGTATCATCAGGATGGAAGCTCCCTTGCATCCATGTGCCTGAAGGAAGCTTTAGAGTATGATGGAGTAGGGAATTATCCCTGGCTCTCTTGGATAGCTTTGTATCTGAGGAATTTAGGGTTTTCGTTTCTGTTTTTTCAGGGCAAAACTCTTTCTTTTCAAAAATTCCTGATCCACCAAAGGGTTTCCGATATAGCAAAACAAAATGATCTTGCTAAACTCTCCTTTTGGAAGGTTTCCCCATATTACCATTTGATAAAAACCACGCATACCTTGAGACTTATCTGGATAAGATGGCTAAGCCAGCTTTGCGAAGGGCTTTTACCTGCCTTCGCTTCCAGTTATTCCCTTTTGCTCTCCTTGAGGGAAGATATGTGAATGCTCCACGTGAACTCAGAACCTGCCCCTGCAATGGCCTGGAGGTGGAAGATTTGCCTCATTTTTTATTTAGTTGTTCCCTGTACCAGAACATCAGGGCTGTTTGGCTTGAGCCAATATGGGGGCCCACCCCACATTGGCTGGATTCAGTTAGAATAGTTGCCCTGTTCTCTCCTTCTAAGGATGAGAATATGTATGCGGTGGTGCTTTTTACGCTGCTCGCTATGAAGGAACGGGCGAAATGGGTTGAGTAAAATTGTTCTACGGACCAGGTGGCCCGTTCTTCTTTGTTTTGCTTAGTAATGCTTGTTAGTTGATAATTATTATTATTATTATCTTGCGATATGTGACTTATTGCCTGCACTTGTTGTTTTATTGTTTGTTAGTAGGGTATTAATTTGTATTGTTAGTTTATCTAATTTATGTAATTTACCCTATTTGAATCTGTGTTTTTGTATCTGTGTTTGTATTTGTGTTTTTTTTTTCTCCTAAAGGCTATAGCAGAAGCTTAAAGTCGTAATAAATCGAAATTGAAATTTTCTAGCAGAAGTTGGCAGCCAATAGAATTCTGAAGAGGTGTGCTGAGCCCGCCTCTTCCCTTCAGTTCCCTCCTCTTACCTAGAAAGACCGTGATTCTCAATTGTAGCAATATTTTCAGCCAGATTTTTTTAAATTATTGTTTCATCCCTAGTTTGTAATATGATCCCATCCTCAGCTAGTCCTCCTAAACCAGAGGTTTGAAACTTCTAACTTAATGCTTTGTCAGCCTTTAACAAGATCTCAGTTGAAATGGGAACAGCATTTTAATGCTATTTCTCCACTGAAATAAATAAATATCCTGTGTGTCCTTATATTTGCTAGGGAAGACACGCACCGTTTTTAAGCAGGAACAGCTGGGGGGGCAGGTCTGTGTGCACCACGTGCACCACGTGGAGCATATACACACCTCCAGTGAGTGGGGGGGAGATTTACATGAGTTGGGATGGTTGTGGGCCCCTACCCACACACTGCCCACTCCTCCATGCCTCCATACAGAGACACGCGAGTGGGTGGTGTATGGAGAATGAGAGTATGTGCCCACCCACTCTACCTT
This sequence comes from Sphenodon punctatus, assembly GCA_003113815.1. Taxonomy (NCBI): domain Eukaryota; kingdom Metazoa; phylum Chordata; class Lepidosauria; order Sphenodontia; family Sphenodontidae; genus Sphenodon; species Sphenodon punctatus. The sequence goes on along the minus strand of QEPC01013458.1, from coordinate 367,603 downwards.
CAGATGGGCACCTATGTGGATGAGGAATGGGTGGAGGGGGGAGGGCACATCCCATTTAAAAATGTCCATTAATGTGATCCCCCCCCCTAAATTCAAGCTACTGTCAAGTTCAAATCAAGCTAAAATCAAACTACTTTGTTGGGGGCACAGCTGCTGTTTTTGCAAGCTTATGTTAACACAGAAAAACATAACCTCCAAATACAGTTGTCTTCATTAGCCCAAATGAGATGCATGAAGGGTATGCACTTTTAAATATTTATATGTATAGCATATATATAAAATATATGCATGCATGACTGAATGAACAATTCATGGACTAGAAAATAATTGCATGCAAAGCAATCCAAGTTTGTTTGCAGAATATTACAGTTCATAAATTTTGTTTGTTTTCTTTGTGCTAAGCAGTATCATTCTTCAAATAGTGGAGTCGTACATACTGTAACATTTAGTGCCTCTATAAGCTATTTGTTATTAGCGATTGCATTGCTTAAATCTACATTCCCCTAAAAGTAAAATGGTATGCCTTGCTCTTTATGTCATTTCAATTTATGCATGCCTCAACAACAGTTTATCCCAGATGAGTCATAGCAAAGTAAAATAAAAATGCAGAAAAAAGAGGGGGGGGAAATCGATAATCTTACTAAAAAATTGGCATTTAGGGTGTGATAGGAGGATTCATATTGAACAGATGTTCAGTTAAATGAGATCTGCAACTCAATGTGGGTAAGAGTATTACCTGTTTTTATTACTCTGACTCTATATGGCAGTCAAGGGGACAGAGTAGTGTATGACCTTCAATGTGTCACAGGAGAACATACTGCTTTAAAAATCCCTGGTTCTAACTTCAAGTATGGTTGCAAAGGGGGGAGGGATGTGTGTGGATGACATTAAACAACAAATATGACTGGCTGTGTTAAGCCTAATATCTGTTTTTACCATAAGTACTTGAATGGAGATGAGAAATGGAGGGTGGACATATTGTTTCAAAGGGAAATCTACACTGAAAATTCAAACAGCCACAAATAAATTACACAAACATCACCACATGCCATGCCAGCTATTGCTATAAAAATGCCATTCACAGTGGTATCGCACCTGCTGCTATGCATGTTCAAGTCCAGTGTAGTTTTTCAACCAACTTTAAGCAGGATGAGCTCCTGCTTCTGGTGATCAGTTAAAGTCTCCTGCTTTGGACATCTTCTGTCTTGGCAATACAATTCACAGTTGACTGAAATCAAATACACCACGTCTAAAGGGAGAACATTGTCTTTATTAAAATAAAAGAGGCCAAATTAACAGCTGATGAAATTAAATGGCTGAATTACCAGGTAAGGATATACAATACGATATGGAGGAATATTGCACAAAGTAGAAGGAAGTCATGAGGATCTATTTGAGCATAAGCACTACACTGACTTGATTCATAGTAGGGCTGAATCAAGAATTGTTCTGATCTTGTGAGAGTCGAGAAATGGTACCAAGGTCCTGACAAAACCTAGGTAACATTCTGAGATTTTGCAAGAATCTTGAGAAAATTTTAAAAGTGTATACGCAAACTGTCTGCCCTTTCCCAAAATGGCACTGACACTGCTGGCACCATTTTTCAGTCTCTTTTTACATGGATGCCACCGCAGGCCGGGTGGGGGCAGGTGGGTGGGGGGATCAGAGAGACGTTCACATGGACACCACCATGAGGGGGTTGTGGGAAGTCTAGGGAGGGCTCAGTATCCACTCGCCCACCCAGGGCCACACTGATCACACACCCATACCATTCACATGGACAGCCCTTACACTGAGTGGAGGGAAAACCATGCCCAGCTGAGTGACGTTACAACATGGCCAAGTGAGAGCAAACAAAGCCACAGCACATAGCACAGCCCCTACGCTGCCAAACTCCAAGCAGGCGGGGGAGCAGGGAGTTGGAAGGTCAAGTGATAAAAAGAAGCAGCCCTGGTCAAGTCCCGAGACACAGGCAAGACAGCTGGAAGCTAGATCCCCAATAATCCAGACCCCACCTGCAGACCACAGAGCACACAAGCACACAAGGGAATCCAGAAAGGAGAAGGAGCAGGGGTCCAGAACCAGGGAGGGGGGCAGGACAGAGCAAAATGCCCACAACAAACAAGCAAGCCCCATAACAGAAGGGGGCCACAACAGCCCCCCCAGCTAGGACCATGACCCATGCCCCCCCAAACTCCAAAACACTATGCATGGAAAGGAGCTGAAAGGGTGACAGTAGCAACCACCACAGCGCACGGAGGAGACAGGGTCGAAGGCACAAAGAGGAAAGGTGCTGTCCAACAATGACAACCCAGCAGCTACACTGCACCAACTCACAAAACATGGGGCATGGTTGCACCTGTCTCTTATACACATCTAGATGTGTATAAGAGACAGGCCTCACACAATGCCAGGGAAGGGGGAGGCCAGAGACACCAAGGTCCCAGAGGAAAGGCAGCCCCCGCCCGGCAACACCCACCCAAACAACAGGGAAGAGGGAAAAGGACACCGGGGCCCACGGGGGTGGGTGGGACATGGAACCCCAAGCAAACATTGGAGGGGGGGGCAGACCAAGAGAGCAGGAGACAAGGCGACAAGCCAGAGAGAACACACATATACAAAGGACACCCATGGGGAAGGGGGGAGCACACTTCCATGGACCCATGCCCTGTCAGACAACCACCTCTCACCAACCAGATATGGCCCACAGAGAGGGCAACACCAGAGAGAAGGAGAACACAGAGGCCAGGAGGGAACAATGCAGAAAGTACTTTAATAAAGAACCAGCAAGAGCAAGAGGTTCTAGTAAACTAACAGACAGAGAAACAAAGTGGCAACAGGGTGTTGGGGGTAGATCCGCACCCTCAGTGAGGCCGGCGACCCCGGACCCAACTCCACTGGTCCACCTGGGTATGATCCAACTGGTTTACCCACTGCAGGACATGCAGAACCAATTGAACCACCTCCTCCTGTTCCCTGTTGTTAATAATCACCTGCACTAAAGGAGAGAGGGGGAGGCAGTGCACCATAAGGACAGGCCACAGGCCACAACGTCCAGGGAGCCCACACAATAGGAGGGGAAGGGAACACTCTCACAGAGGTAACACAGATCTCCTGGTACATCTGCACCCACGCTTGAAGCTCAGATGCTGCCTGCTGGAGCTGCCTGGCCATCTCCCCCAGCCGCAGCACAATCAGGACTACAAGCACAGCAGATAAAAAGGAAGAGCAAGTGGGATGGAGATTGGGCTACGAGAGGGTGGAGCAGGGAGTTCACCACCCCAAAGCACACAACATCCCAAACAGTCTCACCAGGGCACCCCCAGTCAGTGACATGAGGGGATAGTGCCCCAGAGGTGGCCTCCAAGGGAGCACAAATGGAGATGGATCACACCCAGCAGCCGACTCAGGATCCCTCCAATTGCGGCACCCCTCCATGGCTGCAAGAGTAGGAATGGAAGATTGATAGGGGCATTAGCCACAACACTCCATAGGGCCGGAACCAGAGCAAGTCCAGGGCAACATAAAGGGACAGTAGCACACACAGAAATGCAAGGACCATGCCCGGGGAGAATGCAAAACCGACAAAGAGTGGTGGGGTCCAGGAGGCAAGCAGGGATGGAGTCTCATGACAAGAGACAATTGGAACTATGACAGCGGGCACCCACAGCCATTCACAAGCACACAGCCCCAACGCACAGCTGGCTAGGTGCACGGCTGCGGTGGGAGCCATTGCGGCCCTGAAACATGCCATGGAGCTCATAGAGTGAAGTGTACACTGCTACAAAGCGGAACAGCAGGGTAGCAAATGCAAGCCCTTGGAGGGAGCAACATGTAGAGAACCAAGAGCCCAAAACACATACCTGCCACTCGGAAGAGCCGGAATGCAACTCATTTGTCCAGGCTAGAGTGCATACGCCATCCCAAGACACATGCGCAGGGCCCATACACAGCCCTCAGTAGGGTTGTGCGAACAGGATGGAGTTCAGATGTTCAGCCATTCAGATTAAAAACCTAGTTCAGGTTCGTGGATTCGGTCCGGTGTAGTTTGGTACTGCCGGGAGGCTTGGGGCGCACCAGGAACCCCCAAGGGGAGCCATGGCAGCATAGCAGGCCATCGGGAACCCAGCAGCAACAGCAGCAGCAGCAGCAGAGACCGGGAAGGCTTGGTGCTTGGCACCCCAGCTTGCCCGGGCAGGCAGGCTCAGCGCTTGGCCCCTGGGGGTTCCTGTGGCGCATGGGCTGGCCATCGGAAATCCAGCAGCAGCAGCAGCAGAAGCAGCAGCAGCAGAGACTGGGAAGGCTTAGCACTTGGTGCCCCAGTTTGTCTGGGCAGCAGGCTTGACACTTGGCCCCTGGGGGTGCCTGTGGCACCAGAGCTGACCGTCGGAGACCCAGCGTAATTAGCAGAGGTTGGGAAGGCCTGGGGCTTGGTGACTGGCCTGGCACTCCTACTTGGTCATGCATTGCAGACTGCCAGGCATTGGTGGAGCAGCAGCAGACATTGGATTGCCCGGTAGCAGAACCCATGGTACAGCAGAGGCAGCTGTGGAAGCAGCAGCAGACAGGCAGTGTGGTATAAGCAGCAGAAGGCAAGGACAGCACGTCATCAGCAGCAGTCAAGATTGAGGAGGAACCCCATCCCAAGATTTCCCCTGAAATGGGATGGCATGTGCCACTGCATCATCAACCCATGTCCAGGGGCAGCTTGGGGAATCCCAGCAGTGGAAGGTTCACCTTGATGAAAAGCAACTGCTCCACCAACTTGACCCCCAGTCTCAGGTGGTGTGGTGAGCAAATGTCTCCTACCATAGAGAACACCCACTCACTGGGGACACTCGTTGGTGGGAAGGACAACAGACCCTTGGCCACTTGGGACAGGACCCACCACACGTCCCTCCAAGGGCTGTGTCGTCACCATGTTCTGCTCTGCCCATCAATGCTGTCAGTGGTGCAGCAGCATCCAGTTGAGGCCTAGAAGCGTCAGTGCAACATGGAGGAGCTGGGGTTGGGGCAGCTGCCAAGTCAAATGGCAGCTGCAGGACTTGGAGGGCAGCATGGCTTCCAACTGAAAGCCACGCGTATGTTGGGGGAAATGATCGTGCTCAATGAGCAGTCCTTCTCAGTGGTCGGGGACATGGGGTTTAGTCACCTGATTGGCTTCCTGGCCCCCCAGTTTAAGCTGCCCTCACGCACCATCCTGAGTTGACAGGTGGTGCCAGATTTGTAGCAGATATTAAATGAGCATCTGAGGGAGCAGCTGACAGAGGCTGGGGGTTCCACCGTCCACTTCACCACTGACCTGTGGTCGAGCAGAAATGCACTGCACGCCTACCTGACAGTGACGGTGCACTAGTGGCATGACCCGGAGGCAGCATTTGGCAGTGGCAGGAGGGGTCCTGAAGCAGGGTATAGGTGGTCCCTGCTTCAGGGGGAAGTCATGGATGCCGCAGTCCACACATCTCAGAACATTAAGGAAGCCCTGACTGCCATGGTGAGGGAGTGGGTCACGCCAGACACATCCTTCACTAAGGGGTGCGTGGTGATGCACTGCGTGGCCAATATATTGAGGGCAGTCCATGAGGGGGCTTCACTAGCATCCCTTGCACCAAACACACCCTTCACCTGGTGGTCAGGGACACTCTGGGCTTGGGGGAGAAGGGGATTGGGGCAGGCACCCTTAGCTGCCTGATTGAGTGGGGGAGGAAGCTGGCCGGTTTCTTTAACCACAGCATGAAGGGCAGCGACCTCCTCTGGGTGAAGCAGACAGAGCAAGGTTCCCCAGTGCACCAACTGGTGTAGGATATGTCCACCAGGTGGAATTCCACATTCCTGATGCTCGAGCAGCTTCTCAAGCAGAAAGCCGCCTTGTATCAGGTTCAACTGGTGATGGACAGCAGGCCATCTCCAGGGTACAATTGGGTGGAATGGGAGATCCTGGCTCATGTGGTCTTTGTTCTGAGACCATTCCTAGTCATGACTGATGGAGACCATCAACTCCTCCATGGCCACCACCAGCCAGGTGACCCCTCTGGTCCAGAGTCTCCTCAGGAGGCTGGATGAGATTCTCCAGGTGCAGGACTGTGGCCCTCAGGACAAGAAGCTGGTGGCTGAGGAAGCTGACCTGGTGTGGCATCTGAAGGCAGGGCTGAAGACGCGGTGCGATGAGCTCCTGCAGTGGGAGGAATATGCATTGGCAACCATGCTGTACTCCAGGGTCAAGGGCAGCGTGGCACGGCAGACACCGCTCTATGGCCACTGGAAAGGTGGCCTGGTGGAGAGGGTCTGGCAGGCAGAGAGGACTCTGGAGAGTGTGTGGAAGCAGCACCAGGACACCCCTGGGGATGGTGGGAGTGGGAGCAGCCACCCCTTTCAGCCAGTGGGGTCTATCCCTGCCCCCAGCCCTAGCATTAGCAGCACCAGCAGCAGGCTGAGCATCAGCAGCACCCCTATTGCTTCTGGATGACGTGGATGGACAGCCCTGTCTGGAACTTAGGCCTCAGAACCCTGAGGGTGGGCCCTGTGGCCGGAGTGTCTGGCTGATTCTTGATGCAGTGGAATGACAGCTCCCTGTGAGTGGAATGATGGCCCCAGAACCCTGAAGGTGGGTCCTGGGACCGGAGTGGCAGCTTCTGGTGACATGGATGGACAGCCCTCCCTGCCTGGAACATAGGTCCCAGAACCATGAGGGTGCATCCTGGGGCTGGAGTGGCTGGATGTTTACTTGATGCAGTGGAATGACGGCTCTCTGTGAGCGGAATGATGGCCCCAGAACCCTGAAGGTGGGTCCTGGGACTAGGGTGGAAACTTCTCGATGATGTGGATGGACAACCCTCACTGCCTGGAATGTAGGCCCCAGAACCCTGATGGTGGGTCCTGGGAGAGGAGTGGCTGCT
>QEPC01013458.1:318348-335635 GCA_003113815.1 Sphenodon punctatus | reverse complement strand
AGAGAGAGAGAGAGAGAGAGAGAGAGAGAGAGAGAGAGAGAGAGAGAGTCTCCCCACTACTAGAAGGAGAGACAGACACGATCCCACCCATGCTGTCATCTGCACTATATGGCCAGAGAGAAAAAGAAAGAGGGGGGGGGGGTCCCAGCTAGAACGAGAGGGATGGGGTTTTGAGGGGGAGAGTTAGGTGTATCACTCTCCAGATACCCTGGCTGCCACCTGCCAGAACCAGGAAGAACTCCCATCTGTGCTCATGTGCCCAATTCCCATTGCCCACATCCACCACGCAGCAAACCTACTATAATGAAGTGGAATATAACACAACGTATTATATGTGCCTGCCTGCCTGCCTCTGTGCATTCCTGTACCTGCTGCTACCACCTATCACATGATTGAATGAAGTGTGCCCGATAGGCTTTAGGCTGCCATTCCACTATCCCTGAATCAGTCATGCCTCCCATCCCAGGAACCATCAACTAGATTCTGGGACCATCATTCCAGTCACTGGGGGCCACATTCCATTCCACTGCATCCAGAAGCCCGATGCCCGCATGCCAGCCTAACCCCCCCTCCAACAGCCTACTCCTCTGCACCCACCCATGGATGCCTGCTGAAGCTGCTTGAAATAAAAGCCCCTCCGACCACCAGTTCCCGCGACCTGCTACCCGCTGCCAAGGAACCTGTCTCTCTTTCTCTCTGTCACACCCACCCACACAAACACAAGCCCTGCTCCTCCTGGGGGGTTGTATGCAGATTGAGACCCTGCTGCTGGCACAGCACATCTTTGGTTAATAACTATGTTACATGCGGTGGCAGGTGCTGCTGGTAGGGATCGACAAGCTGTATGAGATTCTGCCACCTGCCAGCCAGAACTTCAGCACATAGGGATAAAAGATTGGTCAGGTCAAACGAAACTCGTAACAAGAAATACAACTTTTATTAAAACTATTTAAATAACAACAACAAAACAACAACAACATTCTGAAACCAAAAGCAAACATTTAAAGGAAATGTAAAGATTAAACTACTAGTCTCTGGGCCTGTCCCCTTGGGGAAAAGGCAACAGCCATTGGGACGCAGCACAGGGCTGAGGGCCGGCCACCCGGGACTCTTCCAGCTCATAGCCAGGTGAGACAGCAAACTCCAAGGACCCTTCCAAGTCCCAATGCCATCTGGAGAGCACTTGGTGGTACATTTCCAGGTGTTCCATCTCAGCGGAGACATACTGGCTGTACGCCTTAACCTTCTTCCTCTCCACCTGGACTGCCTGGAACTGCTTCACCAGGCGGTTCTCCATGGTGGCTGCTGTCACCTACAGGCTGGCCACAAAGTCCCAGGTGGCCCTCTCCAACTCGGCCTGAAAGGCCTTGGCCTCAGCATTCTCCTGGGGCCCTGGGGTCTCCACATCGGGGGTGGGGGGAGGGAAGGGCTTACATGCCGTCGCTTGCGGGTTCCCTTTCCCCCCTTCTTCTGGCGCTGTTGCTCGGGCTCCATGGCCACGCCACAGTCCTCCTGCCACCTCACCGTCTGGCCATGGAGCTTTTCAATATAAGTGATTACCCCGACATGGTCCCCTCTCTCTGCCTCCTTAATCTTTTGCCACAGAACTAAAGAGCATTAAAAGATAGGAACATAAGAAGTGCCATACTGTGTCAGACCAATGATCTGTCAAGCCCTGACTGCATTCTGTCTCCACAAGTGGGTTGACTGGGTGGCCAATCTCTCTCTGCAGGGGACTTCCATTCCTAACAGGTCATAGGACAATCCATTCCATGTTGTTCCAGCCCCTGTGCCTTACCTTGCAGATGGCGATTCCGTCACCCTTGTTGTAAAACCTCCAGACATCTGAGCGTTTTTTTTGCTGACTGCCTTGGGGTGGCACTGGCGAGTCCAACCTCGCCTGGGCATCCTACATGGTGGGGCACCAGCACCAGCATCCGATTCCTCTCTGAAACAGGAACACATAAACAACACCTAAGTAATATTATGCATTTATGATGATGCCTCTAGTCCTCCCTCCTTGGGGTGCTAGGGATGGCAACGGGAGATGGTGACCCTGGCTGGCACGTGCCAATCCTGCCCTCACTGGGGTACTGCTAGGGAGGAATGGCAATGGAGAAACCCTGGCTGGCACGTGCAAATCCTGCCCTTATTTGGGGGTGCTAGGTAGGGATGGCAACTGGAGAGTGGGGATGACTGGCAGGCACATGTTTGGGTGGGGGTGCTGCTCGTGCTCTTGCCTGACTGCTGGAAGAGCCCCCTAAACTACAGTACCCTCTCTATCTGTGGCAGACATCTGCTGCTACCTGCTGATACCCACTGTTTGTGCCTGACTGATGCCCACCACCCACGCACCCACCCGCACACCAGTGAGCTCGGTCTAATGGATAGAGCCTTAAGTTTCTTGTCCTCAAAGTAAAAAAAAAAGTTTACAAACCAGCAGCACCTCCTGTGCCCGCCGGCTGTGGCTCCTCCTCCACCACCAAAGGTCCAGCAGCAGCCGGAGGAACCTCTTCCTCCACCACCGGCCCCATCACCTTGGCCTTCCCTCAGGCCCGGTGTTTAATGCTGATGGCACTGGTCACCTTCTTCTCCATTTTTTTAAAAAACACACACCCAACACAGCCAACACAACACACACAGCACCCACCAACACTCACCAACCAGCCAAACCAAAACCAGCACACACCACACAGCCAAAAAAGACATGACTCAAAAACGAACACACAGCCAGCCACAACACTCGCTCTCACCCACACAAGCTCCGTACACACTCAAATTTCCTGTTTCCGGGACGATCACGGGCTCTTACAACACTTTATCCAAATGCCCAAACTGAACCGCCGAACCCAAACGCAGTGACCAAACCGAATGGCCGAACCGAATGGCCGAACTGAACTGAACCGAACGACCGAACCCGAACTGCGATCTGTTCGCCCATCCATACTGATAAGGGCTAAGTTTGCTGATATTTAAGTCCTGAGAAGAGCTAGCTTTGACTATATATGGACTAAATAATCAGTTTGTGAAGTGCTGGGTCTTGGCTCTTGTTGCAGTGAGGTGTTTTATTTCAAATAATCTTACAAAGGGTCTGGTTTTGTTTTTGATATTATAGGGGTTAAGTTTACTAATTCAGTATAGAAAGGCTTGGATCTCTAATCTCACCACAGGATATACCACTGTAATTTATTTGAAAGAAAGCTGCTGGATAGAGCAACTTAGGTCAGTGGTTATTGGACTTTGAACCTACTCCGTAGCATGACACCAAAACGTGGGAGGCAGGGGGCCCCTGATCCTATGGGGCATGGGGAAATTTCCAAACAAAGGAAGTTGGGTTCCTTCCTGGTACCCTCATCACAACTCACACATCAAAGCCATCAAGGGTCTGTAACCGTAGAAAATTCCTCATACTCTACTAAAAAATCAGCAGGGACCCCTGATAGAAACTTTTTAGGTGAGACAAATATCTCTATGCAGTATCTTCTTTATTGTCTCTAAATCCTGACCCTCATCTAAATGAAATTCTGGGAGACCAATGTTTCCTTATTGGGGACTTAATGAGGAAAATGGTCTCACAAATCTGTGGAATTTCCTCTATTTTGGAATCCCAGAAACAACAATTTGAACTTGGGAGGGTCAGAATGTGAAAGCCATTGACTTTGTGAATGATATTAGGGATGGGAAAGTATTACCTATTGTTCCACCTATTTTTACTCAGGCTCCTTTGACACCTCAGGCATCTTCTGCTGACCGGGCAAATAAGGATTCTTGCAAAATACATCAGCAGCTGTTACAAACCCCGATTGTTAGTGTAAGTAGGGAAAGGAAAACTCAATCTATCCCTGTAACCCAGAATCGATCCTTCATTCACTCTTCTCATAGGAATGTACAATCTCATAGGCAGGAAGTGTCACAGCTATTTTTAAACACTAAGGCAATAGGCTTTCACATTCTGATCCTCCCAAATGGATCACTGCCAAATTGATTTTCCAAGTACGAGATACTTTAATTATTTATTTAAATATTTATTATTATTTATTAAATATTATGAATTATCGTATTCCAACATGGCAGATTGCCTCTTTTCAAATCCTTCCTTCACAATCTGGGCAGCAAATATTGCTAATTTATTTTAAGTCTGAGGATGTCGTAAAGAAAATTTTCTCACAGGTAGATCAGCTTTATTAATGGGGCGTAATAATTAGGGACATTTTTCAAACAAATGTGATCACCCCTTTACTCCATAGAGGGCAGAATATGGCTCAACCTTTAAATGCTAGAACTAGGCACTCTTCTAAAGTGTTAATATAATTTAATTGTAACCTCTTAAATAATATCTTAAACCATTCCCCTATCAATAATCAGGAGGCATTAGATTTAGCAGATGGCTCTTTGGGCAGTAATGATAATGTTGACAATGAAGTGTTAATGAGTGATTTGTTTGATATCTCCCATCAATCTGTAGGTCATAAGGAACCTTTCAGGAAAATGGATTGGGACAAAGTCCTCCCTAGACTACCTCCTTCAGGCCCGTTATTGGTTCCACTCACTGAGCATCCAGATAAGCCTAATTCCTCTAGTTCTCCATCTGCTCAGGTGGCAATAGGGGGGAATTCAAATATTAGCTCTAATCCAGTACCTAGCACTAGAATCAGTGAGCGTGATAGGTAACCATCTACTGTGTTGCTATCTCACTCCAACCCCTCTACCTTATTGAACGATGACTGAGCAGAGGTCTTAGGAGTACCCACCTGATTAGATGATCACCGCAGGTTAGATTCCCTTAAGGTATGCTCGTGGAACATAGCGGGATGGAAAATCCGAAAAGCCGACCCTACATTCATGTCCTTTCTGGTTGGCTTTGATGTAATCTTGCTCCAGGAAACATGGAGCACTGAGGACATAGAGTTTAATGGTTTTCAGGCATATTCACTCCCTGTGGTTTCCTTTAGCACACGGGGTCGCCCTTGCGGTGGTATCCTTTGTTTGATTTCATTGGATTTTGGCTTGGAGGTGGTTGCTACCCTTAGGTTATACCCTATAGCCTTGGTTATGAGGTTTAGAACCAATCAACTAATTGTCATCTCTGTTTATATTCCTCCAGCAAATGCAGGTTCCTTTAACATTTCTTTTTGGAACCAGTTGGAATCCTTCCTTGAGTCGCCCATAACTAATTATCCATCTTACAGTTTTCTGTTCGCGGGAGATTTCAATGCAAGAGTAGGGCCAAGAGACGATTTGGTAGTGGATCCACCGGAGTCCCAAAGTATTTTCTGCTCATCCATTTTAAAGGAGAGATGTTCTAAAGATCAAAAGGTGAACAGTTCAGGGATCCTCTTTATTAACTTCTTGACAAGATTAAATCTGCAATTATTAAACGGTTGTACCTGCCATGATTTAAAATGGGAGTTTACTTGTTTCCATTGTAGGTTCCAGTGTTGTAGACTATATAGCTATTTTAATGTGTTTGACTGGATGTCTGGAATATTTCTATGTAGGACATCAAGTCATTAGTAATCATTTGCCATTAGTTGCCTCTTTTCCATCCTGGCACTAGGTCAAATCTTACTCTACCAGCACAACATTTTTATGCCAGGAATACATGTAATAAGGAACTGAGTCTAGAGATCTTTAAATTTTTACTTTCACCGCCCTGCCAAACTATAAGAGATTATATCTGGACTATCCTTACAGTGTCTATCAGTTTGGAAGCTTACACTAAACTTATTAACTTGATTACACCTAAACTAACTAGACAATTTTACACTTGTACTGTCAATAAGGATAGTTTAAAATGTAATCAACCTTGCTACGATCGGGAATGTAGACAACTTAAGAAAGAGCTAACTAAATCTTATAAATCTTTTAGGGAGGGAGGATGTTATCCAATCTTCATAAAAATAAGAAGAAATACAGATTAGCAGTTAAATTTTAAAAATGAGCATATGTGGATAAGCAATGGATTGAATTGATACAGTCTGCTCAAAGTGGTAATTCCTCTTAAATTTTGCAATTAATAAATCATTCATTAGGTAGACCAATGATTAGATATTCTTCCCCTATCTCGCAGGGCAACTGGGAAATGCACTATCGGGGTATTTTTCCCATCAAGACTACCATCCCTCTCGAATTTAGTGCTTTGTCAGACTTACCTGAATGGCTGCCAGTTATAGAGAGTGAAATCTCTGATCTTATAGACAAACTGAAGAATAGGAAAGCACCTGGACCCGACATGACTACAGCTGAGCTTTTAAAAGAAAATAAAGATTGGTGGGTTCCTTACCTGATGACTTTATTTACATGGATAAATAGATCGGGACAAACCCCAGAAAACTGGGGAGAGTCAGTGGTGATCCCTATATTTAAGAAAGGACAAAGATCTGCCCCTGGGAACTATAGACCAATTAGCCTCTTAAATGTAATAGGTAAACTATATGCCAGAGTTTTGGCAGTTGGACTGAATAAGTGGCTGGAGCGGGATAGTATAATTCACACTGAACAGGCCGGCTTTCAAAACAATAGATCAGTAGAAGACTAGCTCATTTAGCTAACAAATATGTGGCCAAGCAGAAGCGTCTCTGCCACCTTTGTTGATTTTCACTCAGCATTCAACATGGTTGACAGAGAAATGCTTTGGCAGAAATTACTTTAGAGGCAACTACCATAGATAAGCGTCTCCTGTTTCTGATTAGGGCTCTCCATAAGAACACACTGGCTGTTAGAGTGAATGAAGAGGGACTTCTGACAGATCGCATTCTGGTTTATTCAGGAGTTAGACAGGGCTGTATTTTGGCCCCTTCCTTGTTTAATGTCTATCTGAATGATTTGGTACTGATATTATCAAATCCCGATTTCCACCCCCCTAAACTAGTTCAATATCCAGAAGGAGTTTTGCTTTATGCAGATGATGCGATGGTACTCTCCCAGATTCAAATAGGTCTTAAAAGACAGCTTTTAGCACTGATTACTTTTTTCACCCTAAATAAGATCCAACTTAATTTAGATAAAACTCAGGTCATTGTTTTTGGTGCTGAGCATAAGAACTATAAATGGACCTTGAATAATCAGCACCTCCAACAAGTTAAAACCATTAGATATTTAGGGTTAATTTTTTCAGTCTCGCTTAGCTGGAAGTATCATATTCCACGGCATATAACAGAGTGCAAGGTGCTGCTTCAGCAATCCTTCATTTTTTTCTTTCAAAGGGAGAAGGTAGAGTCCCTCCTGTAATCCTGGCCTCAGGTTAAGGCCCATTTTAACTTTGGAGCGGCATTACGGACTGTATTTTGTACCAGGGATTTAAATAGCATTCAGTTTAAATTTCTGAGGGCTTTACTACATGCTCCCAGATGTGTTCCATCAGCAGCCATTAGAGTGGAGATGGGACAACCCAGTTGGTCATCAGAGATATGGAAAGGTGCTATTAAATTATGGCTCCAGTTGAACTCCTCAAATCCAGTTGGATTGTATATTTACCTGGCTCAGGATGGGTTTCTTTGAAAATGGAATCAGCTACTTTTGGGGGAAATAAGCCAGACTGGTTTTTCCCCTGAATATCTCCGGGCTAAGAGTTTTTTGATAGCCAAACTGAAGTCTTTAGAAGATTAGAAGACTTGGATAGGTAAACTGACCTAGCTATTATTTCAGCAGCGTCCGCACTCTCGGTATATAATATACTAATTCCTAATTGTGGATGTTTGGCTGATTTTCTTACCAAGCACCTGTCTAAAAGAGCCTCCTATCTCTTTTTTTGTGCTCGGGTAAACTCTTTACCCTCTAAGGTTTTGGAAAGGAGATACTCAAATACCCCATATTCATTAAGATTTTGCCCATTTGATATGTTGGAGACAGAATCTATTGAGCATATATTGCTATACTGTAATTTATATTCAGGGATTAGAATTTTGTTCCTGACCCCTTATTTAGAGCTGATGCCACGTAGAACCTCCTTTGAGTATGTGAGGTTCTTTTTGGAGGATAAACATCAAGATATTACTTTAGCTGTTTCTAATTTCCTCATACAGGTTTTTGCCCTTAGAATTTAATTATTATTTTTTTAAATGTTGTCTTAGATATGCTTTGTTTGTTCCTTTTTTGATTTGACTGATTGTGGATATGATATTGTATTATATCAACCAGTGTTATTTTATTTTTATATTTTTATATTCTCATTTGTCTTATGTTAAGCAAATGATTTATTAAGGTTTCTAGTTGGGGATGTGAGAACCCATAAACCGTGAGGTTATTTTAATTCTAATTTAGTAGTGAGATATGCTTTGTATTGAAATTGATATTTATTATGTCTACACATTGCATTCCATGTATTAAGGTTTTGTTTTTCCTTCCCCATTTTTTCCATGTTTTGTTAATTTGGCAATGGCTTTTGGCTATGCTGTAAAGTAAAGATTTTATTTTATTTTATTTTATTTGAGAGATCGCCACATGGGGGGAAGCCTTGTGAAGCTGAGTTGTGATATATAATACTTGGTTACACTTGTCGGTTGGTCCCTTTGAAGCCCTCGAGTGGAGAGGTGTGTTCAGCCCCCAGAGGGGGCAGACTTGCAGACAGCGCCCCAAGTAGAGCAGTCATCCAGGGATATCATATTTTCTGTAAGGGTGTGCCAGAGAGAAAAAGAGAGAGGCTCTTTGGCAGTGGGCAGCAGGCGGCAGGTGCTGGTGGGCAGAGGGGCTCTTTCAGCAGCTATAGCGGGCATCAGCGCATGGCTGCTGAGGAATAGGCTGGCGAGGGGGGCCAGGCTGCCGGGCGGGCATTGGTGACCACTGGTCAGTCAGGCACAAACAGCAGCAGCACCCAGATGATGGTTCTTGGGACTGGAGTGACTGCGGGTGAAAATAGACATGACACTAGCCACCCTTTAACCACACTTGGTGGTCATTTATGCATGTTTCAGGGCTGCATAGGGCACCAATACAACCCTGCAACATGCATAAATAACCACCAATGGTGGTTAAAGGGTGGTTAGCATCATGTCTGTTTTCACCCTGCTTCTGGATGCAGTGGAATGGAATGAGAGCCCCCCATGACTGGAATGTTGGTCCCAGAATCTTGATGACTGGCAGTTCTTGGGACTGGCATGACTGCTTCAGGTACAGTGGAATGACAGCCCATGAGAGTTGAATGATGTCCCTAGAATTAGTGCTTTGTTGGGCACACTTCATTCAGTCATCGCAATAGGTGATAGCAGGTAGGTACAGGGAGTCACACAGGCAGGCACATAATTACGTTGTGTGTTATTTCTATCTCATTCTGGTATGTTTGCTGCTGGATGTGGGTATTGAGCATGAGCACAGATGAGATTTCTCATTGGTTCAGGCAGGTGGCAGCTTGAGCTGGATGCACCTCTCCCCCTCAACCCCATCTCTTTCGTTCTAGCAGAGGGGAGCCTCTCTCCCTCTCCCTTGCTCTTTCTCTGGTCATGTACTGCAGGTGACAGCATGGGTGGGAGCGTGTCTGTGTTTCTCCTAGCAGCGGGGAGACTTTTTCTCTCTCCATGAGCAGAAAGTTGCTACCTTGTAAAAAAAAGGTTCTTTTAACTGGCTCTCATCATTCTCACCATGTCACCCTGTGTTTCATCCACATAGGGACTTGTCTTATGCCCCTAAAAGGGTTGTATGTAACTATCACTCTGAAAGGTAGAGTGCTTCTTAGCCTAGAGAGGAGCTCGAGGCCATCAGGACAGGCATGCGATGGTGTCGGGCAGTTGCTTGGGCACGAGCAGCAGGTTGCTACTTCCTAAAAATGGTTTTTCTTGCTGGCTTTCATCATTTTTGCCACATCACCCTGTGTTCCATCCCCGCATGGACTTGTCTCATATCCCTAGAAATGGTTTGGTGGAAATGTGTGTGGGGGGGGTGCCAGAGAGAGAGAGGGTGGTAGCTCTCTGGCAGTGGGCAGCAGCGGATGCCTTTTATACTAGAGAAGCTCGAGAAGTTGATGATGGTTCTTGGGACTGGAATGACTGCTGCTGGATGCAGTGGAATGACAGCCCCCCTTGACTAGAATGATGACCCCAGAACCCTGATGTTCAGTCCTGGGACTGGAGTGGCAGCTTCTGGATGCAGTGGACGGACAGTCCCCTGTGACTGGAATGGTGGCCCCAGAACCCTTATGGTGGGTTCTGGGACTGGAGTGGTTGCTTCTGGATGCGGTAGGATGACAACTCCCCATTAGTGGAATGAAAGCCCAAGAACCCTGATGGTGGGTCCTGGGACTGGAGTGGCAGATTCTGGATGCAGTGGAAAGACAGCCCTCTGTGCCTGGAACATAGGCCCCAGAACCATAAAGGTGGGTCCTGGGGCTGGAGTGGCTGCTTCTTGATGCAGTGGAATGACAGCCCCCCTTGACTAGAATGAAAGCCCAAGAACCCTGATGGTGGGTCCTGGGACTGGAGTGGCAGATTCTGGATGCAGTGGAAAGACAGCCCTCTGTGCCTGGAACATAGGCCCCAGAACCATAAAGGGGGGTCCTGGGGCTGGAGTGTCTGGCTACTTCTTGATGTGGTGGAATGACAACTCCCCATTAGTGGAATGACAGCCCCAGAACCCTGATGGTGGGTCCTGGGACTGGAGTGGCTGCTTCTGGATGCGGTAGGATGACAACTCCCCATTAGTGGAATGAAAGCCCAAGAACCCTGATGGTGGGTCCTGGGACTGGAGTGGCTGCTTCTGGATGTGGTAGGATGACAGCTTCCCATGAGCAGAATGGCAGCCCCAGAACCCTGATGGTGGGTCCTGGGACTGGAGTGGCTGCTTCTGGATGCAGTGGAATGACAGTTCCCTGTGAGCGGAATGACAGCCCCAGAAACCTGATGATGGTTCTTGGGACTGGAGTGGTAGCTTATATTTGTTTGTGAACAGCACCTCATGGGGAGCAGTCAGGGGCCAGGCATGTTTCTGTGGGGGGGTGACACAGAGAGAGAGAGGCTCTCTGGCAGTGGGTGGCTGAGGAACATCGGAGGAGGAGGCAATCGGGCATGTGGGAGCTTGGCAGCAACAGAGGCAGTGCATGTTTCTGTGGGGTGGTGCCAGAGAGAGAGAGACTGTCTGGAAGCAGGCAGCAGTGGAGGAGGAGGAGCATCTGAGGAGCATCTGAGGAGCAGGCAGTCGGGCAGGTGGGAGCTTGGTAGCAGCAGTGGCAGCAGTAGCGGGGGCAGCAGCAGCGGCAGGGCATGTTTCTGTGGGGTGGTGCCAGAGAGAGAGAGTGAGAGAGAGGCTCTTTGGCAGAGGGCGGCAGCAGAGGAGGAGGAGCATCGGAGGAGGAGGCAGTCGGGCAGGTGGGAGCTTGGCAGCAACAGCGGCAGGGCAGGTTTCTGTGGGGTGGTGTCACTTCCTTGAAGTGATCCCATGTGACAGCAACCAGGTGGCCTGCCTTCACTGTGGGAAGGTAGTGTGCCATGGGAATAAGAAGGGGAATCTCAGTAACAATGGCATGAATTCCCACATGAGGACTAAAAGGAAGTGATCCCACACAGCCCCCCTTGGGGCACCCTGAACCCTTTGTGCCACTGCTGGGGGCTACTGCCTTTGTTGCCAATGGGGCCACAATAGGATCATCATCATGACCAGGAGTCTCCTCCACCTCCTCCTCACTCCCCTCATTGCTGCCCAGCTCCATGACACCATCCATGCTGAAGCTGCTGCTGCTTCCACCTTGCAGCATGGGAGGAGAGGATGCCCTGCTGCTATTTGCTGAATCTGGGATGCTGCTGCCAAAGTGGGGAAGGATGCCTCAAATACATCCTCGCCCAAAACCTCAAAATCCTGGGGGGGTGGGGGGGTGCCAGAGGGAGAAGCCTGCCCAGGAGAGGTGCTGCCCTTGTGCCGCTCCCAGCAACAGCACTCACATCAATCATCAATCATCATCATTCCTGGGGCTCCCCATATTAATATCTTCTGCTGCCCCCAGTGAAAAATTACTGCTGGCAGTGCCAGGAGGGGTGTGGGTAGTGCTGCTGCTGCATACACACCCCTTGCCCTTGTCTCCCTTCTCCAGTGCCACTGCTACTAGTGGAAGGCTGGGGCTCCCTGCCTTCCATATATGCCACTCCTGAGATCTGTGCTGCAGCCCGTTCCCCTGATAAGACCTGCCACCGTGAAGGGAAAAAAATCAGGTCTCTTCAGCTTGGGCAGTGGGCTGCCAGCAGTGGCAGAAGTGGCAGTGGGCTTGCCAACTTCCCCAGGCCCACAGCCTTGCCCTCTACCAGGGCCACCTGCCCCAGAGGCTGAACTAGGAGTCTAGTCCTGCTCTTTCTCATTGTCTAATATACACACAATTGCACAGTAAAAGAAGTAATTATTATACGTACCCGAAACCTAACCTAATCCTACTATTCTATAATCCTAATATAATAAAATAGACTAGTCTAAATGCCTATATAATATTTAATCTCTCTATATATGTACACAACTAATACTATCTATCTATCTATCTATCTATCTATCTATCTATCTATCTATCTATCATGTACAGGGCAGGGAAAGGGAGAAGGTAAAAGGTAGGATATATGAGGATGGAAAGGAAGTGGTAATACAATGAGGGCTAGGGAGGATTTTTTGTGTGCAAGCACCAGTTCTGTAAAATGCAACCTGACAAGCAGAGAGCTCTCACAGAACAGAGAGCAAACACATGGCTAGCCCATTATAAAGGGTTGCAGTGTCCTCCCCCACAGCCCTCTGATTGGTTTGGGGAGGCAGCAGGCATTGAGCAATCACAGAGTGCCATGAGACTGCTGGGGCCTGATTGTGCTGCTCATTGGCCATTGATGCATCCATCAGAAACTGCAGAGCTGCTTATCCCTCCCAACACAAGGCAGAGTTCAAGAATTCAAACCTCTTTAGGGCTCCGAGATGTCTGCTCCCTCCTCCCCTCTCAATTTCCATCCAAAACAAAACTTCAACTGTCACTAATAATAACGACAATGATAACGACATTGTTGTTTTCATTATTGTTGTCGTTATTCTCGATTGTCATTTTTGTTATTGCAATAACAATAATGAAAACGACAATTGTCATTGTCATGATTGTAATAATGAAAATGACATGCACACCCCTAGCAGATAGCCCCAAACCAGTTCAGAGTTATTGAGGGAATGTCAATTGCTCCAGTTATAATTGGGGATTCTGCCTACCCCCTGACACCACGACTAATGAGAGCCTATCCTATGGCCCACACCCCCAACCAGGTGCTCTTCAGTGAGTGCCTGGCCTCTGCAAGGTGCGTGGTGGAAAGAGCCTTCGGCCTGCTCAAGATGAGGTGGCACCACCTGCTTAACCAGAGCCAGTTCGACCTCCAGCATACCCCCATCCTTGTCCTGACTACCTGTGTACTACACAACAGTACTAATCAAATATTATAAAGTTTTATGTACCTATTAATGATATAGTTAGATATACCCAATTGCCACCGGCAGGATTATTTCAGAGATTAGTTATATATTTTCGGACCCCAGCTATGGCAGCTAGTATGCTAGAATATAAGGAGGTGTTTTACGGTCAAGGGATATTCCTTAGCAGACTTTTTGCCACCTCTACTTTACATCTCTTAATGCCCCAGTTGGACCTGTTAACTAGGAAATCTGGACCTTCTTTTTCTGATCAGATTGATAACCCGAATAATATTAGACTGGGACAAAGAGTCCTTGGACTGCTGTCTCAACAACTGATTAATGAGAGACCTAGGGAGGTGGTTTGCTCTGAGGACCAGCCTCTGACTATTATTACTGCCCCCCTCTTCCCCCCCCTGTCAATTGCTCCAATGTCCCCTGTATCTGCCTCCCCACTTTGAGATGGACCAGGACCCGTAGATGGAGTGGCTGCTGATACTCACTTTGGGACTTTCGGAAATCTCCCTGAAAAAAAATTTCAGCAGGAATGTACCATAGGGGCATCCTTGCAGCCAGGGGTACAGGCAGCGGAACATCTGCCGCAAAAGGTCACTGTCTCGGATCTTGTGTCTTGTCCATGACTAACTTATAGCTCCAGTCAGGCAGTAATTACTGTCTGTTCATGGAACATAGCAAGGTGGGAGTGACATAGGTCAGATTCAGACCTTGCTGTCCAGATACAAAGGTGTCATGTTATTTTATTACAGGAAACTTGGACTAAAGACCCCTTGACCTATGAAGATTATGAAATTTTTCATCTCCCAGCCATTTGTTATAGTAACCCCCATCTGGGGGGGTGGCTTGTCTTATTTCAAAATGTCTTAAATTTAAACAATTGGAGGTTATTTCTGTTCCAGCACTTGCTCTGGCAATTGTGCTCCAAATTGATTCCATTACTCTTATAATTGTAATTATACAGCCAGACTTGGCTGTCTCATTGCTATCCCAGTGTCTGAAGGCTGTGGCGGAATGGATGCAGCAGAGCAGACTGAAGTTCAACCCCGATAAGACGGAGGTGATGTTGGTGGGGAGAACGAGGGAGGTAGTGGCCTCCCTGATTGGGGGAGTTCGTCCTCCTATAGCTCAGCAGGTCCAGAGTCTGGGCGTGATACTGGACATGGACCTGCGCCTGGAGCGGCAGGTGGAAGCAGTCGCTAAGGCTGCCTTTCGCCAGCTGTATCTGGTGCGTAGGCTCCATCTGTTTGTCTCCGGCCCAGACCTGGCCTCCCTCATCCATGCCTTCATCACCTCGAGGCTGGACTACTGCAACGCGCTCTACGTGGGGCTTCCCTTGTTCCTGGTTTGGAGGCTGCAGCTAGTGCAGAGTGTGGCGGCCCGTCTCCTTACGGGGATGGGTCGTCGGGAGCATATTACACCAGTGCTCCAGACTCTGCACTGGCTGCCAATAGTGTGCCGAGCCAGGTTCAAGGTTTTGGTGTTGATCTATAAGGCCCTTCACGGTCTGGGCCCTTCATACCTCAGGGACCACCTTGCCCTCTGTGCCCCAGAGCGGCTCCTGTCGTCAACCGGGGGTGCCTTCCTGGAGGTCCCCCGTGTAAAGCGGGGGGCCACAATGGAGAGGGCATTCTCGGTGGCTGGGTCACGTATTTGAACTCCCTTCCGGAGGAAGCTCGCCTGGCCCCAAGCCTATTGTCGTTCCGGTGCTGTTGTAAAACCTGGCTGTTTGCCCAGGCCTTTGGGGGTGGGGGGTGGGTTAGGGTTATTGTTTCTTCATCCCTATCCTGTTTTACTGTTTAATTTCCAGGGCCCTGTTTTAAACATTTTTATTGTTGATTATCATAAATTGTTTTATATTGTTTTTATGTATTTATATTGCTGGAAGCCGCCCCGAGCTGTTCACAGGAGGGGCAGGGTACAAATGATAGTAATAAATAAATAATTAATTAAATAATTGTGATAGTATATATACCACCATGTAACACTGGTTCATTTAGGTATACATCATGGTCCAAGCTTGAGGAACTTGTGGACACATTACGTGATAAATATCCAGAAGCCCTTATGCTTATTGCAGGCGATTTTAATGCCCGGCTTGGAGTAAATGACCAAGCTTTATTGAGGTATTGTGATCCTCTTCCTCAGGACCCATTTGGTAAATTGTTACCTAGATCCAATAAGGACAGTAAAATTAACAGCACAGGTATTGGATTAGCCAACTTCATTATCGGACATAACTATCATGTCCTTAACGTTATGGGATTTAGTGATCCTGATGGAGAATTTACTTACTTGGGGCCATTGGGCTCGAGTACTGTTGACTACTTCTTGGTAATCTCTCGGGTAATACCTTATATACTGGACTTTGGGGTGGGCTCAGTGTCTGTTAGTGACCATGTTCCACTTATGCTTGTTTTGCAATTTACTGACCATCTGATGGACAAACCACCTATAGAACAACAGAATTTGGATGGTCTGAGAGGCTTGGTGCAGTAAGATGGGAAAAATCTCAGCAACTGCTCATACAGCTCTGATGCTTGAATCAGCTGCCTCCCAGTTGCGAACTTTGCTCCTCAGTACCCAAGGTACTGAAGTAACGATAGATTTTTATAAGCAGCTTGCCTCTGAATGTACTAGGTATAGTCAGTCTTTGCAGAGTAATGTAGCTCCCTTTAGCAATGGAAGAGGTAGGAAAAACAAGTCATGGCTTGATAGGGAGTGCGGAGTAGCTAGGGCTAATTTGATTGGTATCTATAGGGCCGATAGGCATGCAGGTGTGCAGATGGTTTCCTCCACCTATTTCCACCATAATGTTGAATATAGGAAATTGCTGAAGGCTAAAAGAAAGCAATACGTATGAACTCAATGGGCCAACTTACTTGCAGCTGCCAATCAGAAGAAATCTAATGACTTCTGGCGGGTACTTAACGGGAATATTGCTCCCTCTCCCATAGTGGTTACACCTCCAATCTCACCAGATGCCTGGGCCGATCATTTTCGGCAAATGTATGCTGCTGAGGATTAAGGATGCCATCAGAGTAGTTTTCAGGATGGCTGTTTAGATACACCCTTGTGGCCCTTGGTGAGTGTTGAGGAAGTGGAAGCGTTGGTCCAGTCCTTTAAAAATGGGAAAGCCCCAGGCTGTGATCTGATACATTTGGAATTTTTGAAAGCACATAGGGACTGGTGGTACCCAGTAATGGCTGCTCTTTTTTCAGCCATAAATAACACAGGACTGATTCCATATGACTGGGGCAAGACAGTGGTCATCCCTATTTTTAAGAAGGGACCTAACAGTGACCCTGCGAATTACAGGCCCATCAGTCTCCTGTGTGTTATGGCAAAAATGTATGCAAAGTATCTATTGCATAAATTGACAGATTGGATGACTAGTGAACAGATTATAGCATAAGAGCAGGCTGGGTTCCAGCAGGGACGATCCACATTAGAACTTTGTCTGGGGGGGGTCACGTGGGCATGCTGAGGCAGCAGGCCATGTTTGGCTGAGCTCCCAGCGGGCCTAATGCAACAGCACACCTGAAACAGCTTAAACTCTCCCCCAAAAAGCTGCAGGACCCCGGCGTAACTTACAAGGCATGTGCGCCAAAAAAAAAAGGGAAATTTTTTTAACTTTGGTGCGACCCAGCACTCCACGCCGTAGTGCGAGAAGAGGAGAAGCGGAGGAGCCTAAAATGGCAGGCCCAACAGAAAAGGACCTGCAGGAAGACACAGAGGCCCAAACGCAAGTATTGGACTTGTTAAAATCCATAAAGAAAGATCTGGCAATTAACAAAATCGGAATTAGCAAAACAAATGATATGCTAGAAGATCTAAAGGGTCAGGTGGAGGGAATGAGCAAAAGGATGGACTTAATAGAGCAAAGAATAAGTGACCAAGAAGATTGGGGGAATAATGTTGAACAAAA
>QEPC01013458.1:287872-312260 GCA_003113815.1 Sphenodon punctatus | reverse complement strand
CCCCCCCCCGGTGGTTCACTGTGGTGAACCGGCCACCCGTAACGTCTGAAAATACCCAATGTTCTTTCTAATTAATGTGAGATCTGGTACAGTGCTGGTTGGCTTCCCCTTTTGCTTAGTCTACAGCAATAAGAATATTTCCATAAATACGTCATCTGTATAGTTCTGAGAGGAAACCATTATCAATTAGACCTTCTTTTGTCCTTTGCCAGTATGTTAACATAGGTAATGTTCTGACTTCCTGAGTACAATATTGCTCTCTGGGGAGTCATTTATCCCTAATACACCATCTGAAAAACACATTCTTCAGGCCCCTCTTCCTCTTAGTAATTCAGCTGTTTATTACTGCCATTTTAATTGATACTCTACATTTCTCCTCACATGTACCCAGGCACACCCTAAAGGTGCATCAGAATTGCTACATGTCTCCTCAAAACCAAGAGTAAAATAATAACAACAAACAAAATAACAAACAAGCAAAACAAAACAAAACAAAACAACAATAATAATAATTGTTGTTGTTGTTGTTATTGTTGTTTTGTTGTTGTACTTTATTGGCACAAGCTTTCGCCATGGCCAAAATAAAAAGAAGGAATACATGGAATAATAAATAATAATAATAATATCACAAAACCAGCCTGATAATACAACATGCTGAGCAGTAGGGGTGTGCAGGTCATTTTAATTTTTTTAATTACTAAAAGAAATGAAGCCTCATTTGTTTTAGTAAATAAGATACAAAAATTGATGAATAATCAAACTTGCTTTTATATGTTTTTAGTTTTTAATTAAAAATAAATAATACAAATAAAACTTTCTATGTGCAAAATATTTGCCAGGGCCATTCGCACGTGTGCCTTTTCCCAACATGGCATCAGCAGTGTTGGTGCCATCTTGGAAAAAGGGCTGTGCATGCCCAAAATGGCCATTTTTCACATAAGCAGTGATTTTTGTATTAATATTTTTTTAAATTAATGGGGGAGGGGGGGAAACAAAAGACGGTAGGGTCATTTGCAAACTGCCCTCTCCCCCAAACAAAGGGCTATTTGTAAACAAAACCAAAAATGGTATGGGTGCCTCATGCACACCCCTACTGTGCACCCACTACTCCTATATTATTCTTATTCTTATTCTTATTCTTATTCTTATTCTTATTCTTCTTATTCTTATTATAAGCATTTGTATAGCACCAGCTGTGTACTGGCGCTTTACGGAACAATGATATAGACACAGTCCCTGCCTATGGCTTACAATCTAATAGACTCAGAGGGGGAAGACAAAGAGAGGGGACATAGGGAGAGACAAGGGATAAAAACATTGCAGCGGATGTGAAGTCCGGGTGCATGTGCTTGGCTTGGCTTGGTTGCAGTTAGGCAGGAGTCAATGGGGAAGGCAGACAGTCAGTATTGAGAGGGAAGTTCTAGAATGGCCCGTATTCAAAGACTGCAGGGATCATTCCCAACCTGCACCTCTTCAATCAAGTCTTCAAAGTGTCACCATTTATATAAAACTCCACACAATTTCTGTTTTCTAAAACACATTTCCTGTATGGACACATAAGAACACCCTGCAGAACAAATATGTGGTGTAATAAACTAAACCTTTATCTTTGTTGTGAAAGACTATGGGTGAAAACAGACATTACACTAACCACCCTTTAACCACCCTTGGTGGTCGTTTATGCATGTTGCAGGGCTGCATAGGGCACCAATACAGCCCTGCAACATGCATAAATACCCACCAAGGGTTTTTAAAGGGTGGTTAGCATCATGTCTGTTTTCACCCAATGTCTTAAAATCCAATTTTGGCCACCCCCACAAACGGCTTAGTTATGCAAAGCCCTTGAGCTGGACTCTGCTTCAAGCCATGGAAGCCGGGTGTCTTTGGACTCCGCCTCCGAGTTTGAATGAGGTTTCTCCAAGCATGCTTCTAAAGCTCTCTTTAGAGGACTAGGAAATTATAGGTTTACTGTTTTTCCCTGCCAGGATTTTATTCCATGAGTTTATGATTATTTTGGAAAGACGTTTTCCAACATTTCCATCAAGATATTTTACTGGATTAGATTTACAGATATGTTTATGGAGTATGTCTACCATTTATACCCCTGAAGAAGCACGTTTCACCACCTGAAATGCATCAGGTGATTGTATATGGTAATATATGGCACAGTACTTTACAATCTAGATATTATCTGTCTTTGCATTGGTAATTGTGATTACAATATTTATACACTAAGTGAATTTTAACCAGGTCTTGTTTTTGTTAACAGAGGGTGATTTCAGACATGACAGGGTGCCTATTGGCCCCGTCACAGAATCACCTTTTGCTTCCCCGCTGAAATCAAAACGTCACGTCCAACAGACGTGCCGGCTGATTCTAACGAGGAATCGAGGGGGGGGGGGCTGTGCGACTGAACGTGTGGCCGCACAGCCCCACCCCTCACGCTCCCCCAGCTGCCCGCCCTCCTGGAGATGGGCGGGCACAGTGGCCAATCTGGCTGCTGCATCCGATTCCAACCCGGGGTCTGGGCCATGGCCCGGAATCGGCGGTAGTAACAGATATTACCATCCGCTGATTCTGGGCCATGGTTCAATTAACCATTCTTTTGGGGATGGTGACTAGACCATCCTCGAAAGCATGATTATTTTGCTGACCGTCGGTGGTTCACCATGGTGAACATCTGGTGGAGAGCAACCAGATGTTACAGGACCATCCACCACTACGGGGGATTCATCATGGTTGAGTGTGGTAATGTAACATCTGAAAATACCCAGAGAAAGAGAGATGGGGGGGAGGTGGTGGGGGAGATGGGGGGGAGGACAGAGCATACAGAGGAAATTTCATGCTGCCAAGCCTGCCAGGTGGTGGCACAGGGAGGGAAGCAGCCACCATTGAAACCAAAGAGCCACGAGCAGACGAACGGCAGCCCCACCTTCAGCTGCTGTCCTGGGATTGGGCTATCTGCCCTGTTGGTGGTTCTCTGGGATGTTTTGAAGCATCCCAGATGGGCTTTCCTGGGGTGAAAACAGACATGACGCTAACTCCTCTTTAACACCATTTAAACATTTCTTACTTGTTGCAGGGCAGTATTGGTGCCCTATGCAACCCTGCAACATGCATTAAATTGTTAAAATAGTGTTAAAGTGGAGTTAGCATCATGTTTGTTTTCACCCCCAAGTCAAGGACAGTTTGCTCTGCTTCCACATCTGGCAAGCTGCCTTTAAACAGATGTCCCATTGGGGGAGTGAGGTGGGGCAGCTCTCTGTGTGAAAACACTCAGATTCTTTGCTTTGAAGGCAGAAAGCACCTTCTTCTACTTCTCCAAATCCTGTTTTCTTCAACGAGTAAGCTGAACCACCTCAGAGGAACTGGCCATTCTTCTGAGGGGGTTTACTTTAGTATAAAATACTTTTAATTAGGATTTAGAGGGAAATTATGCAATATCTTATTTTACTACATTTTCCCAAATAATTACTGTCACTGAACAATGCATTTCTGGATTTTGTTTCTCATCTGCTTCTTTGTACCTTCTATTTATCTTTCGCTCCCTGTTTTTTTTTCCCTATTACCTGAACGTTTATGATCAAAATCAATATTTTTAGTAACATTAATTTCTTCTAAAACTTTTGACCCTGTCTTGATTCCCTGTGTGGGGAAGGTCTAGGGGAATGGTAGTCAGTTTAACCTAGTTTGGGAATTTTTGCTCACAAAATTCCTGCACTTTGCAGCTCTATCTACTAGCCTTTCTTTCTCTAGCCCTAATTTGCAGGTCCAATCATGTGGTACCATTCCTACAAACTCAAGCTGGAAGTCAATCTGGGTTCTTTCCAGTTTATTAGAAATGGGACTCTGGGAGGAATTTCAGTTTTGTTATTTTTCAGTTTTGGTTTTCCTTGATTTTAGGATCCAAATTCAGTTTCATTCTTTTAACATTGATCCACCCCCACCCCCACCAAACCCATTTTTTAAATTGACTTCAGTGGATTTGTTTCCCCATTGAAGTCAATGAGAACAAACTGGAAAAAAATCAATGTAAAAAAAAAATGAAACGCCGGAACTGAAACAGAACTGCATTTTCAGTTTACGGTGTTAAAACCAAAATGGCCATTTTCATGCCTCTTCAGTTCTATCTGAAACTGAAATTCCCATCCCTATGGTTTATATCTCCACAACAACAAAAATTTGAGGTTTTTTTTTTTTAATATATATATAAAAGCAGAGAAGAGCACCACAGCAATTTCAGACAGGATCCTTAGGGAAAGTAAAGAGAAATTGATGGCTGAAGGTCTGAACACAGCTGCTTTCTGGAGTCCTGGGAGCTGTAAGATTTGCTGATGCTTCTGCACTTTGAAGCTTTTGTCATTTAAATCCCTGCTCAAGAAGAGTATAAATGCTTTTGAGTGATATAGGCAGCATTCTGTATCTATCTCCACTCACTTCTCTCTTAGAGAAAGAACAATGCAGTTTTGGAAGCTGATCCCCTTCCACTCCATGGAAAGTGTGAACACCTTCTGTGAGGTTGATTAGTCATTTACACTTAGTAGGGGTGGGAATTCTGGTTCTCCTGAGATCCGATATTGCCAGTATTTGGGTGTATTGGCTTAATCTCTGATATTTACCCGTACTGGCATACCAGATTTTAACATTGGCCGTGTTACCAAATTTTTTACATTGTGGCCATTGAAGTCAATAGCCGCAATCTAAAAAATCTGGTACCATGGCCAAAGTTTTAAATCCGGTATGCTGATACCAATAAATCCGGTACCTGGGAGATCTGATACCGGTACATCCAGTATCCGGTATTCTCCCCCGTGTCCCACCCCTACTTAGAGGTATTTCCCAGAAGAAAATGAAAGAGCCACATCCATGAGTACAGCCAATGTTTAATTTATAAAAAAAAATAAGTAAATAATTTTATAACATTATTTATAAAATATTGGAGTCACAAATTTGTATTTGTATCTGTATTATATTTTTATTTGTATCTTTCCCTGTGTTCACATCATTTTCCCCAGGTGTTCATTCTGTTATCAATGTGGAAAATGCAGTGAACATGGGCCCCTGTATATGGGTTATTTTGGTGCAGAAATGCAGTGAGGCTCTGCCAGTTTGGCAGACCTATAAGGAAAGGAAAATGTGGTCAAAAACTGATGCTAAGGCTGCTATCAATTAAAAAAGGGAAGTGCTGGGTTGGGAAACGGTATTACCTGTTGCAAGGACAGCACCAGTTCACAGGTAGCACCTTCCATGCCAGAATAAGGATCCTCCAGCGATGCCAGTGCTAATCCACAAGTAGTGTCTGAACCCAAGAAAGAGGACACCAGCATGCATCACACCAGCATGGATCAGCAGGCAGAACCTGCACCCAAAAAGGAGGAATCCTCCAACTACACCAGCGCTAATCTACAAATATCTCCTGCACTTGAGGAAGAAAGCTCCTCCAGCCACACCAGCTCTGATCCTCAGGCAGTGCCCAGTTATCTGCAATGGAGACTGTGTCCCTGACCAAGAACAGCTGGCTCCAGGTACTCTGGGACAGGATAGGAAGTTCCATCCACTCCTCCTCTCTCCCTTTACAAACTGAAGCCACTGAGGAGGCAGTAGCTTACCAATTGACTCCCCTATCTAAGCCTCCTGTATTTCTTCCTTCCCCTGCCTCTGAATGCCCTGCAAGATCATAGCCTTTTTCGCCTTTTGCCATTTTCTTCATCACACTCCATAGATGCTTGTGCTATCTGCTCACCTGGTTTGACCCATACTTCAACTTAGCTATGCCTCTTCCTGATTGCACTGTATGATACCTGTGCTATCTGATCACCTGCTTGACCTTTGCTTTAACTTGACTATGGGTATTTTCAGACGTTACAAGATCACAGTCAACCACAGTGAACCATGGTCAATCCCGCGGCGGGGCCAAAGTGCCCTGATGTTCGGCGGCTGCCAGATGTACACCACGGTCAATATCCACATGGGGTCAATCTCAACCATGCTTCTGGAGCTCCCCATGGGACAAACTCCGAAAGCGTGGTCAAAGAGATTCCCACCACGAAACAACAAAAAGTAACGTCTGGATGGCAATCACCAGCCGGAATCTAAGAATACAATTCCCAGCCAGGGACAAAGCATGCAGCATTGCTGCCAGGCAACCAGCAACAACACAGACACTGGAGGGAGATTTAAAGGGCAATCTGCAGCAGGGAAATGTAGCTGGATGGAGCAAGGAGGGAGGCAGAGGAGAGTGGTGGGAGAGAGAGCGAGGGAGGAGGCAGTGGCAGTGGTGGAGGAAGCACAGTTGGAGGAGGGGGAGGCGGGGGTCATGCTGCAGATGGAGGAGGCAGAGGGACAACAGCAGCAGCAGCAGCAGCAGCCAGGACAGGCCTCCCCGGGGACATCAGCTGCACGGGGGGAGGAGGCAACCCAGAAGCAGGTACGGGAAACCAAGGGGCGGGGAACAGGTGGCACAGGGGCACCAAGGGGGGGTAGGGGTTGGGCCATGGGAGGAGGCAGACCCACACTCAACCATAACACACACCCCCTCCCCTGTGTCCCACAGACATGGAAATAGGCCCAGGTGGACGAGCCCCCAGAGGACACTGGCCCAGCCCAGGTGGTGGAGGAGGCAGAGGAACAGGTGGTGGAGGGGGAGGAGGAGGACCCACAGGGGGGACGGGGGAGAAGGCCCTACCACCGAGGGGGCCAGTGGGGCTTGCAGGAGACCCAGGACTTCATCCGGATCTGGGGGACCCTGGAGTACCAGCTGGAGCTAGCACTCACTCAGCGCAACGAGCATGTCTACAAGGACATAATGTGGGAGATGGAGGCGGTGGGGCACCATCAGACTGTGGCACAGTGATGCTCGAAAGCCAAGGAGCTAAAGAGGGGGTACAAGGCCATAAGGGTCAACAATCGGCGGTCCGGACACAGATCCTGAACTGCCCCCTTCTATGATGCCCTGGACTGCATACTGCATATGAAGGGGTCAATAGTCACCCCACGGCTCATGGGGAGCACTGTAGTCCAGGGCAGGGAATGGGCCAAGGTACCCCCTCCCCTCACTGCCCCCCAGGAAGGCACACACTCCATGGCCCTGGACCCCCAGAAGGAATGCCCTGGGCCCTCTGGCACCTGCAGTCCCCCCCCCAGAAAGCAGCCCGTAGAGCCCCCACCCCCAGTCTGGACAGGCAGAGTCTGAGGCTGGCACCCTCATTACCCTCAGCCAGTGGTCCCAGGGGGAGCACACCAACACAGAGGGGCCAGCCTCAGATGGATCCAAGATGGACATAGAGGGTAAGCAAGCAGCCAGGAGGGAAGACGGGCTTGGGGCCTGGGGGTGGGGGCAGGGGTGATGCACGGGCCAGAGCCAGCCCCCCCCAGACAAGGCAGGAAGGGGGCCGGGGCCCTGTCCGGACAGCCCTACACCAACCACCACCACCCCATTCACCTACAGGGCACAGGACACCCCAGATGGATGAGGAGGCTGGCACCAAGGATCCCAGGCAGCAGGTGGAGGAACCAGGTGAGACACCCAGTCCGGGTGGGAGGGCCCCCAGGGGGGGCTGGGAAGGGGACCTGGGACATACAGGGGGAGGGAAAGGGTCAGTTGACACCCCTTGGGGCCACAGAGACCCGGGCCCCTCCCAGGGCTGGGGGAGGGCACCTGGGTCAGCAGGCAACTCACCTCTGTTTACCCTACAGGGCTATCTGAACAGCCACAGTCACCCAGGCCCAGGTCCCCAGCACAGCGCATGAGGGAGTACCGGGCACGGGTCCACCACCAGAGGGAGGAGCAGGTGTAGAAAATTGTCCGCACCTCGGCAGAAGAGGGAGAGTGGATGATAGCAGCCATGGACCAGATGGAGGTGTCCATAGAGCGGTCCCTGGAGTGGGAGGAGGCACGGGACATGAGGCTCCAGGCAGAGGTGCACCTGGAGTGGAGGTGGGAGTGCTGGGAGTACAGCAGGCAGGTGGAAGCACTTGGACGGCTGGAGCAGGCCATCACACGGATGGTGCGGGAGCACTAGGTCAAAATGGATAGGTCCTACGACATCGGGACCTCCGTGCTCCTGCACGCAGGCACCATGTGCACTTATGTGATGGCAGCTGCCCCACTGGGCACCCTGCCTGCCCTGGGCCCCAGGTAAGGCCCCTCAGTGCCCCCACCCCTTCCCCAACTGTCCCAGCAGCCTCCATGCCCGCAGGGGCCGTGCATCCACCTCCTGGTCCCCCCAGCCCTCTGGAGGGTGCAGCCGCTCAGGGGGGCCTCCTGGACCCTCCCTCCCTCCCCCCAGCTGCCGGCCACCCTGCCGCCCATGAGGCATCCCAGGACACTGATGGAGACACAGACATCAGGGGGGGAGGGGAGCTCCCAGAGCTCCGTGGTGACCGCTGGGCACTCGAGGGGGCGACCCCAGAAACATGGGGGAGGGTGGGAGGGGGGAAGGGGGAGGGTGGTATGAGGGGGCAATATGGGGGTGGGGGCCAGTGGGGGTGGAGGAGGATGGTTTCCATGCACCTGTACATAGGGGTTGTAATAAATTCTGACTTCTGATGCAGTATTGCCTCCTGCGAGCATTCCTGGCTGACAGGTGTGTGTGTCGGGTCTCTGGGGTCGGCTCCCTTGTAGGGGATGGCCATGGGATCCCCTGGGGGCACCACGGGGCTGGTCCAGGTGGTAATTGCCCTCACGCCTCAGCCTCCCAGCTGATATTCCTCGCCAGGGCATCTCAGATGCGCATGGCATAACGGTACTCCCTCAGGTTGTCAGCGTTTATATACAGAGGCACAGGGCCGGGGGGGTGGATGGGCTCGGGGTATTCCAGGGCTGCCCCCTTGATCTCGCACACGTTGTGCAGCACACAGCAGGTCCCAATCACCAGGTCCGAGGTCGGGACAGTGTAGTCCAGCCGGCCTGCAAGGCTCCTCCAGCGCTGCTGGAGGGCCCCAAAGGTCCGCTGCACCACGGTCCTGCTGGAACACAGGCGGGTATTGTACAGTGCCTCCACAGGGTTGTGGGTGACAGGGTACACCTTCATCAACCAACGGGTGAGGGAATAGGCCGGGTCACCCAGGATACAGGGGGGAATCGGTACCCCCTCGATCCAGGTCATCCCCATGTCAGCAAAGTTCCCCCGGAACATCCGGGAATAGAAGGAGGAGATGGTCATGATCCGGGCATCGTGACTGCGGCTGGAGTTGCCCGTGAAGATGTCTATCAACTGCCCCCGGTGATCCACAAACTCCTGCAGCTGCAGCGAGTGATACCCATGCCTGTTGACATACTCTGCGGCCTTCCCTGCAGAGGGGCAGAGGATCTCAATGTGGGTGCTATCCACGGCACCCATGCAGTTCAGGAAGCCTCCAGCCATGAAAACAGCCATCACAGCCCCCTGGTCCACCAGCTGGATTGTTCTGTCTGGGAGCACACCCTCCACAGCCTCGCCGACATCCTGGAGGATACAGGTAACTGTGAACAGGCCGACCCCGAAGTGCTGGGAGATGGACTGGCAGGAGTCGGGCATTGCCAGGGCCCAGACCCCAATGGCCACCTGCTGGACCATGGGGATGGGGGTCTGCATGGGGGTGTGCTGGTGCTCCAGCCAGGGTGTGAGGAGCTCCGCGAGCCGCAGCAGAGTGAACTTGTCCATCATAAAGTGGGACCTGCAGGCTGCCTCATCCCACTGGGCCAGCACCCTGGCCCACCACCCCTGTGCCCACTCTGCGACCGATAGCCGCCGGTCAATGGGCATAGTGAGTAGGGCGGCCCGGCGCAAGGCCTCCCTCCCCCATCAGAGATGCCTGGCCACCTCTCAGATTGCCGCTGACTATCTCTGGCCCCAGCTCATGGCCTGCTGGTCAGCCCCGGACACCCTCTGAGCCCTGAGCCGGGCCACGGCTCGCCTGCGGCCATGGTGGGCCGTACAGGACTGTGAAGCGCTCCAGGCCTCGGAAACATGCAGCAGGCACCCAGGTGCACCTCTGAGGTAAGGATGCACAGCTGATCGGTGTGGGCGCGATACAACTCAGCTGAGAACACAAGGTGCATCCAGTAGGCGGCCGCCCTGTCCCGGTCCATGGTGTTGGCAGCCCCTAGGGTTGGGGGTGGAATATGCCGGCCCGGTACTGGGCTGGGTCACCTGGTGCCCCGCTCCCAGCTGCCCAGGCCTCCCAGTGCGGGGTGGGTGTCCCTGGGCATGCTGTTGGGTGCACCTGCTGTCCGTGCATGGGCCTGGTGCACGGACGGGCGTGCGTGGCTGTGCATTACTGTTGCAACTGCATGTCTTCTGCCATCACCCCCCCTCCCTGTTTGCAACACCGTGTCCTTGCCAGCCTGATTATCAGTCCTTTCTGGTTGATTGTTTTCTGCAGCTGTGCCGGGTCCGCACCTCACGCCACGCTCTGTTGCTATACATTGTTGTGACCCATGGCCACCTAGCTTGTCCTTTGGACCACTTGAAGCCCCCCCGCAATGGCCCTGCGAGGAATGTGTGCCCCCCTGTTCATGGTGTTATTGTCCCAGTCTGGCTGGACCATAGCTGGTTGTGCTTCCACCAGGTTCCTGCTTTCCAGCCCCCATGGGGTCCCCCATAGCTAGACCTTCCATGAGATCATGGCCCTGTGTGACCTGTGGCTTACCGCAGCTGTCTAGCTGCTCCTGGGCTTCCCGGACAGCCAGTCGGGTGCTTATGTAAGCCTGTGGTCTGGTCTTCGCTACTTCGGCTATGAGGCGAGCGCTCGGGACTGCTGGCTGCATGCAGAGATGCTGGGGCTGGTTCCCTTCCCCGATGGGCACATCCCAGAGTTGAGGTGCTCTCATGTGGCCTGGTCTGTGGCTGAGACCATGTCTGCACTGTCTGTGTGCACCCTGACTGCCTACATGATCTGCCTTGCGGAGGGGGACCCTGTCTTGGCCGTGTCCTACTTTGGCTGTGTTCACGGGGCCCGTGGGTACCAGCACTCTCGTCAGGCTGTGTATCACCGGCTGTTGGAGCTGGGTCAGCTTCCATGGCCCCCTGCTGCTGACTACTGCATGTCTGAGCCTACCGCGGTGGATGTGTCGGTGCTGTCGGGTGTGTGGTCCCATTCAGATGTGCAGTTGGCACTGTCCATGCAGGATCCCTTCGAGGCCTACTACCTGATAGCCCACCACATGTCCTTCTTGGGGTACTGCTGGGGTATGATCCATTGGCCGAACTTGGTGCACCGGGCAGGGCACCCAGTCCCTGGGCCCGTTGTGGCCCCCAACAGCTGACTGTGAGTCCCGGTGTGCCTCCCGGCCACCAGTTTCCTGCCCCCATGAGGCCTCCCGCCCCCGGCTGGGGGCCGGGTTCCACTGCCAGCTCCCTCCCTGCTGTCTCTGCCATGCTGTCTGCTTCCCGGGGTGCTGGTGCCCCTGCCTGTGACCCCGGCCCCCTCCAGGCCCCCCTGTTTGCCTCTGAACCTGGTGTTCCCCTCCATGGTTGCCTTCCCCGGTGCCTGGGTCCAGCTCTCTGCATGGCCTCATCGATGTGCCTGGGTCCAGCTGACTGTCTTCACCCACCAGCACTCCCTCCTGTGACTCCAGCCCCCCCGGTTGCCTGTGTGACCTTGGGGTTCTGGGCCCCCAAGACTGCCCCTCCCGGCTTTCTCCATGGGGGGGGTCTGCGTCTTCGGACCTGCTGTGCTGCACCGGCTCTCCTGCCTGCCCTCTATTGTCCCGTCGCCGGGGTGTGGGGTCCAACTGTGCCTCCTGGACCATTCCCGACCCGCTCCCTGTTCCGTGTGGGCTCCCGCTGTGCCTTGGGCCCGAGCCCCTGGGGCCCCCCATTCCTGGACTGCCTGTGTTGCTGTGGGGGTGTCTGTGCAGACTGGTCTGCTGTGGCGGTTGTGGTTGCTGTTGCCTGTGTCCTGCCCCTGTGCCATTTCCTCCCCTCCTCCCTGTTCCGCGCCACCCCCCGGCCCGGTGTGCCTGGTGTGTTGTCCTGGCACCCATGTCCCCCCTTCCCTTCCTTTCCCTTCTGGGTGTGTGTGTGTGCCCTGGCATGTGTTTGTGCTGTGTGTTCCACTGTGCCCCCATTATCTGTGTGCCTGTTGTGTGTGGTACCTGGCTGGCTCTTCTCCCTCTTCCCCCTCCCTTCCCATTTCCTTTGTGTGGGCATTCCCTTTTGTCCCTTGTGGCTTTCTTTACCCTCAGGCGGCCATGTCTGTGTCCCACCCCTGCCTGGTTCCTTGTGGGTGTTTTGCCCACGGCCGGGAGTCAGCGTCACGTCTGTTGCACTGCCCCGGCCTGTGATCTGCCGTCCCAATTCCCTGCTGTGGTCCCAGTCCCATCATGTCTGTTTGGGGCTTTTTTTTACCACGGGGGGTGGTTGTTCGGTTCACCCCCACCGGGGATCCACTGTGGTGAATCGGGACTGCGTAATGTCTGAAAATACCCTAAGTCTCCACCTGATCCCATTGCTTGATGCTTGTGCCATCTGCTCACTTGGTTGGCCCATGCTCTGAATTTACTAGGCCTCTGCCTGCTCCCACTGCCTGATACCTGTGCTGCCTGCCTTCCCATAATGACCTGTATTCTCCACCCCTACAGATGGTGGAAAATAGGGCTAGCTTGGTGAGGGAGGTTTTCAGCTTGGAGAGACTGGAATGGGGCATGAGTCTGACTCAAGGAGACTGCTGCCTTGAGCAAGAGTGAGGTATGTGGCTGACTAAGAAAAGGAGAGAATGGAACATGGGGCTGGTTTGTGTGGAAGGTTACTGGCTTAGGGATGGTGGGATGGAGGATGGGTCTAGCTTGCAGTGTTTCACTAGCTTGGGTGAGTGTGGAACTGGTTCAGAACAAGTGTTTTGTTTTCATAGACATTTCCATGAAAATGAAACAATTGTTCCTTGTTTAGTCAGAATAAAGAATCCTGATCAGAAAAGATTCCAATTAGAATCCTGGCCAATTCCCCACCCCACCCCCCACCCCTTTAAAAGCCATTGGGCCACTTTGTACACATCATCTACATTTTGGATATGGGCAGTGTCATTGCAGTGATGCCATTTTGGATACGGGCAGTGCCAATTTCTGCATGGGTAATGCTTCCCTATTACTTTATTTTATTTCAAATGTAAATTGGAACAAAAAAGTGTCCAGTTCCTATTGAAATTGAAACTGGGAGAAAATCTGGATTCACCTTAGGGGAGTGGTTACTGGCCTGGCGGGAATGGGGAATAGGTGGGAACAGGTTCAGGGGAGGTTGCTGGCTTGGGCATGGGGAATCAGATCTGGGGCTGCCTCAAGGAGGGGGTAACTGCATTGGGGAGGGGAGTGAGGCATCCTTCTGGCTTGTAGGAGGAGTGGTTTCTGGCTCTGATGTGAGTCATTGGTTTGTGAAAACTGGGATCCCTAGGTGGGAATGGGGCATGAGGTTCTCTCAGGGAGGTCACTGGCTTGGGCAGGGGGGTGGAGTGGGAATAAGGCTGCTCTTGTGGCTTCATTTGCCCTCAGGCAGCCATGTCTGTGTCCCACCCCTGGCTGGGGTCTGCTGGGCTGGGCCTGGCTAGAGTTCTGGATACAACAACCATTGACTGATGGATGCTATAGGTGACAGACCAATAACCACTTAGTCAGTTGTGCTACATTTTCCATAGTGGAAAATCCTTCCCACTGTTAGCACACAAACCTCAACATACTCCTTCTCTTAGTGTACTTACATGCAGTAATTACTAAGAGCGGTCATAAACAGTGTTCCTTGTGTTCTCCCCATTGCTGCCAAAGGAAACAATGCAATAAACTCGGGTCCTTGGTTATAAAACAACTCAGCTTTCTAAAAGCTATTTACAACATTTAACACTGCTGTAATATTTTTCAGATGAGAGAAAGCTCTGAACTTCTTGGAAGCCTATTTTTCTTTGTACTGTTTTCAAAAGCATGTCTCTTCAGTACTTATTACTTAGTTGTTTCTTTTTGCCCTTCCCCAGTAGTGGAATGGCATTTCTTTCAGTGCTTTTAAAGGCAATTGTACTTGACTCTTTCAGTAAGGTTCGGGTAGGATTGAAGCTCCTACCCAAGTGTTAGTAATGTAGCCCATGTGAGGCAAAGTAGGGAGAAGGATGCTGTTTTAATATTTTTGGTTGCTGACATCTAATTCCCCACCTCTTCCTTCAGAGAGCTAAATTACTATATAAGTGACATTACTGTTGCCATTATTGGACTTCTTGATATCTGATGCCCTGAGGAATGCTTAGGGATCACATGTTATGCAAGATATCCATGGTTAGGGGCAGAAATACCATTGCTGGATTTAGCGTTAACTATTTCATTTCTTTCCTTTTACGCATCACATACTAGAGGATAAAATTTTTTAAAGCATGTACAGAAAAGCAGATTATTCCAATAATGTTGTAGAATTAATCAATCTATTCCTTTCCTAACCAGTTTGATCTATCATAACAATACAAAGATGAAAGAAGAGTTTCCTTCCTTCCAGTAACTAGCCTTATGCACTCTTTTTGTAAAAAAAATTCTGTCCTACTGAATTACAAGACTCTTATCATTTGCGGATCTTTTTAGAAAGCAGCCCCAGGTTACATGCATATTGGATTACTGCACATCAAAGAGATTAAAATAGGTGTGTTATAAAGATAAGGTTTTTCTCCTCAGCTACTTGCTAGAAATTACATTAAAAGCATCCTGCAGAGAAGACAAAAAACATTTTAAAGAAACAAAACTTGAAGGAGCAGCTCATAGAAAAGTGCAGAATTGCTGTCAAATTAATGACAATATACACTGGTGCTTTGTTTTTCTTCTTTAATGTGTGGTTTGTTTGGTGTTTTTTTTATCCTCATGAAGAAACATAAAGTTAGGTATTACCATGTGAGAACAGAAAATACACAGACATTATCTCCTCATTTCACAGTTATGTGGTATTGTAAAGAACATTGCACACTTGCTCTCATCTGCTAAATTTCTTGAATTCTTCACTGACAGACCTGATGTGAAAGTTGAGGTGACCAAATCTCTACATATGTTCAACGGCTGAATACATTCAGTGAAATATGTGGGAAAGAGCCATGTATGTTTACAATGTTTTGTATATTGTGCTTAAAAAATTAAAGGCTGGTCATATTTTATATATAGCCTCAAAATTATAGAAAAGGGGCAAGTACTTAATTAAAATTTCACATTCAAAATTACAGCCACGTAGGCCTCTGCCTCCTGCTAAGAATAAACAGTTTGTGCAGGCTCTTGCACTACACATCAATAATCTAGTTTTAAAAGAGTCAACAGATTATCTAATGCTCACACCAGGAGCCTTGGACAGTATGAGGAGGTCTAAGAGATACTGGATAACTCAACTAGCAAGATAAACAAAAACAGTGTGCTAGATACGAAATACCAAAACTCAAAAGAGGCTATCTGTGCTTTGACACATACTGTATACAGCCTGAAATGTTCATATTTATTTATTTATTTATTTATTTTGATTTACACAATATGTTTATGCTATTTTTCAGGTTCACAGGTAAAATGAACTTTTAAGAGTGCAGGAACCCAATCATTTGTGTTTGCATAATGCCTTAAACAGTGTGGTAAGCATTATGTGGGAGGTATTATTTCCTTGAACTTGTCATAATTGTCCCTTAAATCTCAATGACGGGAAAAGCCACATTAAAGAGAAAGTGGATGCTGCCAAGTAGCAAGAATATGGGGAACAGGAATTCATAATGCACACCAAAAATATTCTGTTGTGAACTTAACCAATTTAAGTTAGCCAACTTAACTCAGCCAGAAAATCAATGGAACATTAATATTTAAATGGAAAATTTGGAAATAATGAAGGGTCCAGTTCTTATAAATTCCTGTAAAAAGGACATAAGGTATCTTCAGTCCTTCTTTGTACTCAAGGAAGTATGCAAGGAAGTAAGCAGCATTACTTAAAAGAGTGTAGTAGTCATGTCAGCGTGCATGCATGGAAGTTCTGGGAGGTATTTAGCTGAACAGCTAAATTACTATTTTGGTGTACTATAAAACTAGTGTACAACTGAAGGTTCCCTGAATTTCCTCTCTCTCTCTCTCTCTCTCTCTCTCTCTCTCTCTCACACACACACACACACACACACACACACACACAGAGGCNGTCCACTTATACACATCTAGATGTGTATAAGAGATCTCTCTCTCTCTCTCTCTCTCTCTCTCTCACACACACACACACACACACACACAGAGGCTTGTGCCTACAAATGCAATCATTTCCTGATTAGGGAGATCCGGACCTAGAGAATACTGATGAATGTCTGACTCAGAACTGAATCTCTTTCAGTCCTAAGTTGGCAGGTGTTGAATATCTATCTGAGAGCTTTTCAGTGTTTCCTGTGAACATCTCATTCCAGATCCCAGTGGATAGACATCTTAAAACAAAAGGATATAAGAACCTCCAGACCTAGCTCACATTGGTAGCAACTGTGGCATTGATTTTGTCAACAAGTGATTAAATGAGGTGGGAGGTTGAAAATTCCCAGATGTCTATGTGTGCCTACTCAATAACACATTAACGAATACTGCTCAGTGGCTGAAAATCTTGTGATTTTCATATACAATCTCAAGCAATGTAGAGAATTACATTTTCTACGGCTACTGGTACAAATGAGTCAGAGCTACCTCTTAATAATCCAAAGAAGATCGAAGTGATGCTGGTGGAGAGCAGAGGGGAGCCGATATGAAGATGATCTCTCCTGTCTTTGACCCTTGCATACTGACAGGGTACTAGTGAAGCTAGTGGGCCAGGCAAAGAACTTAGACATATTTTTGACCATGTTCTTTCTTTCCATGAAAACTCAGGTACTGGACATGATTTGAAGATGCTTTTTTAAATTGTTCAATTTCCATAAGCTACACCCATATTTTTTCGAGGCAGACCTTGCCACAATGACCCATACCCTGATGACCACCAGGATTTATTTTTGTAATTCCCTCTGGGCTTACACCATTGCTTCTTCATTTTTCTTGCAGCTTGTTCAAAAAGTGGCAGCATGGCTGCTTACTAGTTAGGGTTAAGATTTTGTCATGGTAGTGACAGAAATCACGTTTTTAGTTAATTTCTCCCCTCACCGTGACTTTTACAGATTTTCCATGACTTTTGCCTAAAAAACACCAGAGGAGCTGCCTCTGACTACCCCCGGAGAAGAGAAGTGCCGCCGAGAAGAGCGGCGTGTAGATTGCAGTCAGCACCGGCTGTTGCACTGATGTCTCCGGGGTTCTCAAAACCCTGCCCCTTCAGTGCATGGCATGGCATGGTTAGAGGTGGAGGGCAGAGCTTGAGAAGTTCTGCCCAGCAAAGCAGTGTAGATACTGCACTCAGTGCCAGCTGCAGTGCTCACATGTTGCTCCAAACTCCTCCCCTTCTGAGCATGGTGTGGATAGAGGCAGAGGGCGGGTTCAGAACTAGAAAAGGTATGATGGAGGAGATGGCAGCATTTCATCTGTCTTTCCTCATGCCTTCCTCTACCTTCTCTCCTTCCTGGGGGTTTCATTCTAAGATAGAAAAGGGAGAGAGCGAGTTATCTATCTTTGGTGTGGTCGGCCACTCAATGTGGAACTGACTCCCTCTAGATATTTCCCTGTCTGGGGCTTTCATTCACAGAGAGATAAGGGAAAGGGGTGGGGGTTCCCTTTCCTTCTTTTTGGGCTTTTCATTCTAAGTAAGATAAGGCGGGGGGGGGTTCCCTTTTCTCGTGCCCCGGGCTTATAATCTAATAATACGTTATGTTAAGAAACATTGAATAAAAGTAAAATGGAACTTTTTTTGACCCATGCCTTTTCTGTGACTTTTTATCTTTTCTACCATGATCTAGTCATGACTTTTTAGAAAAAATACCATGACAGAATCTTAGCCCTAGTCATGATCATATTACACTTGCCTTGCATTTGTCAACCCCTCCCAATCAGCGGGCTGGGCCTTTGCCCCTCCCCCCATGCTGTGCCGCCCACCGTGGTAGGTCCCAGAGCTTCTTCTGGACTTGGGGGATGTGGGTGCGGGCCCGTCTGATGCTGCTAGGGAGGCCACACCCCCGTGCAGTGCTCTGCGCACCTTTGGGTATGCAAGGTGGGTGGGGCTTCTTGGATAAACATCAGCACTGGGAAGCACTCAGCGCTGGTGATTGCAGTGGAGAGACCGGCCCTACAAGAGAAGCTAAGTGTTGCTTGTACCCTTGTTGAATGTGTGTGAATTAGGATTAAGTGTTGGACCCTTGTTGTTTCCCTAGTGTGCGAGTGGTAGCGTGTGAGCAAGCATGACAGTGAGCGACAAGGGAGAAGTGCGAGCCCTTCCCTCCCTCCTTTATCCCTGTGGACCCTGCGCTGGTTCCCTTCCCCCTGCCCAGAGTGCAAGTTCCCCCTCCCAGACTCAGTGTTCCTTGGCATCCTACCCTAGCATCCCTCACCAGCCTACACCCTCTTTTCCTTCCCTATTCCTTGGTGTGCGTTATATGTGAGGAGCATCTGGTGTGAAGCCCACGGCTCCTTACGAAAGCTCTGCACCCTATGATGATAGGTACCTGTCCTCTTGGAGGCATATAGGTCCAAATACTATCCTGATGAGCATTCCTTCCTCAATATATCCTTTCAGAGCACCAAGCCAGGGTGAGTGCATGGGAACTTGGGGTGATAGGATAACAGAGGCACTAGTCCTTCTCCCCTCCTCCCAAGAGACCCCCATCCCTGTGACAGCATTCTCTGCATTGGCTGCCTGTAGGATTTAAGTATAGGTCCTGGAAGTATTCAAAGTTTTCTGCTCCTGGAATCTTGCCCTGATGCCTTTCTATGCTCAGGTATCATCTGTAGTTTGGGGAATCCCACCATTGTACATTAAGTTGGCAGTCAACTTGGCCTTTGGTGTAGTTGGTCACTCAATGTGGAACTGACTCCCTCTAGATATTCTTCTCAGTTTCTCCCTCCTCACATTCAAAAAGTATATGAATTCTTCACTCAGAGGAAAGCAACAAAGATGATAAAGGGTTCCAGGAAAGGTTGGAGGAACTGGGTATGTTTAACCTAAAGATGAAATGCAGATGTAGTAGTTTACATTATATCTTTTGTTGGGCCATCTTCTGTTGGTGAGGATATGCAAGCTTTTACACAGGGCCCTTCTGACTTTCTGTGATACATGCCTGAGGAAGGACCTTGTGTTACCAAAAGCTTGCATAGAGTGTTTTCTAATGTGATGGTGCGCCGTGGTATGCTCGACAACAATTTGATCTTGCCTGGGGTGAGAGCCTTGACCCTGAGCAGGAGCTGGCCCAGCCACTGAACAGACCTGCCAGTGGCCTGGGCTGGGGATGGGGCGGGGAGAGGGCAGGGGTGATGTGTGAACCATGTCCGCATGGCCCCACACCCCCATACTAGTGAGCATGGCCCAGCCTCCTCTCTGAAAGGCGGGTGTGGGGCCCTATGCAGCTGCTGCACCTGCATGGAAATGTTCTGGCCATGGGCCAGAGTTAGGTAGAGTGGGCCATCATATGTGATGGCCCCCTCTACCCTGATCTAGGGATGGTTTCCCCAGACCGTGGCAGGGTTTACCCCATGCTGTGAGTTGGCAGGGAGCCCAGCTCACAGCATGGGCTAAATTCTGCCATGATCCAGGGAAACCTTTGCTCCCACCCGCAGTAACATCTGGCAGGCAGGATCAAATCTGATGCCACCGCTGGTGGCCACACGGAGTAAATTGTAGCCACCCATGGTGGCATCAAGTCTCTAAGTAAATACCCATATTCTCACCAATAGAAGCTGGTCTAAAAGAAGATATCCTTTAAACTACTTTATCTCCATCTCTTATATCTGGGACCAACCACATATCTTACATCTGGCAACCACACTCTCTCTCTCTAATGAAGAAAACCTGAGAAGGAAAGACAATGATAATTGACAAATATTTGAAAAGCGGTTATACATGAGATGGAAATCAGTTGC
Source organism: Sphenodon punctatus (assembly GCA_003113815.1). NCBI lineage: Eukaryota > Metazoa > Chordata > Lepidosauria > Sphenodontia > Sphenodontidae > Sphenodon > Sphenodon punctatus. The sequence continues at coordinate 292,330 of QEPC01013458.1, read as the reverse complement.
TCTCTGTGTCCAATGAAGATAGGACAGGAGGCTAGGGGTTCAAATGAATGGAAGTAAGATGCAAATTAAATTTCAGGAGTAATTTTCTAACCATAGTAATAGTAAGATGGTCAAACAAAATGCCAAAGAGATTGTGAAGTTCACTTCACATAGCTGGAAGCAACTAGGTTAGATAATAATCTCCTGGGGATGGTAGTATAAGTGGACCTGCATAATGGCTGAGGTAGTGATGGACTAGAACCTTTAAGGTTCCTCCTACCCCCACCCCCAAATGTTATGCTACTATGCTAGTTATAGGGTAATTTCATACGTTACGAAAACACCTTTCACCGCAGTGGATCACAGTGGATCCCCTGTAGTGGCGGCATTCCCCTGCCAGATGTTCACCACAGGCATTGTTGGCCGGCTTGACAAAATACGAGCTGGTTCGACCGTGGTTGATGTTTAATTGAGGTGGGATTTCACAAGGCCAAGCCTCTCTGTGTTAGTGCAATGCAGACAACAGATACTTCTGCAAATATGATATCTACTATTCACTTCAGCACTACTGTGTACTCACATTTACACATACTCAAAAGAGCTATGTAGATGCAAGGCTGAATAACTCCCTCCTTTGGATGTGCAAATACTGTGACATTTCCCCACATCATTCCTCAGTCCTAGCATCCAAACTTGTGTCTTTTTTATTAGGGATTGCACTAGTTCCCTGAGGAATAAAAATTTCTCTCTTCTTGTCTTGTTTTCATCAAGCTGTCACTATGATTTCTCACAATCAAGTAGACATTTCTATCTCTGCATTTCTTCAAACACAAGATGAAGACCACTAGTTGAGGTTTAATTTTTTTCCCTATGTATGGGGAGCCATTCATTTCTAGAAAAAGTACAAACTTGGTTTCTTAAGGTATAGTATTGAGAAATAGTGGGTAATGCAAGGTTTTGTTTTCCAGCTACTATTGCATAAAGATATCTCATGTTCGGTATCCATAAGAAGTTAGCAGGATATCCACGTTCCTTTCAGAGCATTGTTCTGTTGTGTGATAGATTTTTAGAAAGGTAATTTAACCTCTCTGTCTTTATTCCCTCAACTTGGAAAGATGGAGAAATGATACCTTTATGAGATTTAGGTTCCATTCTGTGAGGGGTTCTAGAAAATACTAGCTTTTTTGGCTGTCACATGAAATGCACAGTTTGAGATTTTTTTTACCCTGGGTGAGTTACCTCTCAGTGAAGTAACCCCAAACACTGGTAAAGTACCAGACTCCTGCCACAAAATTACATGACAGCTCCATTGTAGGAAGGGAAAGAATATATTTCAAGGTGCTTTATTCACTGGAGGCCTTTCATGGGATGTGCCCATGCGGGTTCACCCACCCCACACACATTCAGATGCCTGTCTGAAGGTGACATGGGGGGCATGCTTCCATAACCAACCACCACCCACTCATGCCCACACATGGAGCACCCAGGAAAAATCCAGGATGCTCCGTTCAGGGGCAGGTTAAAAGGTGCATGTGTTCGGGCAACCACTGAATGCACACCCATCCCTGGCCATATGAATCCCTCGCAACTCACCTGAAATGCCTGGTCCATCCGCAGCTGCACACATGGACCCACTTCCCAGCCAGGTCCATTTAAAAATGGCCTGTAAGGGTGGTTTTAGCCAAACGTAGTGGACATGATTGGGTGCGTCCCGTTTGAAAGTGGCAGTGCGTGGGTGGGCATGCATATGCGATCCCACATAGCATGTACCTCTGCCCATCTCCACCCATCACCCGTGCAAGGAACAACCGGCAAAAATGTTGGCTGCTCTATATCTCAGATAGAACTCTATGCTCAGATTTTCAATAAAGTTTGGGAAATAAATCTGGGTCCTTATTATGTGTCTTCTCTCTCTCTCCCTCTCACAAACAGATTCAGTCTGAGCTTTGTTAATTTTCCAAGAAAGAGCAGAGATGACAGTGCAGGTTGAAGTGCAGGTGCCCTTTATGTTCAATAGCTTATCTTGGCTTATGCATGCTGATGATGGAAAGATGATGAGATGAAGTGGTCACAAAGTTTGCAGTTATCAAAATGCAAGCAGTTGTTTTTACCCCCATACTGGGCAATCAAGCTCCTTTCTTATTCTGACCTACTTTGGAAGGGAATTTATGGCAAACTTTGGGAAACTCTATATTTCTGAAGCAGTGTGGTTTTTTTTTTCCTTTAGAGAAGACATGTAAATGAACGTCATTATTCTTTTTCATTAAGGACAGATAATTATAAAGAGAAAAGCAGATGTTGCAGTCACGGTTACTGCTTAAGGAGTTATAGGTCTTTGGCAAAGTGGGAGACCTTTGCTTCAGCACCAAGGATGCCTGACAATCACAGCCTACTTTGATAAATGATTAAGTATGCTGCAATACACATTGCTTAAAGAATCCATGGCTGAGTAGCATTTTAGGGCAGTATACCAAGGGATTAAATAAAAGAAAGTCATTCTTACCACTTTTGAAAGAATTCTTTAAAGAAAGGCAGATCATTCCTGACACTATGTGAAAATAGCAATGTTCTCATTTCATCTGTAATCTGTTTACCTCCAAAATAAATTGTGCCTGGGGGGGGGGGGGTTGTTTGTGGTTTGTTGGGTTTTTTTTAAAGCTTGAACTCTACATTCTTCTGGAAAAAAATCCCAAAATATAAGTTACAATGACTGGGAGTGGAGGTGGGGGGAGGAGAGAGAGAGAGAGAAAGAGTATAAATTTATTACAGCATTAAATTAAGGACAAATGCGTAAGACTTTTTGCAAATAATCTAAGCAGCCAGCCAGTAGTAAAAGCAATCACACAATAGAAGTGTGAAACCTTTGGTGTATAACGTAAGAATTAATCTTTTGTAGTTAATATGGCATGGGGTTATAACTTAGAACCAGAGGAGTTGGCTCAATCTAATTTTCGGAACAGTGGTGGTTTTGCGCACTACCAGTACAGAATCACAGCGGGTAATTAACTGACAGTACATTTAGATGAAAGGCTTTGAGTTTCCATAGTTCTAAGAGCAAGGGCTAAAAGGAACTTTTTGAACAAAGAGAGAGAGAGATGTTTGATTGCTCTGGCTTGTTTGGTTCATACTCAGGAGGAAGTGTAGTGTTTAAACAGGTTTAAACAAATTACAATTTTAAAAATTATTTGCCTAGAAAACTTGAACCCTCTTTTTCTTTGCAAATCCCAAATTAATTCTTCATTTGATGAACTGTAAACAGAACTTTGAATTGCACCTTAATTCAAAGTTCCATAATTCAATCAAGAAGCAGACAGATGTTATAAACTGAGAGCTCAGCTTGAAGACTCCGAAGTAGGAGGAGGAACAAGGGAATATATTATTGCTTAGCATTCATGAACAAACAACATTTTGATTTTTGATAATATATCAGCCCTCTATATTTCATTATTTTTCCCCAGTAGCAAACAAATCTGTTCTGTAAAAACGTCTGAAGTAACGTTTCTTAGCCGTATTTAGTTTTTATTAACATGAGATGCTGCCAGAGTTCTGTGGTATACACTCTTAATAGTTTCATTTTCTGTCTCTGGAATATATTATCTCTTGTGTTAAATAGTTCAAATGAACTTCTCATATAGGGCCGGATCCAATGCTCAATTAAGCCAATAGGACCCTTACAAAGGCTTCAGTTTATATCAGGTCCATAGTCATTTAGGATCTGTCCACATGAAACAAAACTTAAATATTTTCCATGGTGATCTTCCTAACAGAGTTAATTAATCTCTGTTCCATGTTATCAGCTAAAAGTTGTTGAGAAGGAGACTGCTTGAATTACTAGTTAGGTAACAATAAGATTATGGTGCACTGTGTCTTTAAAAGGTGTATGTTGTTACCAATGCCTCCTAGTCATACTGGAAGGCTCAAGATAGAGGTAGTGCTTTACCAGAAATGAGAGCTAAGACCTCTTCTTAGAGTCTTCCTAAAGGACTAGGCCAACAGCCTTATGTTAATAAATGTTCTTGTTATTTAACCCACAAGTCTCCTGAGTCAGAATCTGGAAGATCAACACATGGTACCAGGAGTGGGGTCCTCAAAAGAAAAGGGTGCTTGCGAAGAAGGGGGCTGGAGACTGAAAGAGCGAGAAGGAAGAATTGTGTGGCAGGAACAAGCGAAATAAATGACATGGAGTGGCTTAAAGCTCCTAAGGAACTAAAGCTCTCTGATAATGTGGCAGAGTCATGGCAGATCTTTAAGCAAGATCTGGAGATCTAATTGGAGGCAGCAGCTCTGGAAAAGAAGCCAGATACTAGTGGTGGGACCCCGGGCCCATTACCGGCTACCGGATTTACCGGTTACCAGTTCTGCAAAAACCGGATTCCCGGATTAAATCCGGTATGCCGGTACCGGATTTATTTCATTGGTTTCAATGGGGCGCTGTGTCCCCATTGAAACCAATGAAATAAATTAATTCCCTCCCCCTCC
>QEPC01013458.1:251662-284301 GCA_003113815.1 Sphenodon punctatus | reverse complement strand
GGGGGGGGGGGGGCGTGGCAGCATGGCAGGATGTCGGAGACCCAGCAGCAGCAGCAACAGCAGCAGCTGAGGCAGGAAAGGCTTGGCACTTGGCACCCCAGGTTGCCCGGGCAGGCAGACTTAGCACTTGGTCCCTGGGGGAGCCCATGGTGCCAGGGCTTGCCATTGGAGACTCAGCGGCAGCAGCAGCAGAAACCGGGACTTGGCTATTGGCACCCCGGGTTGCCCAGGCAGGCAAGCTCAGCGCTTGGTCCCTGGGGTGGCCATGGCACCAGGGCTGGATGTCTGAGATGAGCGGCGGTGGCAGCAGCAGCAGCAGCAGAGGCCAGGGAGGCTTGGGGCTTGGTGACTGGCAATCATAGGGGGCAGGGCATTGCAAGCTGGCATCAGTGGAGCGGTGACAGAAGCCCAGTCAGGGCTTGGTGGCTGGCGCCCCTGCTTTGGCCAATCATTGCAGGCTAGATCACATTGGCGGAGCAGAGGCCCGGCCAGGACTTGGTTGCTGACACCCCTACTCGGCCAGGCAATGCAGGCTGGCAATACTGAGTGGCAATGCTGAGTGGCACTGCTGCAGAGAACCCACACACATGGAGTGTTTGGGGAGGGCTTCAATTGGGCGGCTCCCAGCTTGGCTACCCCAGAAGCAAGCCAGCATGCACTCCCTCTGCCATGGAACATGGAGGAGGGGGAAGCACAATGGGTTGGAATTTGCAATGACATGTCCCCGCCTCGTGTGAGGCGTGGGGAACCCAGGCTCCCCAGGGTTCCTGGCTAGTTCTGTTGAGGCCATGTCCTCTGCCCACTTAGTGCCAGGAGCAGTGGCAGAGACCCAGCCACTGCTCAGTGACTGGCACCCCTAAATGGCTGGGAATTGCAGGCTACCAGGCATCGGTGGAGCAGCAGCAGAGTCCTGGCCAGGGCTAGGTGACTGGCATCCCTACTATGCCAGGCATTGCAGGCTGCCAGGCATCAATGGGGCAGTTGCAGACAACGAAGTGGAACGACAGCCCTCCCTTCCTGGAACATAGGCCCCAGAACCCTGACGGTGGGTCCTGGGGCTGGAGTGGCTGGATGCTTCTTGATGTGGTGGAATGACAGCTGCCTGTGAGCGGAATGATGGCCCCAGAACCCTGAAGGTGGGTCCTGGGACTAGAGTGGAAGTTTCTAGATTATGTAGATTGACAGCTCTCCCTGCCTGTAACGTAGGCCCCAGAACCCTTATGGTGGGTCCTGGGGCTGGAGTGGCAAGCTGCTTCTTGATGCGGTGGAATGATGGCTCCCCATGACGGCCCCAGAACCCTGATGGTGGGTCTTAGGACTAGAGTGGCAGCTTATAGATGATGTGAAATGACACCTCCCCATAATTAGAATGACGGTCCCAGAACCCTGACGTTGGATCCTGGGACTGGAGTGGAAGATTCTAGATGATGTGCAATGACGGTTCCCAGTTATCAGAACAACGGCCCCAGAACCCTGATGGTAGGTTCTGGGACTAGAGTGGCAGCTTCCAAATGATGTGGAATGACGGCTTCCCATGATAGGAATGATGGCCCCAGAACCCTGGTGGTAGATCCTGGGACAGGAGTGGCAGCTTCGAGATTAAGTGGAATGATGGCTCCCAGTGATCAAAATGATGGCCCCAGAACCCTGATGGTGGGTCCTGGGACTAAAGTGGCAGGTTCTAGATGAAGTGGAAGGATGGCTCCCCATGAGCAGAATGATGGCCCCGAACCCTGACGGTGAGTCCTGGGAGTGGTGTGGCTGGCACCCCTACTTGGACGGGTATTGCAGGTTGGCTGGCCTTGATGTGGGACACGTGCAGACAATGAAGTGAAACAACATCCTCCCTGCCTGGAATGACAGCCCCAGAACCCTGATGGTGGGTCCTGGGGTTGTATTGGCTGGCACCCCTGCTTGGTCAGGTGTTTCAGGCTGGCTGGCATTGGTGGAGCAGTAACATTGGCCCGGCCAGGGCTCAGTGGCTGGCACCCCTGTTTGGCCGGGCATTGCAGGATGGCTGGTCTCTGTGTGGGACACTTGAAGACAAGTGGAAGGACAGCCCTCCCTCCATGGAATGTAGACCCCAGAACCCTGATGGTGGGTCCTGGGGCTGGTGTGGCCGGCACCACTACTTGGCTGGGCATTGCAGGCTGGCATCGGTGGAGCAGCAGCAAAGGCCCGGCCGGGGCTTGGTGGCTGACACCCTTGCTTGGCCAGGTATTGCAGACTAGCTTGCATCGGCAGAGCAGCGGCAAAGGCCCAGGCAGGGCTCAGTGCCTTGCACCCCTACTTGGCTGGGCATTGGAGGCTTGCATCCTACTCTCCGGAGTCAGGATGGTAGGATTTTCCAGGGAAGAGCTCACTTACAGCAGCAGACGGCAGCATCAGAATTGCGTTGGCACATTTGTATTTGCCAGGGCAGAGCACCCATGGACTAGCAGACAGCAGCAGTGGGATTACCAGGCCAGTGAGTCACATCACCCAGGGTTACCAGGACAGGCAGACAGGCACCTTGGCATGAGAGGCAGGCAGGCTGGGGCAGAGATTCAGCTTTTCCCACAGGACGGGTAGACAGGCACTTTGGCATGAGCATGGGAAGGCATACTGAGGTAGGGTTTAATCTTGGCAACCTGGGCGGGTGGGTAGACAGGCAGCCTGGCATGAGATCAGAAGGCAGACTGAGTCAGGCTTTGATCTTGGCAACCTGGGCGGGCAGGCGGGCAGACAGGCAGCGTGGCATGAGAGTCAGTAGGGAAGGCAGGCTGGGACCTTGGCAGGGCACTCAGATAGGCTGGCGAAAACTGTGCAGTGAGAGAGAGAGAGAGAGAGAGAGAGAGAGAGAGAGAGAGAGCCAGTCAAATAGGTGGGCCGAGATCATCTAGGGAGAGGCCGGCTGGCAGGCTTACAATTTCCCAATGCCACCCTGCATCATGAGGTCAGTTGGATCGTCCGACCGAGGCCATCCAGTCAGAAAAAGAGAGAGAAAGACAGGGTGGGTGCTGGGCATTGGGAGGGAGAGACAGCAACTCAACAGCAGCAGTCCAGACTGAGGAGGAGCCCCATCCCAAGACTGTCTCTGGCATGGGATGGCATGTGCCACTGCAATATCAATCCATGTCATGGGGCAGCTCGGGAATCCCAGCAGCAGAAGTTTCCCCTTAATAAAAGCAACTGCTCCACCAACTCAGGCGGTGTGGCGAGCAAATGTCCCATGGCATCGAGAACACCCATGCATTGGGGATACTCATGGTGGGCATGACAACAGACCCTTGGCCACTTTGGACAGGGCCGGCCACATGTTGGTGTTGTTGACCCAGTAGGCCAAGGGATCGCTGCTGGGTTCAATGCATGGCTCCTTCTCCAGGTAGCTCTCCACTGCTGCTGAGGCGCTGTCGTACTCCCTCACATAACTCTGCCTGGGCATCACCTCCACCACTGCACTCAGCCACGCTGCCTTCCCTGTTGTGCATGAGCCCATGCTCGCCAGAGTGCCCTGCACATATAAGCTGCTGCTCCTCGCAATAGGGGTACTGCTGCTGGTGCTGCTACTGCTAGGGCTGGGGGCAGGGATAGACCCCACCGGCTAAAAGGGGTGGCTGCTCCCACTCCCACCATCCCCAGGGGAATCCTGATGCTGCTGCTGCTGCTTCTGTGCACTCTACAGAGCCCTCTCTGCCTGCTGGACCCTTTCCACCAGCTCACCCTTCCAGTGCTCATAGAGCACTGTCTGGCTTACCACTCTGCCCTTGACTCTGGGGTACAGCATGGTTGCCAAAATGTATTCTGCCCACTGCAGGAGCTCATTGAACTGTGCCTTCAGCCTTGCCTTCAGCTGCTGCACCAGGGCAAATACCTCATCTGCCAGCTTCCTGACCTCAGGGCCACAATCCCACCCCTGGAGAATCCTGAGTAGACCCCGGTCCAGACAGGTCACCTGGCTGATGGTGACTATGGAGGAGCTGATGGTCTCTGTCATGGCCAGGAATGGTCTGAGCATGAAGACCGTGTGAGCCAGGATGCCCCATTCTGCCCCATCGTACTCTGGAGGTGCCCCACTGTCCATCACCAGTTGAACCTGATGCAAGGCGGCTTTTTGCTTGAGAAGCCGCTCGAGCATCAAGAACATCAAATTCCACCGTGTGGACACATCCTACACCAACTGGTGCACTGGCGAGCCTTGCTCTGCTTGCTTCACCCAGAGGAGGTTGCTGCCCTTCACGCGGAACATCCAGCTATGGGGGCCCCATGGGGGTCGGGAAGCGGGAGCCTGGTGGAAGCACAGCCAGCCATGGTCCTGCAAGATAGGCAAACTGGCACCATGGACAGGGGGGCACACATTCCCTGCAGGGCTGGGTGAGGGGGGGACTCTGAGGGGTCCCAAGGACAGGCAAGGTGACCACAGACTGCAACATTGTATAGCAACAGAGTGAGACGTGGGCCCGGAACAGCTTCAGGAAACAAGCACCCAGGTAAGACAGCCAAGACTCTAATCAGGCCACCAAGGACATGGTTTAGCAAACAGGGAGAGGCGGGGGGTGATGGCTGAAGGCATGCAGGTGCAACCGGAGCACCCAGGTGCATGCCTTTCTGCACGTGAGGCCCCATGCAGGGGCAGCAGGTACACCCAACAGTGCACCCATGCTTCCCAGGCCCACCCACCCTGCAAGGGAAGGCCCAGGTAGCCAGGGGCAGGGCACCGTGTGACCTCGGACAGGACTGGTCAGACAGCATCCTCCAACCCCTGGGGCTGCCAACACCATGGAGGGGGACAGGGCAGCCGCCTACTGGATGCACCTCGCGCTCGCAGCTGAGTGGTATCGTGCCCCCACCAACCAGCTACGCATCTTTACCACGGAGGTGCACCTGGGTGCCTGCCTGCGGGTTACCTCCACCTGGGGTGGTGCAGGGGGTGCAGGGCCCACCACAGCCGGAGATGTGCCGTGGCCCAGCTCACAGCCCAGAGACTGTCCGGGGAGGACCATCAGGCCGTGATGCAGGGCTGGAGCAGGCCAGTGGTGATCCAAGAGGCGACTGGGTGCCTCCATTGGCAGAGGGAGACCACGCGCCGGCCTGCCCTGCTCACCATGCCCATTGACAGGCGGCAGTGGGTCGCAGAGCGGGCACAGGGGTGGTGGGCCAGGGAGCTGCACCAGTGGAATGAGGTCGAGTGGAGGGCCCACTTAGGATGGACCAGCTCACCCTGCTGCAGCTCGCAGAGCTCCTCACTCCCTGGCTGGAGTGCCAGAACACCCCCATGAGGACCCCCAGCCCCATGGTCCAGCGGGTGGCCATTGGGGTCTGGGCCCTAGCAATGCCCGACTCCTGCCGGTCTGTCTCCCAGCACTTTGGGGTTGGGCTGAGCCTGCATCCTCCGGGATGACTTTGAGACTGTGGAGGGCATGCTCCTGAACAGGGGAATCCAGCTGGTCGATCAGAGGGCCATGATGGCCGGCTTTGTGGCCAGAGGGTTCCTCAACTGCATGGGTGCCATGGATGGCACACACATAGAGATCCTCCACCCCTCCGCCGGGGAGGCCACGGAGTATGTCAACAGGCACGGTATCACTCCCTGCAGCTGCAGGCGGTTCTTGACCACAGGGGCATATTCATACACATCTTCATGAGCCACTCCGGCTACAGTCACGATGCCCGGATCATGACCATCTCCCCCTTCTATGCCCGGATGTTCCGGGGTGACTTTGCAGACATGGGGATGACCAGGATCAAGGGGGTGCTCATGTCCCCCTGTATCCTGGGGGACCGGGTCTATCCCCTCACCCGGTAGCTGATGAAGGTGTACCCGGTCGCCCGCAACCCTGTGCAGGCGCTGTACAAGGTGTCCCTTTAAAGGACACCAGGAGACCGAACCACGTGCAATACTTTTATTAAGACACCCATGACAACAACTGCCCCACACATCCCCACCACCCTCCACCACCACCACCCGTGCATGGTGTCCCCTCCATCACACGTTCCTCCCCCTTCCCCCTTGTCTTCTCCAGCCCCCATGTGTCCGGGGCCAGTCCCTCAGTTGCCCGGTGGGTGCCGCCAAGCTCTGAGAGCTCACTTCCTCCCCACTGTCACTGTCCCCAGCTGTGTCCTGGGCGGTCTCGGAGCCTGGAGGGGCAGGCGGAGGGAGGGAGGAGCTGGGTCTGGAGGGGCAGGGTCTGGAGGAGCTGGGTCTGGAGGGGCAGGTGGAGGGAGGGAGGAGCTGGGTCCGGAGGGGCCCCCCATCGTGGCTGGACTCTCCTGAGGCCTGGGGGGACCAGGGGTCGAATGCGCAGCCCTGCCTTGGGTGGAGGCGGCTGGGGCGGTTAGGGTGGGGGAGGGAGCACCGAGGGGCCGAGCACTGGGCCTGGGGCAGGCAGGGTGCCCGGAGGGGTTGCTGCCATCACATAGGCACACATGGTGCCCGCGTGCAGGAGCAGGGAGGTCCCAATGTCATGGGACCTGTCGAGCTTCGCCGAGTGCTCCCACACCATCGTTGTGATGGCCTGTTCCAGCTGCCTGCTATGGCTTCCACCTGCCTGCTATGTTCCCAGCACTCCCACCTCCGCTCCAGGCACACCTCTGCCTGGAGCCTCATGTCCTGAGCCTCCTCCCGTTCCAGGGAGCGCTCGATGGCCGCCTCCATGCGGTCCACGGCCACGATCATCCACTCCCCCTGCTCCGCTGATGTCCGAACTATGTCTTCTGCCTGCTACTCCCTCCAGTGCCGGACCAGCGCCCTGTACTCCCTCATGCGCTGTGCCGGGGGCACGGGTGGCTGCAGGTGCTCGGGTTGCTCTGTAGGGTAAACGGAGATGGGTGATGTGGAGTCCTGGGCAGCCACCTCAAGGCATTTGAAACTGGAGTGGCAAGATGTGTGCTCCTGTGAGCAACAGAACACCCACTCATGGTCATGCACAGAGCAATGGCAGGAAATCCAGAGTGCTCCATGCAGTACCAGTCAAATATATGGTGGCCGCTTCAGTGGGCAGGGTAGCCACACTGTGAACTGCCTATTTCCAATGCTCTCCCCACGCACTTCACCTGCGAGTGTGATCCATGACAGTTCCACTCAGTGGCCACAGATCCCCACCCAACCATTGTCCTGCTCATTTAAAAACTTTCATTGTAATTTAACACACCCTAAATGATTGTGTAGCCACTTTTGTGTTGATCTTCCAGATTTGGGGTATTTTCAGATGTTACGAGATCACAATGAACCACGGTGAATACCCACCTGTGGTCACTGTGTCTCGAACGTCTGTTTGGGGGCCGCCAGATGTTTGCCACGGTCAATACCCGCATGGGGTCAATTTAAACCACTCTTCCCGGGCTAGCCGGGGGAATGTCCCGGGAAGTGTGGTCAAAGAGATCCCCAGTGGGGACCAAAAAAATGTAACGTCTGGCCGGGCGCCATGGCCCGGGATCACTGGCGGGATCCTGGGCTGTGGTGAATCCAGCCCGACGCGGCGGCCTCATTGGCCCCGCCGCCCACCCGTCTCCCCGGAGGGCGGGCGATGGGGTGCGTGGAGGGGGCGGGGCCATGCGGCCGCACGTTGCGCCGCGCGGCCCCGCCCCCTCCCAGATTCCCCACCAGGATCCCCCCGGCACGTCTGATACAGTATGACGGGGTGATCCCGGCGGGGAATGAATTGGGTGATTTCGGTACGGGGCCAATGGGCCCCATAACGGCTGAAATCACCCTTTGACTCAGGAGACTTGGTTAAATTACAAGAACATTTATTAACATAAGACTGGGCCTAGTCCTTTAGGAAGACTCTAAGAAGCGGCCTTAGCTCTCATTTCTGGTAAAGCACTCCCCTCTGTCTTGATCCTTCCAGTATGACTAGGAGGTATTGGTAACCACATACACCTTTTAAAGACACAGTACACCATAATCTTATTGTTACCTAACTAGTAATTCAAGCACTGTCTCCATCTCAACATCTCCCCCCCCCCCATTTTTAACAGAATTCAAACATTGACAGTCAATAACTCAACTTTAGCAGTGTTCAATAAGTCTCTCAGGAGTTCTGCTTTCTCTACTAAATCTTCGAGGAAGTGCATCCATGTTGCTTGATACTTCCGGGATGTCCTGTATAGTACTATGATGAGCTGTAACCTTGACAGGCTCTTCAGAGCTCTCTTCTGAGCTCAGTTTCATAGCAACTGCTTCCTTATCCCTTTCCTGTTTAGGAAGGTATCACAGATGCCTCCCGTTGCATCTATAGGTTTGTCCATCTGGTGTTTGCACCGCATATGAATGTGGTGCAACTTCTTTGAGCACTATGGCCCTTTTGGCCCAGCAGGTACCATCATGCAGTAAGACAGTGGGTATTTTCAGATGTTACAAGATCACGCTCAACCACAGTGAACCACGGTCAATCCCGTAGCGGGGCCAAAGCACCCTGAACATCTGTTAGGCGGCTGCCAGATGTTCACCACAGTCAATCCCCACATGGGGTCAAAAATAACTATGCTTCTGGAGCTCCCCCCCATGACCATCTCTGAAAGCATGGTCAAAGAGATTCCCAGCAGGAAACAACAAAAAGTAACATCTGGATGGCAACCACCGGCCGGAATCAAAGGAAATGATTCCCAACCAGGGACAAAGCATGCAGCATCACTCCAAGGCAACCAGCAACAACACAGGTACCGGAGGGAGATTTAAAGGGCAATCAGCATCAGAGAAACGTGGTGGGATGGAGCGAGGAGGGAGGTGGAGGAGGAGAGTGGTGGGCAAGAGCGCGAGGCGGGAGGAGGTGGAGGAAGAGAAGGAGGAGGAGGAGGAGGTGCTGGTGCTGCAGATGGAGGAGGCGGAGGGACAACCGCAGCAGCCGCAGCCACAGCAGCAGCTGGGAGGGGACTCAGATGGGCACTCAGCATGCGGNAACTGGACTGCGGGAGGAGGAGGCACCCCAGAAACGGGTAAGGGGAACCAAGGGGAGGGGAAGAGGTGGCACAGGGGCACCACTGGTGGGAGGGGACTCAGATGGGCACTCAGCATGCGGTGGGGGGCATGGGACAGGGGCACAATGGGACCGAACTGTAGCACCCCCCATGTCCCGCAGACACAAAAACGGGCCCAGGAGGCCAAGCCCCCGGAGGAGGTAGGCTCAGCATGAGCAGAGGTTGAGGCGGAGGAGGAACAGGATGAGGAGGAGGATGAGGTGGACCCACAGGGGCAAAGGGGGAGATGGCCCTACCAAGGGGCGGGCAGTGGGGGTTCCAGGAAACCCAGGACTTCATCAGGATCTGGGGGACCCTGGAGCACCAGCTGGAGCTCGCCCTAAACCAGAGAAATGAGCATGTGTTCTGGGACATAGTGTGGGACATGGGGGCGGTGGGACATCCCCGGACCATGGCCCAGTGCCTCTACAAGGCCAAGGAGCTAAAGAGGGGGTACAAGGCCATCCAGGACAACAATAGGCGGTCAGGACATGGAGCCTGGACTGCCCCCTACTATGATTCCCTGGACCGCATTCTTCATATGAAGGGGTCCATCATGGCCCCATGCCTCGTGGGGAGCGCTGTGGTCCAGGGCAGGGAACTGGCCAAGGTACCCCCTCCACTCACCGCCCCCCAGGAAAGCACATGCTCCAGGGTCCCAGACCCCCAGGAGGAACACCCCGGGACCTCCGGCTCCAGCAGGTCCACTCCAGACAGCAGCCTGGAAAGTCACCCACCACAGGCCAGAGAAGCAGAGTCTGAGGCTGGCACCCTCATCACTCTCAGCCAGTGGTCCGAGACTAGGGCTGATGTGGCAGCAGCTTTTACCACGCCGCGATTCTGTTCCGCCATTTCGGAATTGCCCGCGCCACACCGTGTCTTTTCTGCGGATATTCCGCTAATTCCGCCGGAATTCTGCAAATCGCGGAATTGCGGAAAAATTGTGAAAAAATGGCGGAAATTGCAGAAAACCACTATTCCGCTATTTTGTGGCACTGGCGGAATTGTGAAAATAGCAAAAATGTCATGTTTCCACAATTCCACTAAGTTGCGGAATTAAATTAGCGGAACCACGGAACTGCGGAATGAAACCGCGGAATGAAAGCCTCTGCCATGCCGTTCCACTAATTGCGGAAACACTGTTTCCGCCGGAAATAGCTACCGCTGCGGTATTCCGCTACAGCCCTATCCAAGACCAACATAGAGGGTAAGCGAGCAGCAGCGAGGGGAGGTGCACTCAGGGCTGGGGAAAGGGGGGGTGATGGAGGGTGGGGGAAGCACAGCCCGGGGGCCCCCCTGGGCCCCCCAGGCATGACGGAGGGCAGGAGGGGTGGCTGGGGCCGCACCCGGCCCCTCAGACAGCGCACCACCAATTCCCCACACACACAAAACCCCCACAGGGCACAGGACAGCAGAAGAGGCAGGCGGATGAGGATGCCGGAGCAGAGTTGCCCAGCCAGCGGGCGGAGGACCCAGGTAAGGCACACGGATAGGGTGGGGGCGCACCCGGGGACCAGAGAGGGGGACCCAGGACACAGGGAATGGGAGGGAGGGGGCCGGGCGGGGGGGCGATGATTAAAATGGAATACCTACAAACCTTCAAATATGCAAATACTTGTTTAAGTCATAGATATTCTATTGATAGACTTGAGATATCCAGAGAACTACTAAAAAATTCAAATAATTACAATGAAAAATGAATGTACTGATTCAGCTCTACTTTTTATACCTCATGTTTTCATTGTTCCACACTTCCAGATTATTACAATTGTTGTGGGTCTTTAATCCATTCTGTTTGAGTCCATTCTTCCCTTCTATTATTAATTACTCAGTGGCTATCCTATTTTCTTTCTCTGATACTCTTGTTTGCACATTCAATTTTGATTTTGAGGATTTATTTTAATTTTTAATAGCTTTAGGTAGAAGTGTGCACCAGGAGCCCATGGTTTTGGTTTTAGTTTTCATTATTTAAATTATTCATTTTCATTTTCATAAATATCAAATGTTCGTTTTCAATTTTTCTTTCATTTTCAATTTCCATTGGTTTCAATGAAAAACACATTTTCAACTGTAATATTTTTGGTTTTCATTATATTTGGATTAAAATTGGAGGGATTGTACCTCCAATGGACAGCATTGTGTGTTTTAAATTCCAGAAAGATTTAATAAAGGAATCCAATTTTAGAAGCAGTTGACATATTATTTTGCAAAAATCTGCATATACATTCGTGGCTGTAACTTCTTTGTCTCCCATCTAATGTGGATGACACTTGGCAAGTTTACACTCCTCTCAGAGCTTACTATTTATAATTTTCAGAAGGATTGGATAAAGGGTCCTGGTGGGCAATTAACTTATAAACGTATATTTGACGGTTACATTTTTTTTAGTCCAACCAGTGTACATGAAATGTTGCAGGACTGTATCTCATACCTTCAGTATAATTTCTGTCAAATATCAGAAAGTTTTGCTAAAGGGTCCCAATTGTTAAAGCCTGAACAGCATATGCAGAGAATGAGCTTATGCCAGGAATTCTCTTACATCACTGTGGTATAAGATCTATTTGTGATGCCAATTGGCCAGCAGAAATGTCAACCAATTATCCTCATTTCTTGCTGTGACCATCCCAACATCTTTCCCCCACTTGTTACTGGAAAGTTGGAAGCATCTGTTTAGGAAAAAGGCAATAGGGATTATTTTTTGTCCTCTGTCAAAGTGCTGCAGGATGTGACTGTTAACATCTTTAGACATAACAAAGATCAGGTGTTAAAACCCCTAAGCACGTATTTGGCCATTGTGTGCACAGTTCTCTGTGTCCTTTGCAGAGAGATACTTGTACACTGCTTTTGACTTCGGAACTTTTCATTATGCTAGCTCTCTCTCAGATATGCTGTCCTGCTGGGTTGATATCTGCAATTGGGCACTCTGGTACACTTTACGCTGTCAGTGCTGCACTGCTGGGGTGATCTCTGTAAATGGACACCCTGACACACTTTTGGGGTTCCAGTGCTGCCTTGATAGGGTGTTCTCTTGCAAGTACAAATTCCTCCTTTCCATGGGTTTAGTCATAACAATATAATTCATAGAGATTTTAAAGAGAGCAGGTTGTGGAAAAATGCAAACCACATTCCTTCCTGATTCATGGTTAGGAAAATATAATGGACAGGGATTTGTAACAGAGCAGGCTGTGAGAAAATGCCACCTGTGAAATAGTAGTAGTAGTATAGTTTATTAATTGTCATAACCATAGGTTGTGACAATGGATATTTTCAGACGTTACGAGATCATGCTCAACCACAGTCAATTCCCTGTGGTGGGGAATGCCCTCGTAACGTCTGTTGGGGAACCGGAAGTTCCCCCCCAGATGTTAACCACGCTCAATCCCCACCGGGAATCTCATTCACCATGTTATCAGCTGAACCCGCGAGGCCTGTGCTGATCGCATGGTGAATGAGATTCCTGACGGGGATGTAGGGGCCCGTCCCGTCTGGATGGCAATCACAGCCCAGAATCCCCACCAGGATTCCAGACCATGGTCATTTCGGGTGGGCGCTGCAGCCGCATTGGCCTCGGCGCCTGCCCGTCTCCCCAGAGGGCAGGCGGTGGGGGAGTGTGGGGAGGGCGGGGGCGTGTCTGTTGACCATGCCGGAGTGATCCCAGTGCAGAATCTAAGGGTGTTTCTGTGATGGGGCAAATGCTGCCCTATCACGTCTGAAAATACCCAATATTACAAATAAATTCAGATTTAAAAGTAAGAACAAACTTGATAAAACAAATTCCATCACATAATACAGTAGAGAACTATAATAAGTAGTAAATCCAAGAAGGAAAAAGATATACAACCATCAGCATTAAATAACTTTTGATATTTTAGTTTGCCTATGAACAGTCAAGCTGTGTGCTGTTGACAACCTTCAATGTAACATTTGTATTGGTATTGGCAAGTAAAAAAGAAAGTTTTAAGACAATATCACAGTACTATTTTTCAACAAGCAGTGAAGATAGCACATCCCTACACACTTCTACTGTAAGGGGATAAGTTAGGAGGTAGTGAGGCAAATCCTCAACTCTGTTTTAACTCACACCAGCAAAGTCTACGCTTGTATGTAATTCCCAAATATATGCCTTCCAAATCCTGAAAGGCATCAGTTGAAATCTAAGTAGGGTAAATACCCTTTGGAGCATCAAATTGGTTATCTAGGACAGATATACTTCCAAGATATATTGTGTTTTAATTCTACAATAGAAAGGGGCTGTGCAAACCTAACTAAGTGCTTCGATGTCCACTTGGGCAAATATATCCCTCAGTCTGGTCTTTAGTAACTCTTTTATCTTTGATCTTGGACAATTTGTCAAAAATTCATTAGATAGTCCATTGGCATGCAAAATCTTGTCTAGATTATTTTTCCATGTATAATTTGAGAAGCTATATGACCGCTCAAGCCAGCAGAGTGTAGGTAATCATTCAGCTGACATATCCAGTAAATGGAACCTGTGTTGCTGTGTTGCTGTGGGGGTGCCCGTGCGGGCTGTGCTGTTGTTGGGGTTGTGTTTGCCATTCTCCCTGTCCTGCCCCGGGCCCTGGGCCTACCTCCCCACCTCCTGTCCCTGCCCCTCCCTTCCTCCCCCCTGTGCCTGATGTGCCATGTGTGTTGTCTGTCCTGCTGTGTGCCTCCTTCCTTTCTTTTCCCTTGCGGGTGTGTGCGCACCCGGGCATGTGTTTGTGCTGTGTGTTTCGCTGTGTGCTCGTTTTCCCTGTGCCTGTTGTGTGTGCTGCCCCGGCGGCTCTTCTTCTTCTTCCCCGTCCCTTCCCGTTTCCCTTGTGTGGGTGTTCCCTTTTGGCGCTTTTGGCTTCATTTGTCCTCAGCCGGCCATGTCTGTGTCCCACCCCTCTCGAGTGCCTTCTCAGTGTTTTAACCATGGTTGGGAACTGGTTCATCTGTTACGCTGCCCCGGCCCATGATCTGTCGGGCTGATTCCCCACCGTGGTCCTGATCCTGTCTCGTCTGTTCGGTGCCTTCTTTGACTACGGGGGGTGGTAATCCAGCTCGCCACTGCTGGGAATCCACTGTGGTGACTTGGGACCATGTAACATCTGAAATCACCCCCAGTCTCCTTATTGCTGAGATGCTATCCCCGAAGTCCCAGTGGCATCCCTTCTATGCCTGCTGGAGGACCACCCTCTACGCCCGCCTCAAAGCCACTACTGATTGGTCCTGTAAAGCTAGAAGCATGCAGTAATTGTCCAGTGAATGTGTCTGTCAGTCTTTTGGATTGCTCCACATCCTCCCTCATACAGCCTCTCTTGCCCTGCCATTCCAGGTGCCTGCTTCTGATGCGCACTGCATGTGTTGCTATTTATCTGAATAATGGTCTTCAAGGGGACAACTTCAATTGCTTCTAAAACTGTCTCCCTTTATCAAATTGTCCTGTAGTTTGGCAGGGATGACAGGAAAGGTATGATATACATTTCTGCCAAATATCATGTAAATGGGATGGAATATACAAATGTTACAATTGGAAATGTATTTCTAGGTTAATGTCTTATTCCATCTGGACCCTTCTTCCAATCCTTCTGAAAATTGGCAGGTTTATTAAACTTTTGTAGGGACATAATATTTTTAGGTTTCATGAAAATTGGATGGACAATAAAGAAGTTGTAGCTGTGGATGTGTATGGAGCTTTTCTTAAAATCACAACATTCAATTGCTTCTAAAATCAGTTCTCTTTATCTAATCATTTCAAAAATCAGCATAATTCGTGACCTCCATTGGGAGTACAGGATTCCCAAGTTTCATCAGAGTTTAATAAGAAAAAAAAGGTTACAGATGGTAATACATTTTTCAGTTTTTTTCCCTTTATTTGAAAAACAAAATATTGTTTTCATTTCTATTTTCATTATTATTATTTGTCATTTTCATTATTTTAGTAATGATAATGAAAGTGATCATTATTGTAATAATGAAAATGCATTTTTTAATATTTTATTTTAGTTTTAGTTTTTGAAATCCCATTTGTTTTAGTTATTATTTTAGTTATTCCCATTAGTTTCAATGGGAAATGGATTTCTAGCTGTACCGTCTTCATTTTTCATCCAATTTGCATGTGTTTAGACTTATTGTACCCCCTTACACAAGGGAACATCCCTACCAAATTTCAGAAATATTGGATAAAGGGTTATAATTTTATAAGCAATTTAATTTGTAGTTTGCAGATACATTTACAGCTATAACATATTTGTTTTCCATTCAATTTGGATGATGTTTAGATAGATTATTCCTCAATACCAAGCGATCATCCCTGCAAAATTTCAGAAAGAGTGGACAAAAGGTCCCAAATTTATAAGCATCATGGTTTGTGTGCATTCATTTCCAGTTGTAATGTCTTTGCTTCCCATTTAATTTGGATGAAATTTGGACAGATTGTACCCATCACCCAAGCGATTTCCCCTTTCCTTCTGACACCCTCTCCCTTTTAACTCTTGTTTACCAGCAAAGACCGACAGCCTGGAGCTAGTACAAGGCACCTTCTGGTCTAGGGCTGAATCAAGTAGTAAAAAAACTACTCGCACGTATTCGTTGAGATCTGAGAATTGACCCCAAGTGCTCGAGGCACTCTGACGACCCTCAGCGAATACTCACAAGTAGTTTCCAAGGAGAGGGACAAGGGACAGAGGGAGCCTTATCACCAACAGTGTACAATATACCTTTTCCATAATGCTTGAATTACCAACTTATACTAAATTAACCTTCCTATATTAAAACTACTTTTTAAGAGGGTCATAAAGTACAACAAAAAGGTTTATTATTGAATGTCATTGCTTTTAGGGTAAAGACGTAGTATTTGCATATTTTATAACATCTAGCAGTAGGCAGAGGAATCAATACACCATGGCCCTTGCTATGTGACAGAGATATTAAGTTCTTTGTAACCCACACTCGTACCATGTCAGGTGACTGGAGCCTGGAAATAAAGTTCAGTCCCTTAGCAGCACTCATGTTTTATTACACAGCTAAGATATAGACTATCCCTAATGAAGTTATTTCAATGCAGAGATGCTCTTGGCATTTACTAGAATCCATGAAATAATCAGGATGTAGAGTACTTATGACTGCCGAACCAAGAGTCCACTTTACTACTGACATCTGGACTATTATTAATGCGTGGAATGAACATCTGTCTCTAGCAACTCACTGGATTTCATTCATATATGAATTAGTCATGTTTTCTTTGTATGGTAAAAGAGTAGCAGCTACAACAGCAACAGCACAGAGTGCTCAAATGTCTGACAATGCATCAGAATGGACTGAAAGAGAGAATTTACCATTTCCATAGTACTGGTGGACTTTATTTTTCAGGGGAAGATGAGCATTCCATCAGCCAGGTAAATGTTTAAGGATGCTTCTTGTCTTCATAGAATATGACAATAATTGTTGTTGATGAAACAATACAGTTATTACACATACAACAAATATAAATCTATATTTGGTGGTCTCCCAATTAGCTTATTATATGGAGACTATTCAGTACAGTTAACAGTGTAGTGTCATCATGCAGAGGGACTTAAATCCAGAGAGATGGATTGTGCCCTGAACTGCCGATATATACAAGAGAGAACATATACTTTCTCTCTCAACTGCATCCTTTATAGTGAAAAGTAGCGATGGGACAATTCTAGTCCTTTCATTTGGGGAGTATAAGCACTATCCAAGTTTATTCCTACCAACATTTTTAGACCTCTGAGAATACTCTGCCCTCTTATAACTGGGATGAGGTTGAAAGTTACAATTTGTACTCTTTCAGTGGGCATTTTACACACACCTAAAAGTGCTGGTCTTTCAATCTTCTGGGTTTACAAGTCCACAAGTAATTTTTTGGATGCATTCTTCACACACACACTGTCCTGAGGCAGTTCCTGGATGCATTCTTCACACACACATTGCCTTGAGGCAACCTAAAGTAGCCACAGATATAGGCAATGTAAGGGGTCACCATGGAAACCAAGCGACCACAGCTGCCTGGAGTATGTCTCTAAAAGCTTCAGCAGAGGCAGTGCACTTGGTTCTCTCTGATTCACAATGAATAACGTGCATGCTATAGTCTGGCACATGGACCATACACAAGCTTTTCTCCCTATGATAAGGCAGCAAAGTAGGTTTCCTCCCTGAAAATAAAGAATTGTGATAATAAATGGGCTGTTTTTACATGGATGCTAAATCCGGAATAACGTCCCTCAACTCAGGTTTAAATGTCCATGTAAACACCTAATCCTAGTTTAAATTATCTGGGTTAAGGCTGAACCTGGGTGTATTTAATCCCAATTTTCAAAGATTTATTTAACCCAGGATCAAATAAGCCTGGGTTAACATCTGTGCAAACTGTAAATCCGAATTGAGCATAGAGATTAGTAGATAGAGCAAACATCCTCTCTACCCAGGAACATATTCATGGTTGTCCTCACTTTCTGGGGCTCTGGCCAGGAAATAAGTGTTTTGATTTCTCTTCCCCCAAACCTGGTGCATAGATTAGCCATGGGAACATTCAATGATATCTCTAAAGGGGAACAAAAATCATAGCAGAAGAAGGTGATGAAATTCAGCAGCTGAGCACCATGGGATTTTTTAAGTCATCCGTGTTAGTCAAAATCAGTATAACCATGAACACTGTGATCTTGGATTAATGATTGGTCTGAGTTGTAAGCATCTATGTAAACAGGAATCCAGGATTAAGAATCTGGGATTTTAAATACGGGTTAGTGTCCGTGTAAAAACAGTCACTGTCAAAGCAAAAGTTGGCATGAATTAGATTTCTGCATCTACAGTGAGGGAGAACAGTACCACCATTATTATTTACAAACTTTATGAAATATTTTGAAAGATTATTAAGCAATGGATTGAATACTACAATTATGTAAACCTATACTAGTGGAAAATCAGTGACATTGTGGTGAAATCTGAATGAGATCCTAAAGGTCTGGTTCTCTGGAAACACAGAAGGCAAATTTCTTCTCCATTGCTATAGCATCTCCAAAGTGCCATCCAGTGGAGCTCTTCTGGGTGGTGAATGACATGGTGAATCTGGGTTGTTTCATCCTGGAGCTGCTCCACCTGTTGCTTTGCAGATGTGACTTTGCAAACAAAATTACTTGTATTCATCACTACTTGAGAATCACTTTTTCAGATGCAGAGTCAGAGTGAGAGGAGGCTGCCTTGTCCTTTTTATTTGAATCCCTTTCATTTGGTGTTACACAGTAGTGTAGCGAAATGGTGGTGGGTCCAGTTTCATGGCCCAGTTATGGGACTCCCTAAGGGCAAGAGGGTGCGGTCTTCCTAGGCAATAGCTCTTCCACCAGGAACAGTGGGTCAAAATGGTAGAAAGGATCAGTGCTGTGTCTCCCCTGGGATCTCCAGTCCTTGCTACTGCAGCTGCCCTGCCTCACCATCATGAAACCAGGAGGCACATGCCTTCTGCGCAGATGGCAGCAGAAGGGGGTGGGGGAGAACCCTTCTCTGGCCTGCACTGTGGCTGCAGAACTGGAGGTGCGAAATCAGAATCACCTCCAGTGTAGAGCTTTAGAGTTCAATGCAGGGGAAGGGCTTGTGGCGGGGGCTGAGGGACTCCATTGGAGTACATTCCCCAATGAAACCACCCATCCAATCAGCTTGGCTGGAGGGGTGATGTAATCCATGCCCCCAGTCAATTAAAATAAAGGAAACAGGGTGAATGACACTGGAGCCACACCTCCCTCCCTGCTTCCTTCTCCAGAGCTCGGCAGAGCAGAGCACAGCCTTCTCAGCCAAATGGTGACTGTAACTGTGACCTGTGGAGTGCTTCTCCCATTCTCCCCCTGCTATTTAGATTCCCCCTCCCCTTCATCACTCCCCCCTCCCTCCCCCATGATTTGGGCTGTCTCTCCCCTTCCGCACTCTAGTCTTTCCCCATCCTATTTGAGCTGGCACTCTCCTTTCCCACTCTTTTTCCCTCCCCCTCCCAATGGGATGCTTCTACCCTTCCCTGATCTTTCTCTCCCACCCTCCAATTTGAGCTGCCTCTCCCTTTCCCCACTCTTTCTCTCTCCCCCTCCCACTTGAGATGCTTCTACCCTTCCCTGATCCTTCTCTATCACCCTCCAATTTGGGCTGCCTATCCACTTCCCCACTCTTTCTTCCTCCCCCTCCCATTTAGGCTGCCTCTCCCTTTCACCACTCTTTCTCCCCCTCACACACCACTCCAATTTTGGTTGCCTCTCCCTTTCCCCAGGTTTTCTCCCCTTCTCCTGGTGATGGGGGTGCTTAAGTGGTGCATTCAGGAAGGAAATACTTGCTTTTCACATAGGCTAGTGTATATTATCGTGCTTCTGAAAGGAGGAAATAGTACTGCTCTTTTGTTGTTATTGTTGTGGGATCCCTGTTGATCTGATGTTACTGTAAATCATGGGATTTTAAGGATTTTTCAATGTTTTTTTTCTTGTTCCTTTGTCTCAGAACTCAAAGGAAGGGCACTGAAAGTGCCATATAAATGTAATGGTGACCATTTTTTGCATGCCTGATGAATTTTTTTGTAATAGTTCCAGCGGCGGCTCCCATAAATGGACGGCTGCCCCCCCCCCCCAAATCCTCCCGTTTTTCAGGGGCGCTCCGTGCACGGTCACCAACACGCCACCCACCCCTAGGCTGTTTCCCCCCTGGCTGGGCCCCCCCCCCCCCCAAATCCTCCCGACCCGGTCTGGTCAGAAGCCTCAGCCCTTATGCACTGAACGCCGCCACAAATCAGCCCCGGTGGCTCCATCACTTCCCGGCCGCTTGTAGCAGCGCTGTGGCCATTTTAGAGAGCGGGCGCATACGCAGAGAGTCTTCTGCGTGCTGGGCGCCTCCTGCGCATGTGCCCAATTCAGGGTGATTTCAGACATTACGCGGTCCCGATTCACCACAGTGGATTCCCGGTGGGGGTGAACAGATCAACCACCCCCCATGGTCAAGGAAAGCCCTGAACAGACATGACGTGACCGGGACCACGACAGGGAATCAGACCACCAGACCATGGCCCGGGGCAATGCAACAGACATTACGTTGATCCCGGGCCGGACCGTGGTGAAAGCACCCGGAAGGCGCCATGGCGGCGCATCCCAGCTGCTGTCGTGTGCCCTTTAAATCTCCCTCCACGGTCTGTGTTGTTGCTGGTTGCCTGGCAGTGATGCTGCATGCTTTGTCCCCGTCTGGGAATCATTTTCTTTGGTTCCGGCCGGTTGTTGCCATTCAGACATTACTTTTTGTTGTTTCCCATTTGGAATCTCTTTGACCACGCTTTCGGAGATTGTCCCGCTGGGAGCTCTGGAAGTGTGGTTGATTTTGACCCCATGTGGGTATTGACTGTGGTGAACATCTGGCGGCACATGCAGGGTGCTTTGACCCCGTCGCGGAATTGACCGTGATTCACTGTGGTTGAGCGTGATCTCGTAATGTCTGAAATCACCCGCAGTCTGGGCTGTGAGGTCAGTGGTGCACTAATGTGCTTGTGTCAGGTGTTGCTGCTTGCTTCCCCGACCCCAGGCTCAACTCTGCTCCTCCCCCCTCCCCCTAGGCTCGGCTCTGCCTCCGGCTCCTCCTCCCCCCCAAAACTTTAGTGAGGCACTGGTGGAACTGGGAGGAGGCAGGACTGTCTGCATGGTGTGTGCTGTGTTTTTACTGCGTGGGGTGATGTGGGAGAGGGCGGCACAGATTATTAAAACAAAAACAACACCATGAGAGAGTGCATGCTTCGGACGCCATCCCGCTATACTGCATGGCGCTCTCTCTCGGGACAGGGAAGAGGGGTTTTCAAATGTAAAGCTGAGTTCCATGAGTGGAACTCAGCCAAAATAGGTGGCACCTGGGCACTTAAAAAAAAAATGCCCATTTTACGTCATGCATGACCACCATGCTGATAGGGGGGAGGTTAGGTATGCTACTAGGCTGGGGGGAGGAGTTTCAGGGGAGGAGCCTGCCATGCCTAAGCACAACCTGCCAATCACTGGCCACCAGAGTTCCAGACCAGAGATTACAGGAAGAGCTGCCCAGGTTGCCAGGCCCACAAACTTAGGTGGTAGCCGCAGCAAGTGCACATTGCTGCTGTAGCCTGCTACAAGTGGTGTTGGGGAACTGCTGGCCTGGACAACTAAGGGAGACACTACAGCACTGCTGCAACTGCTTACAAACTGCTAAGATTAAGACTGAATTCCTTTCCCAGAGCCCTTTGCCAAATTGCCATATAGACCCTTTGCTTGCCCCTGGTTCAAATGGCGTCTCCAGCTTTTCCTCCCTAATTGCCTGCTCCTTTCTGGGTTTTGGGTGTCACTAGGGGAATCTGGGTGGGAGGCTTATCATGCAATGGATGGTTTCTCTGCTTGAGTTTGCTTGGCTTTTTCTGTGAAGGTTGCAAGCATGTCCAGACCCACTCGGGGCCATTTTGTGCTGGCCCCACTGGCCTAGCCACATGTGTAGCTACTGCTGTTTGAAATGGCCAGGCATCTGCTGATTTTCCTCCCTAATTGTCTACTGCTTTCTGGGTTTTGGGTACTGCTAGGAGAACCTGGGGGGTGCGGGGCTTGTCACATACAATGAATGGTTTCTTTGCTTGAGTTTGCTTGGCTTTTTCTGTGAAGGTTGCAAGCACCCACTCAGGGCCATTTTGTAAACATTCATATTAACTTGAAAGTTGGCTAAACTCTGCCTTCTGTTGGCTCCACCTACCATTGGGCTGGCCCCTCCAACTTCTGGCCCTACCCTGTGCCCCACCAGCCTTGGAACCAACCAGCTGCCACTAAATGGTACTCATCAAGAACTTGTACCAGGAGGATGGAGATCTCATTGTGATCTTGACATAGCAAGAAATGCTTGCAAGCAGCAATTTAGCTGCTCGATTCACCCCTAACCACTTTCACCCAGAAGCTTTTCATTCTACCTGCTTCTCATGCCATTCTTCCTATCATTCTACCCAATTCCTTGCTATTGCACCTGGTCCCATGGAGCCTCCTATCATCATTCCACCCACTCCCATGGACTCTTCCTTATCATTCCACTCAGTTTGTCTCTCCATCCAGTGCCTGTTGTCTCCTCCCTGTTCCACTCCCTCCCCCAGGCTCTTTTTTGTAATTTCACACACAAATGCTTATTCTCATTCCCTATCAGAGATGCAGCTCCAATGTTTTGTTGTCCAGCTCATTAAAGCATATTATTTATTATTTCTCTATTATTGGCCAATTTGCATTTGTGTTCCTCCATTGTTTCCAATAGGCATTCCATGTTCGGTATATTCCAATAGGCATTCCAAAACCCCATTTTGGGGTTGGGGTTCCCCATGTCATTTCATCCATGCCCCTTCCATGATGTGCAGGCTATTAACCCTTTAGACTTTGCTTTCTCACTCTCCACTCTCCTTCCTCCTGTATTCTCCTCCTCTTCTCCTGGCACTGCCATCTCTTCTTACAACGCCTCTCATGCCATGACCCATGACTCTCTTGCCCCCCCTCTCCTCCCACCCTTCTCAGCCTCAAAACCCCCATCCTTGGCTCACCCCTACTATCCACTACCTCCACTCCTTCACTTGGGCTACTGAATGCCTCTGGCGCAAATCCCGCTCCCACCCTGACTTCCTCCACTATAAATTCTCCCTCTCCTTTGCTATCTCCCTGGCGAGGCAACACTACTATGTGTCCTGGGTTAAATCCTACTCACACGACCCCTGTTGCCTCTTATCCACCTTTGACTCCCTTCTCAAACCCCCCTGCCCCCCTCCGCCCTCTTCCCTTTCTGCTCAGGATCTCGCATCATTCTTCACCTCAAATATTGACAAGCTCCGCCAAGACATTGCTTCCCACCAGTCTCCTTTCCCTGCTCCCTCACCACCCCTCCCCCTCTCCTCCTTCTCTCCTGCCTCCCTTGAGGAAATCTCCTCTTTACTCTCTTCCTCCAACCCCTCTACCTGCCCTCTCGACCCAATCCCCTTCCACCTCCTGGCCTCCATTGGTCCCATTGTTGCTCCCCCCTTTTACATGTCATTAATCTCTCCCCCTCCGCCTTCAAGCATGCCACTGTCTCTCCCATCCTCAAAAAGTCCACCCTTGACCCCTCTGACCCCTCTAGTTACCGGCCAGTCTCCCTCCTACCCTTCGCCTCTAAGCTTCTGGAACATGTCGTCTACTCCCGCTGCCTGGATCTCCTCTCTACCAACTCCTCCCTGGACCCTCTCCAATCTGGCTTCCACCCCCTTCACTCCACTGAAACTGCCCTTGAAAAGATCACCAATGATCTACTTGTTGCTAAATCTAAGCCCCTTTACTCCATTCTTGTTCTCCTTGTCCTCTCTGCTGCCTTTGACACTGTCGACCACACACTCCTACTGGAATCCCTTTGTTCCCTAGGCTTTTGCGGCTCTGTCCTTGACTGGTTCTCCTCCTTCTTCTCTGACTGCTCCTTTAATGTTTCTCTTCCCAATTCCAACTCCTCCTCCCTCCCCCTCTTGGTTGAGGTTCCCCAAGACTATGTCCTCGGCCCACTCCTCTTCTTTATCTACACCCTGTCCCTTGGCAAACACATTGCCTCCCATGGCTTCCAATACCACCTTTATGCTGATGACACTCAACTCTATCTCTCCACCCCCTCTCTCTCCCCGTCTGTCCAAACTCAACTGTCTCTCTGATATCTCCACCTGGCTGTCCCAACGTCAGCTCAAGCTCAACAAGGCTAATACTGAGCTCCTTAACTTCCCTCCCTTCTCTTCCTCTCCCTCTTCCCTGTCCATCCTTATTGATGAGGGTCACCATCCGCCCCGTTCCCCAAGCCTGTAGCTTGGGCTTCATCTTTGATACTCACCTTTCCTTTAGACCTTACATCGACTCTGTTGCCAAGTCTTGTCACTTCGCACTCCACAACATTGCTCGGATTTGCCCCTTTCTCTCCATCTCCTCAGCCAAAATCCTTGTTACAATGACCAGCTTCTAAGGCTTGAGGCAGAGTCCAGACAGCAGTGCACCCAGCTCCTGAATGGCTTTTAGGAGAGTCAGTGGTACCCCCTTTCCTGCCCTCCTCTGTGCTTCCTGAATCCCTTTCCATGACCCCTGGTGACCTATTCCCTAACCACCTTCCCTGGTCTGTGCTTTGGATGTACTGACCTGTGCCCAACCTCCTGCACTCGTCCTGTCTGAATTCCAAGTATTCTCTGGGGTTCTAGGGATGGGCGAACAGAATGTGGTTTGGATGTTCAGATGTTTGGTCGTTCAGTTCAAAACCTGAGTTCAGGGTCGGTGGTTCGGTTCAGCTGAGTTCGGGTTGGCCGAACTTGGCCAAACAGTCAAAAACAGCACTATCCAAACCAAAACCAAAACTTACCTGAAACCAAAACTGAAACTTAACCAAAACTTTTTTTTTAACCCTGAAAAGACATTTTTCCTGCCCCCGAACTCATCTGAACACAACTGAACTGTTTGGTCATTTGAGAGTTCGGTTCGGACATTCGGTTTGGATGTCTGAACTAACCAAGTTCGGTCCAAACTCCAAACATCTGAACCGCATTCGCCCATCCCTATGGGGTTCTGAAGAATGGCCCAAACATTTGGGACCGGTACTTGGAACTGTGGAAATTCTTGAGAATACTTTTTTCAATATTTTTCAATATTCGGAAGATCCCAATTATCAGCTACTGCATTATATCAGATTTGGACCCAATGTCCCAAAATGTTGATGTTTCTGTTCTGCACTGATTTCCACCTGAACTCCCTCAGCTTCTTTCCTATCCTCTATGGGTATTTTTAAATGTGACAGTACTGCAGGTAGGCACGTTTTGACCCATGTGGTGGTCACCCTCAGTGCTGTCTTGTCTGATCTGACCCGCCAGATGTGTCCCTGGGCCAGATCAGAGGTTTCCACTGGCTGCGCCAGTTTTAAGCCTGGGCTGTTGTTTAGGCCCATTGCTGAGTCACAGCCTGGGATAAGCACTGCTGCAGCCAGGAGAATCCATCTCCAGACCAGGGTAGAGCAGGCAATCACATTTGATGTCCCACTCTACCTGTCCTGGACGCACGCTGCCTGCCTGTCAGAGAGAAGAGCAGGACATGCTCAGAAGCATGGGAGCAGGGTCAGTGGACTCACATCCGCACATCACTCCACTCTCCCCATACCCCCTCCCTGACCCGGGTCGCCAACACATCTGTTCGGCAGCCAGGCCAAATCTTCGCTGGGGTGAGGACCCTCACCCTGACTAGGATCAAAGCATGACAGTGAGGTGTGCTGTCACGTGTAAAAATACCCTATATCAGGATACTCTAATTTCCCTATGGAGATACTTTGGTTCAAACCACACTCTCCTCAGTGCCTGTTGACTTTTCCTCAGATTCTAGTTTAGAGCACCAGCAGCTGAGTTTCATTCTGGTAAAAGTGGAGCCCATCCTATCAGTAAAGGCTCCCCTTTCCCCAAGACATTCCCCAGTTCCTAATGAATCTTAAGCCCTCCTCCCTGTATCATTGTTTTATCCATGCATTGAGACTCTGGAGCTCAGCCTGCCTCTGGGTTCCTGTGCATGGAACAGGGAGCATTTCTGAGAATGTTACCCTGGATGTTCTGGACTTCAGTCTCCTACCTAGAAGCCTAACTTAATCGCGTGCCCAACCAGTACTCAGGTATGAAGTCAAGAACCCAAAAAGGTGCTCAAAATTGTGGGTATTGCCTATAGGTAGCAAATGTGATGCTCACTGCAGCTCTTGATAGGGTATTTGAAAAGAGAGGCAAATTCTCAGTATTACAGAAAATAAGAAAAGAGAATAAGAATGAAATCCTCTTCACCTACGACATTTTACAATTGATCTCAGTGGATTGTGGTTTGCAGAATAAACACACGGGAAGGAAGAGACTAATGAATGTGAAATGACTGTGATATCACAAAAAAGCAAAGGATTTCCTTTCCTTGTGATAATGGGCATTTTTACACACACCTTAAAGTGCTTGTCTTTCAGTCGTCTGGGTTTCCAAGTCCACAAGAAAGTTCTGGATGCATTGTTCACACACACACACTGCCCCAAGGCAGTTCCTGGATGTATTCTTCACACGAACACTGCCCTGAGGCAGCCTAAAGTAGCTGCAGCTGTAGACTTGAGGGGCTGCCATGGAAACCAAGTGACCACAGCTACCTTGAGCAAAGCAGTTTATCAGGAGAACTTTTTACACACAACAGTTCTGGTAGAAGTTCTATGCAGAAATTCAAAAAACCAGATGTTTAAGATCTGGGTGAGTGATTTAGACCCACAGAAAATTCAGGATGTAAAAGAAAATATGCAGGAGAAATGTGTGTGTAAAATAATGCAATATATATATAATTTAGTGATCCATCACAGGTGACCTAGATTTGGATTGCACCATGAACTCTATCATCAACATGATGAATTGGAGAATGACTTCTGTATAGGAAAATAAACCATCAAAAAGAATAATGACCTTTTTGTAAACACAGTTAAAAGTTGTTCAGTATGAGCATAACCCACATAGAATTTAAATGTGTTATTTACTTGAATAGCTGGCTTGCCTACTGTCAGCCCACTTGATACTATTTTTTTTAAAAAAAACTGAAGTGCTTTGTCTATCCGATTTAAAGGATGAAATTCCCTGCAAACTGTCAAAGAAAGAAAGGGGTACAAGCTGCAATCCTTACAGTTACCTTTATATTATATCATCAGAGGACAGTATAGGAAGTACTTTCATTCTGGGCTCTATTTTCAGGTGCTTTCAACCTTCCAGAAAGGTTACCTTTTGCTCTGAATTTCTCTTTTTGTTCATATCACAATGACAAAGGATAATAGCACCCTAATTCATTGTACTCTCTCTTTTGCTGACATGAGCAGAAAGTTGTGAGATTAAAGGGGTGGAGATATTTGTCTCTGCAAGGAAGCAATCTGTGGAGGGAGGGTACTACTCTGGTGAAGAAGATCATCTGAACAATTTAGAGGGAAATAGCTCTGTCCATTTTTCTCTAGAGCCAAAATGAATATTACATCAAATGAATAAATCCATTGAATTTGAGCTATCCCAACTGCCACTGTAGAAGTGGATAACTGTTATTCATTTCCGTTTTGTCAGATATACTTCTTTTGGATCTTTGTTTGTTTGGTTATTTTGGTTTATTTCAGTATTTAAGTTGTTTTGTTTCTGTTCTTTGAGTATTTTGACATCAGCTCTAAGTAAATTCTTAGAAAAAGCGAGAGTCAGTAATACACCCTATGTACATTCTGTAGTCATTCACCAGGATATGTCAAAAGCCAGAGATTTCCTAAGGGATGATTGTCACGAATAACCAATTGTCAAGAGCTACTATGATCTATTAAAATATCTATTAATCTATTAATTGTATTATTTTTATTATATTTTATATATTATATATAATTATATAATACATTACATAATTATTATGTTATATTATTAATTGTATTAATTATTAAACAGTTGTGATCTTTAAAACATTATTAAAATATCAGTGAGACGAAGGAGATACATGATCATTTGCTGATTTACAAAAGGATCAGTTAATGTCTTATCAGGTACTTTACAGTGAAAATATGGGTATAAAATCAAATTGTCTGTTCAAACCATTAAGAGTTAAGCAAAGGACCGACCAGAGCAGTTCCTCATCTCTTTCAAAATAACTTGTGTTCCAATTTTGGCTTGATCAGGTTATGTAGACAGACCCAAACCCTGAAGTTACTGAATGTGGACAGACTTCAAGTGCATCTGGGATACCAGGAATTTCTTTCTTTCTCAGAAAAGTTTATCTTTTTCTTCCTTTTCTTCATGTCCCCATAAAGCACTTCCTAAAAAAGCCTCTCTCTTTTTCTTCTTTTTCTACACTGGTATGCTCTGAAGTTGTAGTTTTTTGAGCAGTGGAAATTTATCCTGTATGTCAAACCGTACAGACATTTAATCAGATAAATATCACAATCCCTATTACAAGTTAACCTGTGTCAGATATGATATTGCCTCTTTGAGTGAGGGATAGAAATGTCCATGCAGACTGACATGTTCAGGAGACAGTTCCAGGACTCTAAAAACAAGATGTTACAGTGCTGTCTGAGCTAGGGAAGAAATATTCCACTGCCTTGCATTTAAACCATTACATTAGCTGTGGAAGGATGTAATAGCAGCAGCATATATGGCCATGTATGCCTGTCAAGGCGGCACACCTAAAGATATGTTCAGAAATGGATTCCTGTGAGTTACAGCTTTTAATTTGCATTTCATCATCGGTATAACTGTTTTCATAATTGAATGACATAATAGCTTTTTGCATCCATATCCTTAAAAAAAAAGTCTTCCAAAGACAATGCAATGAAACAACACCATTTTGAAGATGAGTGTGCTGTTCTGTCACATGCGATTAACAGTGGAATAGTACATAAAACCTTCTCCTCTCTCATACCTAGAGCTGAAACAGATAGCAAGATCTATCTATCTATCTATGGTTCATATCTGGTATTTCATATAATTTGGTGGTTATTTTTATTTATTTATTTATTTATTACCCCTCCCCTCCTCCCATCAGGCAGCCTGGGGTGGCTTACAATATAAAAACACAAATAAAATCCAATATAAAACTTTTTTTTTTAAATGCCAAATTAGATATTATTCAGTATCTATCTGGTGACCACAGCAGTTATCTGCCAAATCAAAATACCCGATATTACCACATTACTGTTTATTGCATTATTGCTTACTGAACTGCTGCATAACCAAACCAGTCTGGATAGAGGGAGGGAGGCGGGGGAGGGGGGGATGAGTCAAATGGTAAATAAATCATATTGCAATAAGTGATATGGGTGATCATCCAGAGGAAATTGTGGGTTTGGAACTCCTACACATTCAGATCTGAAATTTCTGGTATTAATTACAGATTCAGATTACAGATCTGTATTTAAATCTTTTTAAAAATAATGTGGTTTTTTTTACAAAAAATCATTGTGCATCTGAAAATTTCCACCAGACCATTTTGCACATATGCCCCTTTTTCAAAATAGCGTCAGCAGCATTGCTGCCATTTTGGAAAAGGGCAGTCAGACTGTGCATTTGCAAAATGGCAGCTGCACATGTGCAGACTGGCTGTCCTTTTCAACAACGTCCCTTTCCGAAAAGGTCCAGTGCATGCACAGAATGTTTCAGTGACTATTTTTCACATGTGCAAATATATATATATATATATTTATTTAATAGATTTAAAACTGAATCTGCAAAGGACATGTTACCATGGTTGTTATTTATCATATAATATTCATAATGGCCCATTGTGAGCAGTTAGAGATTAATCCAAATCCATAATGCCCACCCCTAGTAAATTGTAACATAGTAAAAGGTAAATGGTAATTCAGTAAATGGATAGCTGGTATATATAAACCAGATACAATTAGGTATATGGCCAGATATCATGAATACCATGATACCTGACCAGATACGGGTAGCTCTGGTTACTTGTTTCAGCTCTAATCTAATCATACCTTGGTTTAAGGAGTCAATAATTTGAACTCGGAGAACCATTGGGTAAAACAGTAGGGATGGGCGAACGCGGTTCGGAACTTCAGACCGAACTCGACCAGTTCGGTCAACCGAACCGAACTTCCGAACCGAACTCGATTTTCGAACCGAACTGAATTTCCGAACTCGGTTCTGTTCTCCCATCCCTATGAGATAATATTCCATTTAGTACAATGGGGTTTGAATTTCTGAACTCTGTTTGGAAGTTCAGAGTTTGATCCCAACTCGAATAGTTCGGTCGACCTAACCAAATCTCCGAACCGAACCAAATTTCCGAACTCGGTTCTGTTCTGTTCACCCATCCCTATAAAACAGGTGCAAGTAAGAAGAGAAAAAGGCTCAGATATATTATACTAAATAAATGTGATTTTAAAATCTAGATATAGGAAAGTGGGGTAGTTGTTATATATACATGTTTTCACAGATACACAATAGTCATATGGAATTGAATGGGAATGTGCATGGAATAAAGTGCCCTTAAATATAAATTAATACCATCTAATATTTGGTTCATTGCTATGTGCATCTTGCAGACCAAAAGAAATTGTGTATATTGTAATCATATTTCCTAAAATCTATTGTCATGATTTATTCTTCATATAGCATGTACCTGGTGCTGTAAAATCATAGGCCGTTAATACACAGGTGGGGGTCAGGTTTCAGAGCAGTGGGTGGAGGTGGGTGGGTGTCCGTTGTAACGGAGGGCTTCGTGGGTGGAGGTGGGTGTGTGGTGGGTGGAGGTGAGTGTGATGCGGGAACACACATGTACAAACACCCACAGCCCGTGGTGTTTACACAGGTGCACACCGGCTGCACACCCATCCCTCCACCCACTGCCGACCATGTACACGGACTGCCCTCCGCCGCACACCTGCCAGAACACTGAGCAGTGGGGGAGGGGGGGCATCCATATAAAAACAGCCAAAAAAGCAATGTACCTGGGGCTGTAAAGTCATAAAAGCACTCATATGAGTAGTCCAGCATTATCATATACGTGAAAGTGATGCCATAAGTGCTTTGGAGGCTGGAGTCTTAATTTAAATTCTAATTAAATAATTGGACTTGACTTCTCTTGTAAACCAGGTTATGGCAGCCAATAGCCAAAATTCATTGTGGAGATGGTGAAGGTAGCACCAGCCTGGAGCAAACTATGCCTAAAAATCTGTGAACTAGTTTTTTTCTGCCTTGTATTTCTTGAGTGATGAAATTAAATGGAGAGGCATGTGGATGATTGATGATTTAGTTTATTGATTGATGATTTATATTAAACACTTGCTCAAGAGGCAGTGCAACTGCTTTGGCTAATTGTTGCATCCTCTTTGGAGGGTAGGAGATGAATGAGGCTGTCTTGGTGAAGCAATTTTAGTTCTATTTGGAATCCAGGGTTCCTCTGCTTCCTTTCACCCTGGAATTTGCCACAAGGTATAGTATGGATTAGCAAACGTTGAGTAAAAGTGATTGTTCTTTTGGATCTGTTGACACTTTAATACAGGTAGGGCCGATGCCATGCCCCACAGATCCTATGCACACCTGTGTGCATGCGCCCTCATGGGAACCACTCATACCCCATTGGTAAATGTGAGCAAGTGGTTTTTTTCTTAAATTCTATTTTAATGTTTTTAAATTATATTTTATTTTTTGTAAGTTGCCCTGAGTCTTTGGGGAAAGACAGGGTGAAAATGCTAAATAAATAAATAAATCTCTGGGAGTGAGGAGATAGGGAAGGCCTAATAGAGGAGGTAGGATTCTTAAGACCTTTTGGCTTTTGCTTCTCTAGGCTTTTGCTATTTCCTTCTGGTGTTTAAAATAGATGGTATTATAGCCTGTAAGTTAAGACAGCAAGGCACAAACAAATATTCAAAAATCAGTGTGAACATACAAGTGAATATTACTTTGTATTCTCTTCCCAAGAGAATTTGAATATGCTACCTTCATTGAATTTACTATTTACAGCATATTTGTTGTTTTGCTCACAATTATTCAAATGAAAGCAGCTCTTGTGGCACCCTAAGTGTACCTCAGTGTAACATATCCCTGTACAAGCACTTGCAAGGTGTTCACATGCCTGCAACTCTGCTCCTAGTGAAGTCCTGGGGCAGCTTACCTAGATCATATTTATTTTATTTATTTATTTAAAACATTTATACCCCAGCTTCCAACAATAATAAAACAATATAAAACACCATAAAACAGTTTTAAAACAATCAAAAGTTAAATACTTTTAAAACAGAGTCCCGGGAAACAATTTCAACATTAAAACAATAAAACAGGGTAGGGGAGAAAAACACAACCCTAGCCCCCCTCTCCCACCCAAAAGGCCTGGGCGAACAGCCAGGTTTTGCAACACCGCTGAAATGACAACAGGCTTGGGGCCAGGCGGGCTTCCGCCAGAAGTGAGATCCAAAGGCGCGGCCCAGCCACCGAGAATGCCCTCTCCATTGTGGCCCCCCACTTTATGTGGGGGACCTCCAAGAAGGCACCACCAGTCGACCACAGAAGCCGCTCTGGGGCATGGAGGGCAAGGTGATCCCTGAGGTACGAGGGGCCCAGACCATGAAGGGCCCTATAGACCAACACTAAAACCTTGAACCTAGCTCGGCACGCTATCGGCAGCCAGTGCAGAGTCCGGAGCACAGGTGTAATATGCTCCCGACGACCCGTCCCCGTAAGGAGATGAGCCGCTGCATTCTGCACTAACTGCAGCCTCCAAACCAGGCACAAGGGAAGCCCTACATAGAGCGTGTTGCAGTAGTCCAGCCTTGAGGTGATGAAGGCATGGATGAGGGAGGCCAGGTCCGGGCCGGAGATGAACGGACGCAGCCTACGCACCAGATACAACTGGCAGAAGGCAGCCTTAGCAACTGCCTCCACCTGTCACTCAAGGCGAAGGTCTACGTCCAATATCACCACCAGACTCCGGACCTGCTGAGCTATGGGAGGGCGAACTCCCCCAATCAGGGGAGCCACTACCTCCCTTGCTCTCTCCACCAACATCACCTCCATCTTATCGGGTTTGAGCTTCAGTCTGCTCTGCCGCATCCATTCCGCCACGGCCTCCAGACACTGGGATAGCACCAAGACAGCCAGGTCTGGGTCAGTTGAAAAGGAGAGGTACAGCTGAGTATCATCAGCATATTGGTGACACCGCACCCCGAACTCTCTC
>QEPC01013458.1:233007-246892 GCA_003113815.1 Sphenodon punctatus | reverse complement strand
ATCTGCCCCTCTGTGACTGTGGGGACACCTTCCTCTTCCGGGACCCTTTCCGCCGGGCTCGCTGTGCATTGCAGGCCCCCATCGTGCCTTGGTCCGGTGGTCCTGG
Source organism: Sphenodon punctatus (assembly GCA_003113815.1). NCBI lineage: Eukaryota > Metazoa > Chordata > Lepidosauria > Sphenodontia > Sphenodontidae > Sphenodon > Sphenodon punctatus. The sequence continues at coordinate 246,786 of QEPC01013458.1, read as the reverse complement.
CCCCCCCTTTTTGAGACTGCCTCTGTTGCTGTGGGGGCGCCTCTGTGGGCTGCGGTGCTGTGGGGGTGGGGGTTGCTGCTGCCTGTGCCCTGCCCCGCCCCTTTGCGGTGCCCCCCCTCATCCCTCCCCCCGCTCCCGTTGTTCCTTGTGACCTTTTCCGGGCGCCCTCACCCCCCTTCCTGACCTTTCCCTTGTGTTTGTGCGTGCGCTCGCACACACGCGTGCGCGTGTGTGTGCCCGGGTGTGTGGTGCGTGCAGTGCGTTCCGCTGCGCGCCCGCTGTCTGTGTGCGTGCCGTGTGTGGTACCTGTCAGCCTGTTCTCCCTCTTCCCCCCTCCCTTCCCGTTTCCCTTGTGTAGGCATTCCCTTGTGTGTCTTTTGGCTTCGTTTGCCCACAAGCAGCCATGTCTGTGTCCCGCCCCTCCCCGGTGTCTTCTGGGAGTTTTTACCACGGCTGGGGATCGACGTCACGTCTGTTGTGCTGCCCCGGTCTGTGATGAGTTGGCCCGATTCCCGGCCGTGGTCCCGGTCCCATCATGTCTGTTTGGGACTTTTTTTCACCCCGGGCCGTGGTTGTTTTGTTCGCCTCCACTGGGGATTCACTGTGGTGAACTGCCCACCCATAACGTCTGAAAACACCCCATGTTGCAGGACTGTATTGATGCCCTATTCAGCTCTGAAACACGCATAAATGACCACCAAGGGTGGTTAAAGGGTGGTTAGCGTCATGTCTGTTTTCACCCATAGATACAGAAACAGAAATTAAAATGAATAACATTTTAATATCAAAAATGAAAGGAATAACAAAAACAAAAGCAATCTGTGCACACCCCTATGTGGGACTGCGCCACATTGGGTGCTAAGGAAATGTGCATGTGTACCTAGATAGAGGACAGCACCTCAAATAGACACATAAGAACATAAGAAGCGCCATACTGGGTCAGACCAATGGTCCACCTAGCCCAGCATCCTGTCTCCGACAGTGGCCAATCATGGTGGCTTGGGAGAAGCACACCTATCTTTCAGAAACTTGTCCAAACCTCTTTTAAACTCAGCTATAGTACTGGCCCTTACCACAGCCTCTGGCAGTAGATTCCACAACCCAATGATATTCTGAGTGAAAAAATATTTTCTTTTATTTGTTTTAAACTTGCCACCCATGGGTTTCATGGAGTGTCCCTTAGTTCTAGTACTAGTTGAGCGGGTAAATAACTGATCCTTGTTTATTAGTTCTACACCACTCATGATTTTATAGACCTTTATCATCTCTCCTCTCAGTCTTCTCTTCTCCAAACTGAAGAGCCCCAACCTACCAAGTCTCTCCTTATACGGGAGCCCTTTCATGTCCTTGATCATTTTTGTTGCCCTTCTCTGTACCTTTTCTAGTTCAGCTATGTCTTTTTTGAGATGGGGTGACCAGAACTACACACAATATTCCAGTTGCAGTCGCACCATTGATTTGTATAGAGGCATTATGACATCCTCAGTTTTATTCTCTATCCCCTTCCGAATAATTCCTAACATTCTGTTTGCTTTTTTGACTGCTGCTGCGCACTGCACTGTGGATTTCATCGTATTGTCCACAACCACCCCCAGATCCTTTTCCTGAGTGGTAACTCCTAGCTTAGTACCCAGCATTGTGTATGCATAGTTTGGATTATTTTCCCCTACATGCATCACTTTGCACTTGTTCACATTAAATCTCATTGCCACTTAGATGCCCAGGCATCCAGTGTTGTAAAATCCCATTGCATTTCCTCACAGTCCGCACGTGTTTTAACTACCTTGAATAAATTAGTGTCATCTGCAAATTTGATCATTTCACTCTTAACACCCTTTTCCAAATCATTAATGAATACATTAAACTGCACAGATCAATACAGATCCCTGAGGCACACCACTTTTTACATCTCTCCATTGCAAAAACTGACAATTTAGTCCTACCCTAACCCTTTGCTTTCTATCTTTTAACCAGTTTCTGATCCATAGAAAGACACTATCTCCTATCACATGACTTTTTAATTTTCTCAAGTGCCTCTCATGAGGGACCTTATCAAATGCTTTCTGGAAATCCAGGTACACTATATGTACTGGATCTCCCTTGTCTACATGCTTATTTTCACCCTCAAAGAATTCCAACAGGTTAGTGAGGTATGATTTACCTTTACTATATCCGTGTTGGCTCTTCCCCATTAAGCCATGTTTGTCAACATGCCCTGTAATTCTGTCCTTAATGATGGTTTCCACCTTTTTGCCCGGCACAGTCATCAAGCTTACCGGTCCGTAGTTTTCATGATCGCCTCTGGATTCCGTTTACAATATCGGGGTTACATTTGCTACCCTCCAGTCCTCGGGTACAGTGACCGATTTTAGTGACAGGTTAAAAATGACTAACAGTAAGTCTGTGATTTCATATTTGAGTTCCTTCAGAATACTGGGGTGAATGCCATCTGGCTCTGGTGACTTGTTAGACACGAGTGAAAGCCTCCAGAGGCTGGTTGATTGAGTAAGGCCAACTGGTTTTGGATTGGCCAAGCCAGCTCTGGAGATTATATAAGAGATGAGAATTCTCAAGAAGGGAAACTAGCCAGAGGCAGGAGCCAGAGGGAAGACTATGCCCAAGAGAAAAAATACAATAGAGGCAGAATTCTGGGATGACTCGGCCTCAAAGCTGGTTTTCAGGAGGGATTGTGCCCTGCCAGAGGGACCTGGAGACCAGGTTCCCACATACAGAGAAATGTAGGGAGCCTGGCTACAGGAGAAATGTACATAGGTGGTATAGACTGTGCTTGTGTGAACTGTGAGTGATGATTAAGCACTGTAAATAATGAAAACTTTGTCATGAAATTCCTGTGTGGGCTGGCCTTATTGGAGTCCTGATTCTGCAAAGTATTAACCCCAAGGGCTGCCCTTTCACACTGAGTTACCTATTTTCTATTTTAAGTGACCCACTCCAATATATTGTGTTCTGTTTAGTGTCTTTCTGACATGGAACAATCAATGGATGAATGGAAATGGCCCCCAAATGGCTAATTGGTAACTCAGTAACAGGAAACCAGCAACAGTAATTTGAGTAACTAGTTTTTGATGGGCATACCCATTTTTGCAGGTACCTGTTTCAACTTTAGATCAGGTATTAAGTTTGTACCATATTATGGATCTAGTCATTCTTTTAGATATGCATTGTCTAAATGGGACAGTATTGCAGTAGACAAGTGGAACAAATAGCAGGAGGAAGGAAGTATTTTAATGTTCCCACTCGGGACTTGTTTTTACAAGAATAATTACTCTGCAAGATTTATTTTGGAGTAACTACCTCCTACCACCTCTGTTTTAACAAGCAAGGAGAACCAAGGGTTAAATAGCTCTTTCCTTCATTTGATCTTCCTGTCTGGGAACCTGCTGAGAACTTCAAACAATGGGAGAGCTATTTAACCCCCAGTTCTCCTTGCATGTTAAATATTTATATTTTGGATTAAAGGCAACTCCATTCCATACAGATGACTACCCATGGCAGAGTAGAATCTTCCTTCCTCACCATAGGACACTTGTTTTCAGAAGTAAGTAACTCTACTTTATTTTTCACATTAACCTTCTTGTCCATGGGATCACAGTGTATGGCCAATGTGAGTCAGGAGGTACTTCTTCCCAAAAAATACTTGCGAGAACATGCTTTCAGTGTAGTGCTATGTATTTCATGACATTCATGTTAGGCGCTGATGTCATGAGAATTCTTGGAAAAGGCGTGATGATTTCAGGAAATAGTTGTGTGGTTAAGAGGACTGAAATTAGAGCTGAAATGAGTACCCACAAAAATGGGCATCTCTGTTGGATTTTTTGGTACCCACATCGAACTGAATATTTTGGGTAGCCAAACTGGTTTTTGATCAGGTATGCAAAATGCCAAAATACCAACAACCAGTCTACCTAAATACTTGCAACTGGTAAATCAAAATCCTGATTTTCCCCAGAATTTGGTATTTTTCAGGAACATTTGGTATTTTGGTATGCCAGTTGTCAGTATTTAGGTATTTCTGTATACCAGTTGTCAATATTTTAGTATTCTGAGTACTCAAATGGGATTTGCATACCAATTTAGATACTCAAAACAGTACCCAAAAATGTGGGCATTTCTAGTGGATACCAAATCAGGCACCCATTTCAGCTTTAACTGCGATGTGTAACAAGTGCTTGAAGACTTTTGTGGGTGAAGACTTAAATGAGCTGTGCCACATATTCCCTTTGCTAGCTCCAGTAAGATATGGTGTATTCTGTAAATAATCATGGCAACTGCCACTTCCAAGTATCCTTCACTGTGTGTGTTAGAGTTGGGGAACTAGTGAGTGTGACATAAAGATGAGGAGTAGGAGCAGGACGGTCATATGGTTGAGTTTAAACAGTACCTAATAGGTGGCATGAAGTCTTTGCCAGAGATTATGTTCTTATAAGTGCCAATATGGCAGCCCCAGAATCTAGTTTTTCTAAATAAAATGAACTCCTCGTAGTTCTGGTGTTAACCTGTCTGCTAGTCAATTCCCCCTTCAGTGGTTGCTAGTGGGCATCCATCACCCTCTGCTACATTATTCTCTGTAACCTATGGCAAGCTGCCCCCCTCAGACAGATTCCCAGTAGTTCTCTGCTATCAATCACAGACTAGTCAATAAAGCAGTCTCACTGCTGTGTCTGCACTGACATCTCATCTGTCAGCCAAGGGGTAGTTTCCCAACTTGTGATGGTTTCTGCCTGACATTGCCCTGTAGCAAGAAGATGTGTATGATTTCACTATTCTTCTGTCACTGACTTTCCCCTTATTGTCCATAGAGATTTACAATCGACCAGTTCCTTGTGAACTTTTGCACATGAATCCTGAACATAAGAGAGTGCCCATCATTCCGCCATTTTAGCCCATTTGGTGGTTCCCCTCTTTCTCGGCTTATTTGAAATATGAAAGTGGTACACCCTCTTGGATTAACTGTATATTTAGTAGAAACTACCATTATAAATAGAACAACTGTACAGATTATTTTATTATTTATTACTTTAGAATGTTCCTTAGAACTCCAAACTTGACATGATCAAAGACACCATTGCTTATATCCTCCCACTGTTCTGATCATGGCCTTCTGATTGACATTTGTAGAGTGTAAATTTGGGGTGATGAAAAAAAGAGCAGAAGCCTATAGTGTCGCTTTGCATTACATGACTTTCAAGTTTGCTAGATATTAGTTTTAGTCCTGAAACATTTATCCACCACTATTTATTCATTTAAATGTATATTCTGCCCTTACCAAAGACTCAGGGTGGCTCACAAACAATAAAAATATTAAAGCTCATTCAAAAAATACTCTGAAATCCCCAATCCACCCATAACTTCCCACCAAACCCACCAACTACCTCCCTCACAAACCTACACCAAAACCACCCAGAAAACCCACCCCTATCCCCACTTCCAAAAGTGATTTAAACAAAAAAGGCTTGCATCACCTTCTGAAGATGCTCAGGCCCAGGCTCAAATGAACCTCCAGGGGAAGGGAGTTCCATAACATTGTGGAGCAACTTAAAATGCCCCCCTGAGAGCCCCCACCATATGGAAAAGGCTAACCGATGGTAACCAGAGAAGGGTGCTCTCAGCTGATCGACAGGGCCATAATAGGGCATGGAAGGACAGGTGGTCTTTCAGATATGTACGGCCCAGACCATTTAGGGCTTTAAAGGTCAAAACTAGGTGTCTGCATGTTGTTTTTCTTATTAAAATAACAATAAGGAAAATTGTCATTTTCATTATTGTTATTGCAATAACAAAAACAACAAAAAATAATAATGAAAATATAAACAAAAATGACATTTTGTCTTTGAAATAAAGGGAAAAAACTGAAAAATGTATTTACAGCTATAACATGTTTGTTTCTTATTCAATTGTGATGACTCTTGTGTTGCTTTTACCCCCTATGGAGGGCATTATGTGTACCAAATTATGAAATGATTTGATAAAGGCAACTGATTTTAGAAGCAACTGAACATTGTGATTTTAAGAAAAGCTCCATACACATTCATGGCTACAACTACTTTATCTTTGATCCAATTGACATGACACCTGTGAATAGCATGTCCCTATACAAGCTTAATACACCTGCCAATTCTCAGAAAGATTGGATGAAGGGTCCTGATGATATAAGACATTAACTTGAAAATACATTTCCAGCTGTAACATTTGTATATTCCATCCTGCTTACAAGATATTTGCCAAGCCGGTATCACATAACTTCCCTGTAATCACTTCCAAAATACAGGACTATTTGATAAATGGACTCAATTTCATAAGCAATTGAAGTTGTCCACTTTAAGACCATTATTCAGATAAATAGCAGCACATGCAGCGCCAATCAGAGGCAGGCATCTGGCATGGCAGGGGGAGAGAGGCTGTAGGAGGGAGAATGTGGAGCAACCCAAAAGACTGACAAACATTCACTGGCCAATTACTGCATGCTTCCAGCATTACAGGACCAATGGGTGGTGGCTTCAAGGCAGGTATAGGGGGTGGCCTTCAGGCAGGCATAGAAGGGACATAACAATCACATCCTGCAGCACTGTGACAGAGGACATAAGAGAATCTCTGTTGGCTCTTTCCTAAACAGAAGCTTCTGACTTCCCAGTAACAAGTGGGAGGAGAGATGTTGGGATTGTCACAGCACAGCACAGAATGAGGATATTTGGTTGACATTTCTGCTGGCCAATTGGCATCACAAACTGATATTATACCACAGTGACACAAAAGAGAATCCCTGCCATAGGCTCATTCTCTACATATGCTGTGCAGGCATATAAAATTGGGACCCTTTATCACATCTTTATTATATTTGGCAGAGATGATTGTGAAAGTGTGATATACAGCCCTGGCAACTTTCATGTACACTGGTTGGACTACCAAGATGTTAGTCAGACAAACATTTATAAGCTAATTTCTTATTACACCAGACCCTTTATCCAATCCTTCCAAAAGTTGGCAGAGAGAGTAATTATGAGAAGGGGTATAAATATACAAAGTTTCATCTACATTAAATGTGAGGTAAAGAAGTTACACCTAAGAATGTATATGAAGATTTTTACAAAATAAATTAATTCAACTGCTTCTAAAATTGGATTTTTCCATTGGTTTAAGAACACAGAGGTGTAGCCACACATAGTGAAAAACAAAAAAGGTACAGACAAAAATGTGTTTTCCATTGAAACCAATGGAAAACTAAAATTAAAGCAAAAATGAAAATGACAATTCTTTATTTATGAAAATGAAAACAACGTATTTAAACAAAGAAAATGAAAAAAAATGAAACGAAGAAGACATGGATCCCTGGTGCACACTGCTAGTCAAAACCAGCACCTTGAATTGTGCTCAGAAAGGTATAGTTTGTCAGTGAAAATGCCAGAATACTTGTGTACTGTGCTCCTGTCACCTCATCATTGAAAGAAGATGAGCTGCCACATTCTGCACCAGCTGCAGCTTCCAAATAGTCATCAACAGTAGCCCCACATAGAGTACATTGCAGTAATCTAGCCTTGAGGCAATGAAAACATAGATTATAGTGACCATATCCAAATCAGAGAGATAATGCTGCAGCTTCCTCACCAGATAGAGTTGGTGAAAAGTGCTCCTGGCCATCGCTACAACCTGACAATCCAGAGGCAGCAAGGGGGTCCAAAGCACTCCAAAGCTGATTGACCAAAGGGGGCCAGACTGCATCAATAACAGGAATCCCAGTCCCCTCCAGGCACAAGGCCATTCAGCCATCATCACCTCAGTCTTGTCTGGATTCAGCTTCAACTGAATCATCATCATGATATCCAGTCCCCAACAGCAGCCAGGCATTGGATAAACATCAAGACTGCGGAACCTGTGTCAGATAAAAAAAAGAGACGTAGAGATGAGTGTCATCAGCATATTCATGACTGTTACAGGGGGAGGGGGGAAAGGGAACTGGATGCCTCTCAACCACACAAGGTACCTCTTGGCCCCCATGGAATCTCTCTGGGCATAAATGCCCTTCAGGATAATGTTTGGGCCCTTCCAACTGCTTAGAAGGCAAGGAAGTTAGGACCCTATCATCATCATCAGGCATGGGGATCCAAGGGTCCTGTGGTTCCTTATTATATGCAATCACCTGCAGACACTCCGGGGAGGATTCTAGGGAGGGGAAGAATGGTGTTTCCAATATGTTTGGGGAAAGAAAGGGAAGGGGCCCAGGATCAAGGGGTTGGAGCAGGGAGGAGATCTTACAAACCGCGTGAGGGGTAGGGATTCCCAGGCAGTGGGAGGGGAAGGGAAACACTCTCTCAGCTCACACTAGTTCTCTCACTCACAGACTCAAAGGGAAGGGAGCAAGGGAAACAATAAGGAAAACTCCCTACATGCCTATAAACAATCAAAGTGCAATAACAAACAAGGAACAACAGGGAACAACACCAAACACTTAGCTTCTCACTGCTGCGGGGCCAGTCCACACAGGAAAACCTGATCACCAGCGCTGTCTGTAAGGCAGCGCTGGGTTAAGTAGCCCTATCATTAGTGTCCTCCGCTGGAGGCTTTCCCTGCAGGCGGGCTGAACGCTGCAGGGTCCTAGGTTTTATCTGCCACTGACCTTCCATTAAGCAGCATCAGTATCAGATTAGGGGTCCTACTGGCATTAGCCTACAAATATACTGAGACTGGTGGGGTTGGTGGGGAGTGGGAGATGGAAACAGGCACCAAGTGCCTCTCCCGATAGTCCTGATGGTCTGTCCCCTGCCCCCACCATCCCCGTGTCCAGAATGACCCCAAAAGCTGATCCTTCTCCCTCCCCCCACAATACCCCCCTCAGACTCCTATTCATCACCGTCCCCCCAAAGATGGCAATAATCATGCACCCAAAGGAGCCTGGGGGAGTGGGTAGACAGAGAGGGTCCTCTGAGACCAGCACCCCAAGAGGCAGATTCATCAATCAGGCAGCAGGGGAACCCCACCTCTCCCTGCATAACCCAAAAAAACTGCACCATCATTTCCCCCCATGCCCCTACCACCCTATGCCTTTCCCGTCTCTCACAGGGGGAGCAAGGCACTCTCCCTACTCTCTCTTCCCACATGCCCATACCCTCCCTCAAAGGGGGGGCTCAGGGCACTCCCTCCTACCCCCTTTCACCATGCCCATACCCCCCTCTCACTGGAGGGGCATGGCATTTCCTTTGTGCCTATACCCACCTCACACAGGGGGGCCAGGGCACCTCCTCCCACNTTTAAGACCATTATTCAGATAAATAGCAGCACATGCAGCGCCAATCAGAGGCAGGCATCTGGCATGGCAGGGGGAGAGAGGCTGTAGGAGGGAGAATGTGGAGCAACCCAAAAGACTGACAAACATTCACTGGCCAATTACTGCATGCTTCCAGCATTACAGGACCAATGGGTGGTGGCTTCAAGGCAGGTATAGGGGGTGGCCTTCAGGCAGGCATAGAAGGGACATAACAATCACATCCTGCAGCACTGTGACAGAGGACATAAGAGAATCTCTGTTGGCTCTTTCCTAAACAGAAGCTTCTGACTTCCCAGTAACAAGTGGGAGGAGAGATGTTGGGATTGTCACAGCACAGCACAGAATGAGGATATTTGGTTGACATTTCTGCTGGCCAATTGGCATCACAAACTGATATTATACCACAGTGACACAAAAGAGAATCCCTGCCATAGGCTCATTCTCTACATATGCTGTGCAGGCATATAAAATTGGGACCCTTTATCACATCTTTATTATATTTGGCAGAGATGATTGTGAAAGTGTGATATACAGCCCTGGCAACTTTCATGTACACTGGTTGGACTACCAAGATGTTAGTCAGACAAACATTTATAAGCTAATTTCTTATTACACCAGACCCTTTATCCAATCCTTCCAAAAGTTGGCAGAGAGAGTAATTATGAGAAGGGGTATAAATATACAAAGTTTCATCTACATTAAATGTGAGGTAAAGAAGTTACACCTAAGAATGTATATGAAGATTTTTACAAAATAAATTAATTCAACTGCTTCTAAAATTGGATTTTTCCATTGGTTTAAGAACACAGAGGTGTAGCCACACATAGTGAAAAACAAAAAAGGTACAGACAAAAATGTGTTTTCCATTGAAACCAATGGAAAACGAAAATTAAAGCAAAAATGAAAATGACAATTCTTTATTTATGAAAATGAAAACAACGTATTTAAACAAAGAAAATGAAAAAAAATGAAACGAAGAAGACATGGATCCCTGGTGCACACTGCTAGTCAAAACCAGCACCTTGAATTGTGCTCAGAAAGGTATAGTTTGTCAGTGAAAATGCCAGAATACTTGTGTACTGTGCTCCTGTCACCTCATCATTGAAAGAAGATGAGCTGCCACATTCTGCACCAGCTGCAGCTTCCAAATAGTCATCAACAGTAGCCCCACATAGAGTACATTGCAGTAATCTAGCCTTGAGGCAATGAAAACATAGATTATAGTGACCATATCCAAATCAGAGAGATAATGCTGCAGCTTCCTCACCAGATAGAGTTGGTGAAAAGTGCTCCTGGCCATCGCTACAACCTGACAATCCAGAGGCAGCAAGGGGGTCCAAAGCACTCCAAAGCTGATTGACCAAAGGGGGCCAGACTGCATCAATAACAGGAATCCCAGTCCCCTCCAGGCACAAGGCCATTCAGCCATCATCACCTCAGTCTTGTCTGGATTCAGCTTCAACTGAATCATCATCATGATATCCAGTCCCCAACAGCAGCCAGGCATTGGATAAACATCAAGACTGCGGAACCTGTGTCAGATAAAAAAAAGAGACGTAGAGATGAGTGTCATCAGCATATTCATGACTGTTACAGGGGGAGGGGGGAAAGGGAACTGGATGCCTCTCAACCACACAAGGTACCTCTTGGCCCCCATGGAATCTCTCTGGGCATAAATGCCCTTCAGGATAATGTTTGGGCCCTTCCAACTGCTTAGAAGGCAAGGAAGTTAGGACCCTATCATCATCATCAGGCGTGGGGATCCAAGGGTCCTGTGGTTCCTTATTATATGCAATCACCTGCAGACACTCCGGGGAGGATTCTAGGGAGGGGAAGAATGGTGTTTCCAATATGTTTGGGGAAAGAAAGGGAAGGGGCCCAGGATCAAGGGGTTGGAGCAGGGAGGAGATCTTACAAACCGCGTGAGGGGTAGGGATTCCCAGGCAGTGGGAGGGGAAGGGAAACACTCTCTCAGCTCACACTAGTTCTCTCACTCACAGACTCAAAGGGAAGGGAGCAAGGGAAACAATAAGGAAAACTCCCTACATGCCTATAAACAATCAAAGTGCAATAACAAACAAGGAACAACAGGGAACAACACCAAACACTTAGCTTCTCACTGCTGCGGGGCCAGTCCACACAGGAAAACCTGATCACCAGCGCTGTCTGTAAGGCAGCGCTGGGTTAAGTAGCCCTATCATTAGTGTCCTCCGCTGGAGGCTTTCCCTGCAGGCGGGCTGAACGCTGCAGGGTCCTAGGTTTTATCTGCCACTGACCTTCCATTAAGCAGCATCAGTATCAGATTAGGGGTCCTACTGGCATTAGCCTACAAATATACTGAGACTGGTGGGGTTGGTGGGGAGTGGGAGATGGAAACAGGCACCAAGTGCCTCTCCCGATAGTCCTGATGGTCTGTCCCCTGCCCCCACCATCCCCGTGTCCAGAATGACCCCAAAAGCTGATCCTTCTCCCTCCCCCCACAATACCCCCCTCAGACTCCTATTCATCACCGTCCCCCCAAAGATGGCAATAATCATGCACCCAAAGGAGCCTGGGGGAGTGGGTAGACAGAGAGGGTCCTCTGAGACCAGCACCCCAAGAGGCAGATTCATCAATCAGGCAGCAGGGGAACTCTCTCTTCCCACATGCCCATACCCTCCCTCAAAGGGGGGGCTCAGGGCACTCCCTCCTACCCCCTTTCACCATGCCCATACCCCCCTCATGGTGGGGCAGGGCACTACCCCCCCCCCCCACTTCTCCAACCCAACCCTTCCAAACAAATAACACTTCCCTCCAACTTCAACCTCACCAGACCAACACCCCCATTCTTCCCCCTCTCTTCCCCAGCTCCCTTCTCACTGAGACAGGGGCATAGAGCCCCTTCCACCTTTGATACCCTATGCCAGTACCTCTCTCTCACTGGGATGCCATAGTGCCACCAATCCATATCTACCCTCATCTAGCAAACCTCCCCCAACTGATAACCCTCTTAAAACCATTTAATATACAAAATACACAAACAAATGAAATAGGCCCAGCCTTTTGAACAGCTGCAAATGGTGGCTAGTTGTCGGCAGCTGCTTCAGGCAGTCACCTGAATAGGGCCAGAGGCTTTTAGCCGCTGGAGGACAGGGGTGGGGGAGGTGGCTAGCTCCAGGTGTTGCAATCCAGTCAAAACCCCTGGTTCCACTCCCACATTAGTCATAACAATGTCCTTCCCTGCAGGAGACCAGAGGTTTTTACACACTGGATGAGGGGAACAGTCCAGTGTTGCAAACCAGCCATTTAGTATCCAGCTGGAGCCACAATATCCAACCTAAGCCTTCCCTGCAAAGGACTGGTAGGAACCAGAGGGTTGACACATGGCAACAGCACTCTTGGGGTCTAGGTCTTGTACAGATATAATTTTATGCACCCTGTATGTCAGGAAGAGTAGGGATGTGCGAACATGATTCGGCCGTTTGGTATTCAGCTCAAACTCGGCCAGTTCGGATGCTCAAACCAAACAGCCAAACCAAATGGCTGAAGCCACAAACAGTTCGAGCACGTTTGGATGGGTCGGGTGTGTTCGGGTGGGAAAAACAGGGCTAAAAGGCCCAGTGGGGGGGTGGCAGCTGAAGAGCAGACTTCCCGGTGCCAGGGGTGGAGGGTCTTGGACTACCAGCCAGCCTACCCAATAACCATCCCTCTTTTCCTCAGACCACTGGCTTAGCAGTCTGCGATTAGCCACGGGCTAGACTGCACAGAGCCAATTGAGCTTGTGGTAAGGCAGGCACAGCAAGTAACAAAAGGCATTGCCCTCCCCCCTTCCAACTCCTTCTGAGCTAGCCACTGATCCTGTCAGAAGGCATTTTCAGAAGTCTCCCTCTCCCAGCAGTTTGTCTTCCTCTCAATCCATTGCCATCCTCCTCCTATTTCACCCATTTCCACACATTTACCTCCATAGTTTCATTTATTTAGATTAGATTAGATAGATTTAGTTGTTATTTTTATTTTTAATCCCTCCCCATGTTCTTTCTCCCTACCCTGCCTTGAATTGTTCCCTCCTCCCTGTATATGTTCCATTCCTGATTCCCTTCCAATGTTTTTGGATTTATTTAGAGTAGGATTAGATTGATTTGGTTTCATTTCAGTTTTGTACCCCTCCCTGTGTTGTTTGTTGTGAGCTGTCTGGATCCCCCCCATCCCTGTGTGTGTGTGTGTGTGTGTGTATTAGATAGTTACTATAGATAGATAGTTTTAAAAGTTAGTTTAGTTAGAGACAGATAGAGATAGTGTGTAGTGATTCAGTTTTAATATTTTATAGTATGTTTGTAGGACTAGGCCTTTGTAGATATTAGATAATATTCCGTTTAATTCAATAGGTTTTAGAATAGTTAATAGCAGTTAGAGTTAGTGTATATAAATATAATATTAGATTACAAATTTGAATATATATATATATATATATATATATATATATATATATATATATATATATATATATATATAAACTTTGT
>QEPC01013458.1:184204-207811 GCA_003113815.1 Sphenodon punctatus | reverse complement strand
TTGAGAGCCGCTTGGCTGTATCCCCTGGTTGGCGATTGGGGACATATGGACCTGGGTAATGGATACAGGAGGCTTCTCCTCCTACTTAAAAAGGTGGATTTAGTTGCACTTGCAACTTTTGTACGTCTGGCCTCTCTCAAGCATAAACAACTTATTGAAGGATAAGATTATTATGATGTTCTCTAGCGGGGTTGGTATATATGGATGATTAGTGGTGCAATAACTGGAACCACATGAGTAACAAAACGGGCAGGGAAGATACAGATAAATTGGTTATGTTAAGCCGACTACGATTTGAGGTTGGTTATGATGGAATTATGATAAACAATAGCTACTAAATTTAACCTTTTCACCACTGATAAGATGGATTTCGCCAAACGGGGTGCATGTAGACTTTTGTTATTTGATAAATGTGCATTGTTTGAATTTATATGTTCCCTAAGGGAATTTTTTGGCAATATGTTTTGATACAACCAAGGATATCGTGCTGTACTGTGTATGTTTGTATGTTTTGGGTATTAGTCATGGTGAAAGCCTGTGTGAATAAACTTATTATTATATATTAACCTCTGCTCTCGGGCTTGTATTGAATCTATAGCTGTATAAGGAGAGACTCATCCTATTATGCCCAATTTTTTTTGCATTTTTGCCCAGTATTTTCTAAGTGTGCCCACGAAGTGGTGTTCCCTCCTGTGGTCATTTCCCAAAGAGCCTTGATCCACTATTAGGTCTTTTAGGGATTTTACCTGAAGTATTTCTCCCTCTAAAATCGCCCATTTGGGAGCCTGTGACTCCTTATACCAGTCTGACATTGCACTCAGGGATGCTGCCATGTGATAAAGTTTTAGGTCTGGTAAATTAATTCCCCCTTTCTCCTAGGAGCGCATTAATGCTAGTTTTTTTATCCTTGGCTTTTTCCCATTCCACACTATATCCTTCATAAGTGAGTCATTCAGCCTATAAAAGGAGTTTGGGATATAACAGGTAAGGTCATAAATGTATACAGGATTTTTGGTAATATAATCATCTTATACAGATTGACCCTACGCAGCCACAGCACCATTAATTTTTGCCAAGGTTTGACGTCCTCCTTTAACTTCCGCATGAGTGGAATAAAGTTGGCTGAGTATAAATCTTTTATGTTGTTTGTGATTGAAACTCCTAAATACTTTATTCCTGATTTTGCAATGGGGAATGGGGACATCTTTTTTAGCTGTTCTTCTTGCTCTTTGTTGTGACCAAAGGCCAAGGCAAAGGGTTTCTCTTTATTGATAGTATAGCCTGAGGTCTCGCCAAACTGGTCTATTACCTTAAGAAGTTCTGGCAGAGAGTCCTCAGGTTCTGCTATATAAAGGAACAGGTCATCTGCATACAATGAAAGTTTTTTTGTTTCTTTTCCAATTTGGACCCCTGCTATTTTCCCATTTTGCCTTATAGCATTCGCTAAAACTGCCAAAGTCAGATTGAAGAGCAGGGGCGACAATGGGAAGCCCTGCCTAGTCCCCCTTTGCAGCTGAAAGGCTTCTGAGAGTTTTCCATTCACCACTAGTCTTGACTGCGGTTCTTTGTAAATCGCTCTTAGCCATCTCAAAAAATTCCCGTCAAAGCCCATTTTTTCCAAAACCATAAAAAGGCATTCCAGTTCCACAAAATCAAAAGCCTTCTCTGCATCTGCTGAGATGAACATAGCCAGATTTTTTTTGTTTCTGTAATGCATATATTATATTGATAGTCTTTCTAATATTATATTTTCCTTGTCTTCCTGGAATAAATCCTGACTGGTCTTTATGAATGATCTCTCCAATTATCGCTCTTGATCTAGTGGCAAGTATTTTGGAGAATAATTTAAAATCTGCATTTAGTAAAGAAATAGGCTGGTAACTGCCACATAGGTCTGACTGTCTTCCTGGTTTGTGTATTAATGTAAAAATTCTGTGGTATTATATTTTCCTTAAATAGGTTGTTAAATACCTCTGTAAGGTGTGGTACTCGTGTTGTTGCAAAAGCTTTATAGAATTCATTGGGAAATCCATCTGGGCCTCCAGCCTTATTGTTTTTTGCTGAAATTATCGCTTCTTGTACCTCCTGTTCTGAAATCAGTGCATTTAGGAAGGCATTCTGTGCTTCACTTACTTTTGGCAGTTAAATGTTCTTTAAGAAGGCAGATTTTTTTCCCCTCCCTGGCCCGTGGGAGCGGTAAACCTCCCTATAGAATCCCACAAAGGTCTCCTGAATGTGAGACCTATCCTTTCCTCTCTTTGTCATGTATTTCCTATTATAAGCATATATTTTTTGACCATCTGTGTTCCTAACGTATTGATTTTAAGTTTCAATATATTAGCTTTCTGTTTCAATGTATTGAACTTGTGTTTTACTATATTAATTTGTATCCAATGCATTGATTTTTAAAATCAGTTTCTATATGTACCTTGGTTCAGGCTGAGGCCTCCTCAGCTGTGTTCCAATGAACTTTTTTTAAACTTCTCAGTGAACTTTTCACCGTATCCAAGGAAACAGAAAAAAATGGCTAAAGTTGGAGGCCAGACCAAGGGCCTTATCAGTCTATATGTCTAAATGACAAATGGTACCAGCCATGAACATCTCCAAAGTGAGAAGTTTTAAGTTAATTTTTCCTAGCTAGCACATCTGCTTCCACTAATTGGTTAAAAAACCTTGAAGCTGTGGTCAGTTCTCTCTGTAATCTGACAATTAATTTTGATGGAAATATGAGGTTTTGTTCAAACTTTGAAGGAAATCTGACTCTCTGTTCAGTCTCTTTACTTGCTCAGAATTAAGAGAGCCAATTAGAATCCTGTGTATTTCCATGCTAACTGATGTCATCAGCGTCACTGCTCAGGAGTGTCAGCTTCTGGCAAACTTTGCTTTAAGAAGGGAGACACTAGCTTTGCTTTTTCAGATTGAAATCCTACACTACGTTGGGGTTTCTCTCTCACCATCATGGCAGAAAAAGGGAAGAACTGGGAAGAATGTAATGTATTATTCTTGATATCTTTAAGCCAATGAATTGAGCATATGTTAAGCTTTTAGAAGCTATTTTCTTAAAATAGAAATGTTTTTTAGATCATGTAACTTTGATTGGCTATCAATACCATTCTATGTAAGCTACTGATATTTTCTATTTAAATTTAAGTAAACTATGCTTATTTTTTAATATATTCTGAGTCTCTTGTTCCATTTATGTATAAATATATTGTCATTTTACAATACTTGTTTTGCTAGCTTGGCATCAAAGTAAAGTGTAAACTCATCTTATACAACTTGGAAAAGAGTGGCCCAATCCAGTTAGACCAGATTTGCTGGGAAACATAGCTCTCTTTCCTTTTGTGAAAAAGAGACACAACGTGACATCTTGCCCTCCCTATTTTGAATCACTGATATGTATGATTTCCTTTGTTTGCTTTTTACCAGCCTTGCTAGAGTTTTACCAGCTTTATTGTTATGCTCGTAGAAATGCAGTCTGACTTTTTGAAGTTGATTTTTAATTCTCTCGAATTCTAAGACATTAATGATTCCCCTGTTTTGGACTACCTCTTGTTTTAAAATTTAGAGGGTACTATTTTATTTTGTGCCTCTAGTTTTTGTAACTCTGCATAGGTTTCCTTCACTTGCTTCCTCCTTTCTTTCCATATCTTTACTTGCAGAGCAATTTTTTTCCCGCTAATTACCACTTTTGCAGCCTCCCAGAGGGTTGCTGGTGATCTGACCTTGTTGGTATTAAGCTCAAAGTATTCTACTAATTCTTCATGGATCTGTTTCTTATTTGTTCCATTGTTTATAATGTTTCTATTCAACTGCCAGTTCTTGCTGCTATCTTTCCCCTCTCCTGAGTCTCTAAAAGTGGTTACCACCACATTGTGATCAGATAGGACTTTTGGAATAATAAGGCATTTTTGACATCTATAGGCTTCAGTTTTGTCTGTTAGCACATAGTCTATACATGTGTAACTGTTATCCCCGGATGATTACCCAGCCTTTTACGTTTTCTGCCACCTTCTTGAGATATGTTTCAAAGTAGGAAAGTCCTCCTTTGTTGGGGGCATATAAGTTAACTAGTGTCACTTGTTTGCCCTCCAGATTCCCAATAACACAAAGGAACCTGCCCTCATTATACTTAATGATTTTTTCTGCAATAAAGGATTTTTTCCTGCCACCCCGATTATAACTCCTGCTTTCTCTTTTTTTGAACAAGAGGAAAATAACTCTCCCATTTTGGCACTGGCGAATCTAGTCACGTCTTTTTCCAACAAATGAGTCTTCTGAAGGAAAATGATTCCTGCCCCCTGCTCCTCTATTAAGTTTTTAATGCTCCTTCTTTTTTGCAGGGAGTTTAGCCCTCTGACATTTAATGTTATAGACTTAACCTCCTCCATCTGTGACCTTTGATTTACTTGATCCATTGAGATTGTCATCGCCATTTACCTCACTCTGTAATAAGTAACTTCCCCCTAAAGATTTACTTGGACTGTTCATGAGCTGCTGTAATATACACAGTGCAATTGTAATGTACCACTAGAGTTGATTTTCTCCCTGTCAGGACTGGATCTTGAACTCCCAGCCCTGGGATATCGGGAGTGCTGCCTCAGTGGCTGCTGCCACTAATGGCTAAATCTGGATGCCTGTGTCCTCTTTCATGCCTCCGCCCCCCGTGTTGCCATGCCCCTCCCCAGTTGTGCCTTGTTCCCCTGGCCTTGGCTCCTGGATTCCTGATTGGTCCTTCCCCCTTCTGTCCTCATTGTCTGGCTCTTTGGTGCAACCCTTGCCTCTCCCTGTTGTTAGTATTGGTAAGTGTGCCCTTAACCCAGTGTATCTATAAAAGTCCCTCTCCCTGTTTTCCTGTTTGGGGTCTTTCTCCCCAGTGTGTGTTTTTCTGTTTGGTGTCTCCCCCTGCCTCCCCTCCATGTGTGTCCCCCTGCATTCCTGTCTGGGTTATCTCCCCCCAAGTGGGGGTCCCCACTGTATCCCTGTGTGGGATTTTTACCCCCAAGTGCAAGTCCCTCCTTGAGTCTGGGACTCTCCTGTGGCCTTGTGTGATCCCCTTCCCCCTAGGGGTTTGTGTTCCCTCCTTACCCGGCTGTCCCCTGGCCCTGTCTCTGCCTAGTGCCTTCTCGACTGGTATGTCCCATTGATGCTCTTCCGACTCTGTTGTCCCTACTCCCCTTTCCCCTTCCCCTCACTTTTCCCTGTCCCTCTAACCTCAGTGATGAGCTGTGCACTCTGAGACTGGGTTTCCCGGCTATAGGAATGAAGAGCAGTCTTGAACTACTCCAGAGACCGGCTGAGAGGTTTCCCTTTCCTGGTGTCTTTCCCTCGCTTGGGGTTCCTGGTTATTTTTATAGTTGCCTGTGGGGTATAGGCTCCCTTCCCCTGTCCCAGTCCTGCCACTCCCTTGCTTATCCCTCCACTGTTCATGACAACACTTTCCCCACCACTCCCCCACTCTGGATTTCTCCCCCTCCCATTGCTGCTCCTCCCCCCTTCCCCTGCTCTTTGCTTGTCTCCTCCCTAATTGTCCAGGTTTCCCCCTTCTACCCATCCTCTGAGGATCTACTGGGATTCCCCTGTGCCTGATTGTTGGACACACCTTTGTACCCTACTATTACCCCCCCCAGCTCCCTTGCATATCATTTCACATTCCCTCCCTACCAATGTAAGAGCTTTCAAGCCAGCTACTAACATCATATAATTTCTAACCCTCCTTATTAACCAAACATAAGAACTATTCCAAATTAAACACAGCCTTATGTCCCCCCTTATACATCAATGTGCCCCTCTTCACCTTTTACCACCACTCAGACTTGCAGAGGGGTCTTGCCCAACCAGCCACATTGCTCAGAGTACTTCTGCCTGCCCCCTTGGTACAGCAGTGAGAGACACCAAAAATGCTTCCAGGTCTTCTGTGCTATCAAATATCTTTCTGCTCCCTCTGGATGTAATCATCATTCTTGCTGGGAAAATTAGCTGTGGTTTCAATTTTTTTTTTCAATTAGGGTCCCAAAGTATTTATTCAATTTCATTCTTCTCTTGATGGTTTCTGCTGCATAGTCTGGAAAAATCTTCACAGGCTGCTGTTGGTATGTTAGTTTTCTTTTTGAGTCTAGCTTTTTTTAAAATTTCTTCTTTCATCTGATATCTTGCAAATTTAACTATAATGGTGCGTGGGAAGTCATTTTTTTTTGTCTAGGGTGCCTGGTTCTGTGAGCTCTGTCAATTTCAGCATTATGAACTTTTATTTCTTCTGGTAAGTTTTCTTTTAACATTCCCCAAATCAATTCATTAATCACCTCTGCCCCAGCTGATCCCTTGTTCCCATTTATGCATAGGTTACCTCTAGGAGATCGATTCTCCAAGTCCTAGCATTTACTTTGAAGGAAGTCTGTCTCCCTTTTCAGTTTGTCAAGCTGTTCAGCTGCTGTGCTGGACAGGTCTTCCAGTGAGGAGATTCTACCTTCTGCCACCTCAATTCTCCTTGCCACCTGCTCCAGCTTTTTATTCCCCTCATCAATTGAGAGCTTAATTTTCTTTATCTCTGCTTTTAGCTCTTTTTTCATTTCTAGCAGCAGCCTTTGCAGGGATCTCTGTTCTCCTTCCTCCCCATCTG
This sequence comes from Sphenodon punctatus, assembly GCA_003113815.1. Lineage (NCBI taxonomy): Eukaryota > Metazoa > Chordata > Lepidosauria > Sphenodontia > Sphenodontidae > Sphenodon > Sphenodon punctatus. The sequence goes on along the minus strand of QEPC01013458.1, from coordinate 201,192 downwards.
ATTCAGATGAGGCCCGCTCTCCCTCTGTTTTGCGTCCTGCCACTGCCATTTGCCTGCCGCTTCCCTCGCTCTCCGTGTCTCTGGGCACCTCGGTATTTATTTATTTTTTACAAAAGCGCTCTAGCGCATTGCTTTGAGAAATCCTCTGCTTGACTTTGTTTCTGCCCATCATTGCTTTATAATCTCGGGGTTTTTTCTTACTTTAAACTGGTCTGCCAGCTTGAATTCTGAGTAGGGGGTGCGGAGCTCAGACGGGACCCAGGTACTCACACTGATGCATGCGCAGATGCTCCTGGGATTTTAACTTTTAAATTTTTGTTGTTTTTAATTTGTTGTTTGCTGCCCTGTGGGCAGGAGGGGTGGGATAAAAATATTTTATAAATAAATAAATAAATAAATAAATTAAATAATGGGTCCAGTAGGGTGCTGGGAGAGGTGGAAAGGAGAGCAGGTGCAACTTCTGACTCTTGCTTGGCCCCACCCCTTCTGAGAATCATGATGTGTCAATGCTCAGAAAGGGACATAGTTATTACATCAGAAATGGGTGGGATGAAGTGGCATTTCTGCCCCTGGCCTTCTCAGTGAACATAATTTTTCTGTTGCCCTTGGTTCTACCAGGCTTGATCTGGTTTTCAGGGTTCCTGCTTCATGCCCTCATTTATTTTGGGGTTGCCCTTGTGGTCCTCTGATTAGATTAGTCTGCCCACACTAGATCAAGCATGGTGCCCATAGTTTCATGTTCAAAACATGTATAGAGCATCCTTAATAAGTCATCCTTTCTCATCTACAAAAACAAATTGTTACTAATAAGGTGTGAAGAACCCTGAAGTTAGGTGTCAAAAATCACATCATTTTTATTTCCTGAGGATGATGCATTTAGTTTTTTTTTTCCCTTTTACCTATGAAGTGTATTATTTATTTTATTTATTTATTAAAATTATATCAGAAAGGGCAGGCAAGGTTTTATCTCTGTACTATAAGACTGTTTTGCTCAATAAACATTTTTTCCCTGAAACTAAGGTGTTAAGTGTTGGTTGAGCTTTTAGACGTATTTATGCATTAGGAAAGGGAAAGCTTTGGGGAGAAAAGAACTTGAAATTTAAACACACAAGTTGACAGTCATCCTTTGAAATCAATGCACTCTTTAAATTTCACTACAGAAGCTACTGTATGGACTTTTATTCTGTCATTAACACACAGGGGATTTATGTGCATGCTGCCAGTTAGCATTTACAGGAGTTACCCGTATAAATCTCTTATTATATTGAGGGGGGACTCATGAAGTATAACCAGCAGTGACATTTTTATCCAAGCAGAAATGAAAAAAATAAAATAAAAATGTTTCTTGGCAGACAAAAGTACATTTAAAGTACGAGTGCTGTGTTTATGGTGCATGGCCAGGAAGGCAGCCTTTCTGAAGGTACAATTTTCTCATTATTCTAAAAGTGGTGGTATCAAGCAGTTTTTTATATTTGGTATTTCTGCTATGAATAACAAAGCCATTAAGATAGCAGGAAATCAACACCAATCATTCCCCAGATTCTCTAGATGTAAATAGCTATTTTATAGACTTCCCAAGTTTAAAAGAGCAATGAATATATGTTATATTCATCTAAATAAATAAAATGGTTTGGCTACATACTAGATAGTGAAAAAAATTAGTGGAAGGGAAGAAATCGTGGCAGTAGGGGCATGCAACTGGTTTTCACTTTTATAAAAACAAAAATGAAAATCCCATGTTCATTTTTGTTGTTGCAATAATGAATCTCTGTGTGTACCTAATCACTGCAATCAGGGAGGCTTGGGGAGAGGCACTAAGGAGCAAATATAAGCTTATGCCAAGGTGCACAGCATGGTAAGATCTTGTGTGGCTCGTAGGCTGGCTCAGAGCTGTGTGTGTGAGAGAGAGAGACACTGTCTACTGCAGTCTCCAGTCTCACTGCAAGTGCTCAGAAAAGCAGAAATATGCACCTACTCTCCCCCATGTATGCTCCCACAGACTTTGGAATGCCTGTGCAAGTGCCATGCCTCTGGCACCTGTCTTCTGCTCTGCCTACCACCTCCTGACTTCTTCACCCTCTCTACAAATGTTACAAAAAGTATATCTCTGCATCTAGTAAAATCTCTATAATTTAAACAGATGCAACACCTGCAAGTGATTTAAGGAAATTTGCAACTTCTATTAAAATCATGAAACATACATTATTTATAAAATTGGGACCCTTAATTCAAATTTTTTGAAATTTGTTAGAGATGCTCCCTTGGATAAGTGGAACATTCTGTCCAATGTTTATACAAATAGAATGGAAAATAAAGATGTTACAGCTGGAAATGTATGTGTAAACCATGAGATGATTAAATTGCTTATAAAATCATGATCCTTTTCCCAATATTTCTTAAATTTGGAAGGGATCATCCCTTGAATGAGGGGTATATTGAGTCTAAATCTCATCCAAATTGGATGGAAAACACAATTTGTGTGTGCAAACCATGAAAACTAAATTAATTATACATTTGCTACCCTTTAACTAACCTTTATGAAGTGTGACAGAGATCACCCCTTTCATAAACTGTAAAATCCGTCCAAACTTATGCACATCAGATGAAAAATGAAGTTACAGCCAGAGATCCATTTCCCATTGAAACCAATTGAAAACAAAAATGAAACTTAAAAATGAAAATTCTCAATAACAAAAATTGAAAACTGAAAAATGAAAATTTTAATAACAAGAACAAAAACAAAAAAATAAAAATGAAATGGGTCTCTGGTGCACACCCGTACTTGGCAGGGGGTGTTGGTATGTTTGAGGCTTTAGGAGTGCAAATAAGCATACATGATGAAAGCATAGAAGGCATTTGTTGCATTAACAACACTGCACGGCACTTGACAGCAGGGGCAAACCTAAGGCAAAGCAGATAAAAGGAGCGCCTAGAGTACTACATTCCAGTTTGTAGATATTTGCAAAAGCTTTAGGGAGAAAAGAATTTGAAATTTAAACACACAAGTTGACAGTACATCCTTTGAAATCAATTCACTCTTTAAATTTCCCTACAGAAGCTACTGCCCTATAGTGCAGTTGCCTTCCTAAGCTATAGTTGTCCACCAACTCTACTGTCCCTGTTCTATTAAGAGGGGTGGAAGGAGCATCGCACTGGCAGCTATATGGGAGGGTGAGGAGCTATAAGTTCTTAATCTTTACAGCTCAGGGCCTTAGCTGCTTACCCACCTGCTCCATCTGTACCTCCACATCCCATTCTGAAGTGGAGGGGATTAGGGCTGAAGCAGCAGCGTTGTATATCATTTTGCTGTTTACTATTGATGTTGTGTCATTTTTGCTGCAATTTGCCCTCCGTTTGCTACAATGTCTGAGATTTTGTGACAGTTTCTGATATTTTGTGACATTTGTGACGTTTAACAACATTTACAACTCTTTACGGTAATTTTGAGACATTTCTGGCATTTTGCAACAGGTTTTGGCTTTTGCGACAGTTTCCCCTTTGCTTTCTGCAAGCTCTCTCAGTATATAAATAGACTGTTAGGCTCTATGTGTCCTGTTAGGCTTCTATGTGGCCCATCAGTTAGGTTTCTTTGTGGCCCTTAGAGTGTGTGCAACCTGCTGCAACAACTCTAACCATGTGTGTGCCATGAACAAAAAATTAATATCAAAGGGCATTTTTTTTTGGCATGGAATGACATCTTGAGGTGGTACATTTTGAAACCATTGGACAGGAATCAGGTTAAGGAAACTTTCCTTTGTACAAAGATGGACATTAGGGGCTTAACTCATCTTTGTTGGTTTAGATGGGTGGAATCTTCATCAGCAGAAGTCACGTCTCTGTCAGGGAAGAGGGGGAGGGGAATCGAGGCCAGACAGGGGGGGTCCTGCCCCCACACACGCCTGTGACTATGCACACGTCTCGGCTCAATACACCTGGGGGTTCCCTTCAAGGTGTAAGTACCCGTCAGGATAGTGTGTGGACCTATCGGCCTCTCAGAGACCAGGTCCCTATCATCATAGGGCACCAGGAGTCAATTGAAGCCTGAGTCATGCACAGAACACCCTTCACCACTCTGGGGAGGGGGCTACGAGGTGGGGGGTGGTGCAGGTAATCAGGAGAGGTGGTAGGGACCCAGGGAATGAGGACGGGCCAGGGAACGGAGGGTACCACACACTCTGCAAGGGAGAGGGGGAATAAGTCCAGGAGAGGGAAGGGCTCTCGCTCGATGTCACTCACGCTGTGCAGCCACACGCTCAGTCAGGCCACGGGAAGGGGGGAACAAGGGGACACAACACCAGGACTTCAACACAATCACAGAGTAATACACAATAAGCACATAAATACCACACTTAGCTCTCGCACGGGGCCGGTCTCTCTAACTCAATCACCAGCGCCGAGTGCTTCTCGGCACTGGTGTTTCTATCAGATGCTCCGTGTGAGCGCGCAAACGTGCAAATGCGCAGAGCGGTGCAGAGGGGGTGGGGCCAGCTCCTCGCTGTCAGCAGGTTTCTTCTCTCTGCCTGGTGGCTGCTGTGCCACCAGCGGAGTCCTCTGTATTAGGGGGGGCATGTCAGATGCTGTCGTCAATGGCGGTAACCCCAGAGAGGGGCTCCAGGGATGGGGGATGGTCCCCTAACCGGACCCCCAAGCCAGCGGCCGCCCTGCCGGTGGGGGCGGCCCCGGGGGGGCATGACAGTCTCTCAAGGACTCTACCCTCTGGAGAAAATAGAAAAAAATCTGCAGCTACTCTCTCTCCTGTAGATTCATAGGTGTCCTGGCCTTTCTTATCTATGGCCCATGGTGTGTGTGTGTGTGTGCTCCCACGCACATGCATCCCCATGCATCCCCACACATGGAGGCACTGGAAAAAATAGAGGTGCCTCCGTGCATGGGGATGCATGGGGATGCATGGGCATGGGTGTGTGCCCCATCAGAACTCTCCCCCCACCCACCGCACACAGACTGTGGTGCACCCCCACCCCCATGCAGCCGCAGCCCATGTAAAAGGGGCATACTACTTTTCTATTCCAATTATATTCCTCCCCATGCACAGACAACAAGAACCTTCAGACAGCTGCAAACTATGTCTTTACAGAAAGCTGCCAACAGAAGAGTCTAGGGGAGACTCTGCAAAAGAGAGTATATGTTAAATCAGGAGTCGATTGCTGCACCTGCCTCTTCAGTCACTGGACTGTAGATTTTGGACCAGGCTTAACAGGCAACTCTCTGGCTCAACCAGAATTGCTGAAAGTGTCTTGGCCTGATTTCCTCTGACTGTGGGGAACTGTCACAAACAATTACTTATTGTGGAAGAGTGCCCAAACTGACATCTGGAGAGTGACTTACAGTGCCTTGCGTCCCCTGATACAAAGGCCATTCTTTTGCAATTGCTGCAGAACCTGAACATGGAGCTGTGATGCATGTGAGAGAACTCATGCCCCATAGCCCATTTCCATCATATATAAACAAATATAATATGGTGTGATTTACACACAGAAGAGCGCAGGGGGAGGAGGCTGAAGTTAAAGGAATTCCAATGTTTTGTACCCTACTCCTTTCCTCTGGTTTCACAAAATGTACTGTACACCTGTTTTGATTTTCTTATTGACAGAGTAGGTAGGGATCAATTTTATAAGAATAATGCAATGTTAAGAAAGCAAATGTTGTACTCTGCTTTTTGCTACTTCCCTCACTCTATGGAATGTAGGAAGATGAATGGCAGTCTGTGTGTCAGTGTGAATTCCTTTTAGCAAATAACACCAGCCCTGTGTGGGTGGAAGCCCCATTCACGCCAGGGGGAATTGCACCCCACACTAGGTTTTAGCACTTGTGCTGTCTTCTTAGAAGATTGTGTCCTATGTGTTACTTCTGAATTTGGCCTGAGATAAAGGGGAAATGCCTATTGCTGTACATTTGGAGCAAACAGAATTTGTATTATACTTCTATGGATGTTTTTAAAAATCTGCAGCAAACTATTTTATCTGTTTTAATGGGTTAATGATTCATGGAAACAGAAAGTAATTTATGTTTTAGATATTTGCACATAGAGAAATTGACTTTATTGAGAAACAGAGTAGTGCACTTGCCTTCTTAACATTGCATTATTTTTGTAAGAAGGATCCACAGAAAAGACAATAATTCTTCTAAAATTAGTGGGAGAAGTAAAGGCACTATTATTACATAGCACAACTCAAAATTAGAGCTGAAATGAATAACCTGATGAACCAATATACTTGATGAATTTGCCTGCTTTTGGTTTGCCTGCATGAAGCAGATACGAACAGGTATTCATTTCCATTTCATCTATTCATTTTGGATATTCTTTTTTGAGAATTTTGGATATTCTGATTATTTTGGTTTGGATATTTGGTATCAAATATCCAAACTGAAATTCCTAAAACATAAAAAGTAACAAAAATGAAATAGTTCAAATATCTAAACAGAAATAACCAAAGAAATTAATAGATGAATTTCATGTAATGTACAAATATTTATTTGGATACTTGGAGAGTTCTACCCATATGGGGATATTTTTATGACTCAGAAATTACTTACTCATTTAACCTTTTCTTAAAATAAAATAGGAATGCTTAGTATTATTTATCTGTAGATTTCAGAGCACTCCACAGACATAAACATTAGCATTTCCATTTTTTAAATAAATAAATAAATAAATAAATAAATCAGGGACCTAATTGTTTCCCCCATAACGATAGCATTATTTTAAAACTGATATCAATCCTATAAGATACAAATGACAGGGGAAGTAGTTCCCTTTGTTCCCATAGGTTATACATGCAATGCTGAATCAAAATAACCTGTTCATTGCTGACTGTTCACTTGAATTCTTGAGACCAGTATGTCATTCATGATTCTGATGCTTTTGGGATTGCAAGTGGTAATTTTTGCCAATTCTTTGCAACACAAACTTTTGGTACTCCCCTCCCTCTCTCCCCCCCCCCCCCCCATTTCTATGTTATTTCAGTAAACCCTGTAACTCTTTGGTACTTGTGTGTCATTGTGTCATCACTTTCTTGGCTTCCAACCACATGCTTTTTTTTTTACACCTCCAACTCCTCTTTTCCCAGTCCCAGGGGTGTGGGTGTGCATGGGATGGGCTGCAGCCTCTGAACTAGAAACAGGGGAAGCCCCACCTAGAGCGCGTTGCAGTAGTCTAGCCTCAAGGTGATGAAGGCATGGATGAGAGTGGCCAGGTTGGGCCTGGAGATGTATGGACGGAGCCTCCTTACCAGATACAGCTGGTGAAAGGCAGCTTTAGCCACCACTTCCACCTGCCGATCTAGATGGAGGTCTGAATCCAACACCACCCCCAGACTCTGAACCTGCTGGGTACAGGAGGGCAGACCCCACCTACCCACCGGAGGAGCCAGCACCCGCCTCATCCTCCCCACCACCATTACCTCCATCTTATCGGGATTAAGTTTCAGTCTGCTCTGTCACACCCAATCCGTCATGGCCTCCAAACATTGGGAAAGTATTGAGACAGCAGGACTTATTGGCATCCATGGCTGCCTGTTATGGCCGGGGGTGGGGCACTAGCCATAGTGTGAGGGTGGATCCTGCTGCACAGTGCTCTCTGCCCACCCTTCCCAGTCAGGGCAGTCAACAGGGATGTCTGTTCTCATCACTGGAGTTGCCCCAGCTGGGTGTAGCCCTCCCCACCTCCGGGCAGAATGACAGCAGTGCCATCACGTCTGTGAATTCCACAAAAAGGGCATTTGAATGCCCTTGTTCCCATACTGTAGTGAAGTCCAGTATGTTTCATCATTCCAGGGGGAAGTGGCAAATCATCTGTATTTGATTAAAATGGAATTTCCCATGAATCATCGTTTCATCTCTGGACAGAATATATGTGATGGTATTGGTGCACACAATAAAAAAAAGAGATCTCTTGACATGTACAATTCCACTCATTCTCTTGAGTCTCTGCAGTTAATAAAATTTAACCAAACAGATTAGCTGAGAAAAGAGGGGTTTCATGGGAACCTCTCTGGCAGCAGTGACAGAGACCTCATGGCTTGCTAATGTATGCTGGCAGCTGAAAATGCCAGTCCCCCCCTTGGGTAAGTTAGTGCTCCTCAGGCAGACTATAACTTTGTACGGATGGAGGCAATTTCTGGGAGAATTTTGTCAAATGGCAAATTCACAAAATTTGCCATGACCACAGTAGTACAGAGTTAACTGTGTATTCCCCTTAGTACAATAGTCTAGCAAGAGCTTGACTTGGCTTAGAATAAGTTACTGAAATAAAATACTCTTTGCATTTAAGATGGGATTTCCCACTCCATTGTTTACTCTAAAATGAAACAAATCTAATTTTTTGGTGTTGTGGGACTACATAAGTTGTACTTCCAAATTTCCATAGCTTTTCAAACCCATTTGGAGATACCTAAATATAGAGTAAAGTTAAGTGTGGCTAATACATAATTATGGTGGGCTTGATTCCAAATTCCGGCAAACACCGCTTATGTGCACACAACTTGCATGTGAGTCATAGGGTGTTTTCAGACGTTACGGGGCCGCTTGGCCCCGTACCGAAAACAACCCTTTCATTCCCCGCCGGGATCACCTCGTCACGCCATATCAGACGTGCTGGGGGGATCCTGGAGGGGAATCTGGGAGGTGGCGGGACCTCATGGCGCAACGTGCGGCCGCACGGCCCCGCCCCCTCCACGCACCCCGCCGCCCGCCCTCCAGGGAGACGGGCGGGCGGCGGGGCCACTGTGGCCGCCGGGTCGGGCCGGATGTGCCGTGGCCTGGGATCCCGCCGGGGATGCCGGACCGTGGCAACCGGCCAGACGTTACTTTTTTTGGGTCCCCGCTGGGGATCTTTTTGACCACGCTTCCCGGGACATTCCCCCGGCTAGCCCAGGAAGCGTGGTTCAAATTGACCCCATGCGGGTATTGACCGTGGCGAACATCTGGCGGTCGCCAAACAGACGTTCGAGCCACAGTGACCACTGGTGGGTATTCACCGTGGTTCACTGTGATCTCGTAACATCTGAAAATACCCAGCGTCCCACCAGCACAGGTGCTTGCATGATGCACATGCAGGTTGAATGTGAGATGTGCACACAATGTTTGCGTGGTGCTGGGTATGGGATCGAGCCCAGTATCTGATTTTCTGAAAGGCTTACTCAGCTTCGATTTTGCTTGATCATTTTGCTACTTTTTTCAAGTGAAAAAGTCCTAACTCTTTAAAAATAATAATAATAATAATAAAGATCTGGCAAGAGCTATGCTTGGGTTGCTCCTGAACTCCAAAGATGATGGAAACTTTCCAGAGTGAGATCCAAAAAGAAATCCTGAAAGAATTTGGGGTGAGGTTTGAAAATGATAACCAGCTGCTTCCATAGCAGCAGGCTGGTGATATGGACAGTGCAGCAAATCTAATAATAGGCTGGAAAGAATGGCTGGCGAGTGTATGCTTTCAGGCTGTCTGGTTGAGCATATTTCCTCATCTCATGCCTAACTATCTCATCATAAGGACCACCTGAGTAAATCAGCTCTTTCATGTGCTCCAAAGGAGCAGAGATATGCCTTGCTAGGTATGCACTGCACACATAATAATCATAGCTATGATATTTATAGTTGCCTACCCTTTGGCATGCAACATCTAAGATTACCGTATCTATTTGAGGAAGGTTGGCTGGAGACTAATGAATGTAGAAATCTATTTCCCTTTTACTTGGAAAGCAGATGTCTAGATTTGTATAGCTTTTAAAAAAATGGATAATGATTTTAGTATTATGCTCTGGAAAAAATGATACAGAAAATATTTGATTTCACTTTCCATGGTGGCCTCTAAATTGCTTCTGCTTTGTGGAGGTCTACCAGTTACAGTATGATCTGCAGAGTCTTTCATCTGAAGACATTGAAGTGGTTTGCAAACATTAGATAATGAATCTTCACCAGGTGGTGTTAATATAATTCTAAAAACTGGTTAGCTCAGATACAGAAAGGTTTCCATTACCACCTTGTGAGTCAATGAATGGTTTAGGAATAGAGCCCAGGAGTCTTGGCTTCCCTTTTTAGTAGATACCACTGGCAGCCAAACCTCAGGGGGACAAATCCAAAATGCTCTGTTCACTGTACGAATATAAATTGGAGTAGCTACTAGGCCAGACACTTGAAAGCTAAGTAGTTATTTTGATAAATTCTACCCATGAGAAGGCAGAGATTCCTGAAGTGACTGTTGAAAATTGAGACAGTGGGGGCAGACTGGCACTTATCCAAATATACTTTGAAGTAAACAGCTGAAAAGGAATTGAAGAGAAATGAAGGAATAAAAATAAAGAGAACAAATAAATAGGAACTTATATCAGACACACACAAACTGGAGAAGGCAGAAATAAAGATAACAGAATGGATATTATTGTGTCAGATTTGTTTTTAATAAAGGCACAAAATTTGAAATAGGTACCTAGTGTATGATATCCACAAATCCAGATTTAGACTCCTCAATCACTGGTTTGATTTTCAAAGGGGTGGTGCAGTGGTGCAGAGCGGTGTGGTGCGGACAGGTGTGGGATGGGGAACACACACCCACACACCCATGGACTCCGGAGGGAGGTAAGAAAATCTTCAATCCTTTCCTGCTTGTCCCTTTCCTCCCCCGCCCAGCAGGGAGCCCATGAGGGTTCTGGAGATGCTCAGGGGGCTTGCCGTGCCTTGCCTCTACTCACCTCCAGGGGCCCTGCTGCCCCCCCCTCGCACCTCGAAATTTGCCGGTTCTTGGCGAGATGGTGGTGTTTTTTGTTTTGCCTCATCTTGAGGTGGAATAGGGTACATCCCCTTCTTGCCAAGAACCGGCGAGACCATCAAGACGAGTTTCAGCCCTAGTTTTTTTCTAGAGTCCATCCCTGGGGTATTTCTTGGGTGTGTGTGTGTCCATTTTTCTCACAAATGTTATTAGGGTATTCAAGATCTACTTGAAAATGTGAATAATTTACTCATGAATAATAACCCCATTACCTGTTTCAGTTCTACTAATATATTCATTAGAAGGAGTAGGTTTCAATTGTATAGGTATCAAAGTCCTCACAATTCCATAGTCCACAATCCCTCCAGTTCTACTATGTTGGAGCTATAAGCAGCAGAGACTAACTGGGTGCTTGCTTACTGCTTATTAGTACACTGCCTGTACTTTGTCCTGAATTCTGTTCTTCCTGCTTAGAGATTCTGTTCTCCTTCCCAATCCCTAGACACCAGAGTGCCAATGAAAATGAAACCATGTACAAAGCTTGCTTCCAGGTAGACATTTGTTTCTTAAATCCATCCATCAGGCAATATTTTGTCATGGCCAACATGTTGTCAGTCTTTAAAACAAGAGGTATGCAAATAGACCATGAGGCCTTCCAACAAACTATTTGCAATTTCAATTGCTTTAAATCTAGCCAAATGCAAATCCTTTTCCTTGTGGATAAAAATGTTCAAAGGTTTGCCAGACTGCCATGACAATGAAAATATATTTCAGTTTTACAGCAGGTTGATTTAATTGGGTCTCATGGCAAGCTGTTCTGTGACCTGAATATTTGTATTCTAATTCTCATGGTAGAGATACTCATATATGCAATCGGTGTGAGCCCAGACCTTCACCCCATATACACATAGCCTATTACAGCAGCTTAGCTTTAATACTGGACAAGGCAAGTCTGTGTATCTGAAGGAAATAGCAATACATTCCACTTTCCAAATATTTCTTTATAGTCTATTTAATTTATTTATTTATTTGGATTTGTTCTGCCCTGTCCCAAAATGATGGTCTCAGGGTAGGTTAACACAGACAAAACCAAAACCACACATAAAAATAATAATTAGTAAAACCAATTAAAATATCCCTACTTCTGGCCTAATCTCTGGCCACTAAAAGCTTGCCTAAACAAAAAGGCTTTTCATCATTTCCAGAAGATGTGCAGACTCAAGCTCTGGCGGACCGGACCCTAGGGGGATGGGAATTCCAAAGAAAGGGAGAAACCACTGAAAATGCCTCTGCCCCACCCTCATGGTCTGCACGTGATGCACTGAGAACACAGCCAGCCATCTGCTCTGTTCTGACTGACCAGAGAGACCTCAACAGGATATAGGAGAGGAAGTGTTCCTTAAGGTAAGGTCATCACTGTATCCTAAGAATCCTACCAGATGTGCTAAACTAAAATCGTAGTACTTGTAGTTACAGCCTAAATGTTACATAAACAGAGCGAACATCATTTGAGTTTTGAACAAACTACCTTAGAATAACAATGATACTGAGAAATGAGACTCTAATAAAACCCTTAACAAGAACACATAGCACATCTTGGGTCACCCCTTCTCTCCTACAGTGGCAGATCCCCGATTCCTCCCACTTCTGAGATTGGATGACTTACCTTACGACTAATGAGCACCCTTTCATCTTTTAAAAACTTGTTATTGCCACTTAATGGCTAGATCCATGTATTAGCAATTTGCCCTCCCAACATCTAAGACAACTGAGACAAATATATAATTTAAGGGTTAATTGGACTGAAAAGGAACAAAGTGTTTATTAAGAGAAGAGAGAGGCTAACTTAAGGGCAGGATAAGGATATGAGATATAGTCACCCTGGTTTATCCACCAGTCCCAATTTCTGAATCACATGGGTGGGATGGAGTGAAGAGTCCAACTGTCTCTCTCAAAACCTTGCAAAGGCAGGAACCAGTAACATTTAGTTGAATCCTATCAGGACTTACAAACAGTCTAACCTATGCCATGGCTTTGATTGCCACCCTCATAGCATCTGAAAAGTCTCATCCGGTGGAGCTTTTCCGGGTGGTGAGATGTCTGGTTAATCCAGCCTGTCTCTGCCAGGAATTGGAGTCATCTCATGCCCACTGTGACATTTTTATTGATTACCTTGCAGACAACATTTATCATATACACAATGACTTTAGCGTGACCATTTCTATGGCAGAGTCAGAGTTTGGGGCTGTGAAGGACCAGCCTTGTCCTTTTTATATGGATCAATTTCAATCTTTACCATTCACCAATGCAGAGGATATGTTTGGGGTTGTGTGGGCCACCAGTTGTGAATTGGATCCATGCCTGTCCTGCTTGGTGAAAGGCCTGGTTGGTGAAAACCAGTCAGGAGATGTTAGGGTGAGGTTGCTGGCTATTGGTCTGTCTCTAACCTTCCATTATAGGGAAGGTTATTGAGTGGGTGGTGGTGCGTCATCTCCAGGCCCATCTTGATGCTATCGGATTACTGGACCACTTTCAGACAGGCTTTCATCCTGGGCATGGCACGGAGACTGCATTTGTGGCCTTGGTCGATGATCTACACTTGGGAATCAACAGAGGGAATTCCGTTCTGTTGATCCTATTAGATCAATCAGAGGCTTTTGACACTGTTGGTCATGAGGTGTTTTTGATGCAACTGCAGGACCTAGTGGGGGTGCGTGGGATCACTCTTGAGTGGTTTCTCTCCTTCCCATCAGGGAGGTCTCAGCAGATGGTGATGGGCAATTGCTCGTCGTTGCTACATAATCTCAGCTGTGGGGTCCTGCAGTGTTCCATCTTGTCACCCCTCTTGTTCAACATGTATATGAAGCTACTGGGTGAGATCATTCAAAGGTTTGGAGTGAGGTGTCATTAGTATGCTGACACCCAGCTCTTCTTCTCTTTTTTATCTGACCCATATCCAGTAGTCTCGGTGTTTACCTGTTGCCTGTGTACTGTGGAGGACTGAATTGATTGAAATTGAATCATGAAAAAACTAAAGTGATGATGGTTGGCTGGCTTTGTGACTTGGAGGAGATCGGGACCTTGGTTTTTCATGGGGGTACGGCTTCCCCTGGTCACTCAGGTTTGCAACCTTGCAGTGCTCCTGGATCCACTGCTGCTCCTGGACTCTCAGGTGACAGTAATGGCCAGGAGTGCTTTTCACCAACTTCATCTGGTCAGAAGACTGACGTAGTTTCTCTCTGGCTCAGAACTTGAGACCATCATCCATGCCTTAATTAACTCGAGTCTAGAGTACTGCAATGCACTCCGCATGGGGCTTCCCTTGAAGACTGTTAGGAAGCTGCAGCTGGTGCAGAGTGCAGCAGTTCAGCTGCTTACTGGGGTGGGTGTCCAGGAGCACATAACACCAGTGCTCCAGGATCTGCACTGGTTGCCTATTGTCTTCTGGACACAATTTAAGATGCTGTTTTTGACCTTTAAAGCCCTAAATGGCTTGGGATCCACTTATTTTGCAGATTGCCTGACCTACTTTGTCCCGTCACAGTCTTTGTGGTGGATCAGGGATGCTCGTCTGGAGGTACCTGTTTTCGACTTGGGCTCAATGTAGAGAACATTCTCAGTCATCACCCTGTGGCTTTGGAACTCCCTCCCCCGGGAGGTTCTCTTATGTCCAAACATGAATGCCTTTAGGAGACAATGCAAAGGAGTTCTGTTTACAGGGGTGTTTGGCAGTGGGGACTAGGGAGAGAAAGAGTTGTGGTGATATGGGGGAAGTAGCAGGAGTTGGGATGGGGAGGGTTTGGGGGGAACGGTCTAGAGGGTTATGTGGTGTTTTATGTTTTACTATTTTTGGTTTGTTTTATACATATCTTATATCTGCATTTTAATGTTTTAATATTGTAAGCTTCTCTGAGCTGCCTTTGGCGGNGGTGGGGTCACAAATGTAAATAAATAAATAAACTTCCCCAGATTCTTTTCCAGTAGTCGGTGCCTCAATCCTTTATCCATATAACAGGGCACTATTCTGCCTCTTCCTGTCCTCATCCAGTTTTCAGGATCATTGTTCCAGTCAGTGTCTCCTCTGCCAGAGTCTCATCAATTTACCAGGAAAGTTGCTGACTTCCCCCTGTAGGATTGCCACTGTTTGCAGTTTGACCCTGAGACTCCCATTGTGGTCGATGGGAGTCTCAGGGTCAAAGCACAAGAGGTGGCAACCCCAACCCCTGTGTATGAGATACTTTCTCCTTTTCCTCTACAGCAGCCAGAGCATGTGCCAATTTTTGTTCAAACAGAGGTTAATCCCCTGTGCAATTTGTAGGGGTATGCAATTAATGTTGTTTTAATGTTATGAAAATGAATGAAGCCCCATTTTTTCGGTGCCTAATGTTATGAAACAGATAAATAAACAAATGATTGTTGTTTGCTTTCATACATTTTCATGTTTTGTTTTTTTTTAAAATTTATTTATTTATTTATTTATATCCCACCTCTTCTGCCAATGCAGCTCGAGGCAGCTTACAATAGTTAAACCACCATTAAAAATACATATAAAATACACATAAAAGGGGAAGCATAAAAATAAGAAAATAAAAAACCCATCCTCCCCACCCACCCTTACACACCCTTCGCCCAACTCCCTTACCAAAGACCCGGCAGAAGAGCCAGGTCTTGCAAGGTCCGGGGCCACCTGGGCCTCTTCCAGAAGGGAGTTCCACAGCCTAGGTGCCACCCCCGAGAACGCCCTCTCCATTGTAGCCCCCTGCACCACCTGGGGGACGTCAAAAAGAATGCTACCGGTGGACAGCAGGGGTTGATCCAGGGCACGGAGAATGAGGCGATCTGGCAGATAGGAGGAACTCAGACTATATAGGGCTTTCTAGGTAAGCACCAACACTTTGAATTGGGCCCAGAAGATTATCAGCAGCCGGTGAAGATCTCAGAGCACTGGTGTAATGTGTTCACAGTGACCCGTCCCAGTGAGGAGATGGGCTGCCACATTCTACACCAGCGGCAGTATCCAGACCATCACCAAAGGTAGCCCCACATTGAGCATGTTTCAATAGTCCAGTCCTGAGGTGATGAAGGCATGGATGACAGTAGCCAGGTTGAATTCCAAGACATACGGCAGAAGCCGTCGCACCAGATGTAATTAGTGAAAAGCATTCCTTGTCACAGCCTCAACCTGAAGATCCAGGTGAAGTTGCAGATCGAGGAGTACCCTCAGACTCTGAATCGGAGAGACCAGTGACGGCTGAACCTCATCAAAGATGGGGGACATCACACCCACCGCCCTCCCCACCAACATCACATCCATCTTGTCAGGATTTAGTTTCAAACGATTCACTCATCGAATCCCCCACAGCAACTAGACATTGGGTAAGCACTGAGACTTCCAGGTCTGGGTTGGATGAAAAAGAGAGATAGAGCTGGGTGTCATCAACGTACTGATGACACCACACCCCATACCATCTCACGACCTCGTCGAGCGGCTGCATTTACATGTTGAACAAGAGAGGGGGCAGAATGTAACCCTGTGGAACTCCACACGTGAGGTCCCGGGGAGAAGATGAACAATCCCTGAGCATCACCTGCAGAGTTCTCCTGACCAGGAAGGAGCAGAACCATTCAAGAACAATTTCACCAACCCCTGTATAGTCCCGCAGGTGAGTCACCAGCATCTCGTGATCAATAGTATCAAATGCAACCAGCAGATGTAATAGGATTAACAGGGTCAAATAACCCTGATCGAGTTTCTGGTGAAGGTCGTTGGCGAAAGCCACTAATGCAATCTGAGTGCCATAGACCGAACTAAACATGGTCTGCGAGGGATCAAGAAAACCAGTGCAGTCCAGATGCTCCTGCAGCTGTTGGGTCACCACCCGCTCAGTAACCTTAGCTAAAAAGGGAAGGTTAGAGACTGGCCAAGAACTGGCATGGGAGGCAACATCAAGCAATGGGTTTTTTTGAGCAGTGGCTGTACCACCTTCTTTTTAAGGCAGACTGGCACCCTTTTATTATTAAAAAAAAATTAAATCTCTGTTCATGCACAAAATGGCCACCAGTGGAGTTCTGCCCATGTGCAGCTCTTTTCCAAAATGGCACTGGCAGTGTCAGCACCATTTTGAAAAACGGCAGCCCTTTGTGTGTGCAGACTAGCTGCCCTTTTCCAAAATGGCACCTATGATGCTGGCACTATTTTGAAAAAAGATGCACATGCACAGAATGGTCCGGGGGCCATTTTACGCAAGTGTACTGGCAGTGATTT
>QEPC01013458.1:158639-169739 GCA_003113815.1 Sphenodon punctatus | reverse complement strand
TACAATTTGTGAAAGGTCGGAAGGCTTTCTACCATGGAATGTAAGCAGGGCTCCTGTGGGGAATCTGGACAAGAAGTTCTTGCTATGAGCCATCTTTCTTACAGAGCTTACGGCAGAGGATGGGAGAACCAGCTGGGATTGGTGGCGGCAATTTCCACCCCCAGCCGGGACTCCTCAGGAACCTCCCCTCTGTTCCCTTCCAGTTTTGCAACAAAGAGAACACTCTTAAGCAACTCCGGTGCCGATACTGGCAGGGGAGCTGCAACTCTATCCTCCTGATGGCTAGTTAGAGCCCCAGGGAGGTGGCATTATGCTATTCACCTGCATAACTAGTCTAAATTTGCACTGTGGTATTTTCTAAGAGCACACTATCAGGCTGTAGTTGAGCTACTGAACTCGAAGCTGGAGCAAATGCAATAAATGGGGAGAGACGGCTTGGGTTTTGGTCATCAAGGGGCTCTGGGCTCTACAGGCATCATTGGACAGGGTTTTGGTTTGTGGTAATTCTGATTGATTCAGTATTATGTTTTATTGTGTTTTATTTCATCGTGTGTATATTTGTTACAGCCAGGGGCCAAACAATAAAGATTTGTTGATTGATTGCTTGAAGACTTTCCTTGCCACACTAAAACCTCACTTGCTGACCCTCACTAACACACATCCAAGTTAAATTAAATGTACTTACAAGCTCTTCATTGCACGCATGCATGGACACAATCTCACTGTCTTCATCTGGGCTCCAGGCAGACATACTCACCCCTGCTCCCCCATAACCCCACTCACTCACATTTAGAAATGCCACTTTGCCACCACAGGGATCTGGTGTCAGGAGTGGTGTTGCGATCCCCGAAGACAATAGTCTTGGGGGACTTCAACATCTACACTGACACCGATCTTCAGGGTGCAGAGCATGAGTTCATAGCCTCCATGGTAACCATGGGCCTGTCCCCGAGGGTCAGTGACCCGACACACCAAGGGGGACATACCTTAGACCTTGTGTTTTGCACCAGCCGTGAGGCAGGGGATCCATTGGTGGGGGAGATATCAGCTGTGCCTTTGTCATGGACGGACCATTACCTCCTACAGGCCCCTCTCCTGGTGCATGTTTGCCCCTGGAGGGGCGTAGAACCTATTTGAATGGTCCACCCTCATAGACAGATGGAACCAGAGTGGTTCGGGAGGTTTGGGGGGATATGCCCTCTGATCTGGACGGCTGTTCCATTGCTGGCCTTGTCGAGCTGTGGAACGTCTTGCTGACTGAGGCCATTGATCAGATAGCTCTGAGTCATCTTCTCCCCAGGTGGCAGCACCGCAGACCTCCCTGGTTTTTGGAGGGACTGCGGATGCTGTGCAGGTGGGAAGGCGGTTGGAGCAACGGTGGCGTCATTGACGTACTGAAGCCGGCAGGTTGTGGCATAGAGCAAGTTTACAAGCCTATGCCGTTGCTATGCAAAATATAGCGTCCGCTATATAGCGTACTCTAAATCCCGGACAGCGGAACTGTTCCGGGTGGTGCGGGGTCTGATCAGTCCGGCCTCCCTCCACTTTGGAGTGGAGTCATCTAGTGCCCACTGTAACTTTTTTGTGGATTATTTTTTGGACAAAATCGCTCAGATTCACCATGGTTTTGACACTGCATTTTATGCAGTAGGGCAATTGGAGGTTATGGAGGCCCCACCTTGTCCTTGTTTGTGGGATCAGTTTCAGTTGCTGACCCCTGCCGATGCGGAGGATGTTCTTGGGCCTGTCAGGGTCACCTGTTGTGAACTGGACCCCTGCCCATCCTGGTTGGTTAAGGCCTGCCAGGAGATGATGGGGCCGTTGCTGGCGGGGGTGGCCAATGCCTCCCTTAGGGAGGAGAGGGTACTGGCCGCCAGGCTGCCTCAAGGAGGCAGTGGTATGGCACCTGCTCAAGAAACCATCGCTTGACATTGACTTCCTTGCCAGCTATCAGCCGGTCTCTAATCTTCCCTTTTTAGGGAAGGTTATTGAGCGGGTAGTGGCCCGGCAGTTGCAGGAGCATCTGGATCGTATTGGTTTTCTTGATCCCTGACAGTCAGGGTTTTTCCCGGGATGTGGCACCGAGACTATACTTGTGGCATTGTTTGACAATCTTTGCCGAGAATTAGACCAGGGCCATTCAGCCCTACTGATTCTATTAGATCTGTCAGCAGTGTTTGATACCGTTGATCATGAGATGTTGGTGACGTCTGCCTGCGGGAAGGTGCAGAGGTGGGTGGTACGGTTCTTGACTGGTTTCGCACCTTCCTGGCCAGAAGAACTCAGCGAGTGGTACTTTCTGATTTTTTTCATCACACCGAGACCTCTTGTATGGAGTCCTGCAGGGTTCTGTTTTGTCCCCTCTCCTGTTCAACGTGTATATTCAGCCACTTGGTGAAGTGGTCAGTAGGTTTGGCATGCGGTGTCATCATTATGCTGATGACACCCAGCTCTACCCCTATTTTTCATCAAACCCAGGCCCGGCAGTCTCGGTGCTTAATGGGTTCCTGGAAGCTGTGAGGGACTGGATGAGGGCAAACTGACTGAAGCTGAATCCCGACAAGATGGAGGTGATGTTGGTGGGTAAGGCAGCGGGGGTAACAGCCCCCATCATTGACAGGGTCTCCCCTCTACTGGTTCTCCAGGTACGGAGTCTGGGGGTTCTCCTTGACTCACAACTCTGCTTGGATGCTCAGGTGGAGACTGTGGCAAGGAGTGCCTTCCACCAATTACATCTGGTGCGTCGGCTTCGGACGTATGTTTCGGAAGCCACCGTCATCCATGCCTTTATCACCTCTAGGCTTTACTACTGTAATGCGCTCTACATGGGGCTACCTTTGATGACGGTATGGAGACTGCAGCTGGTGCAGAATGCAGCGGCCCATCTCCTGGTGGGATTGGGCCGCCAGAAACATATTACACCAGTTCTTCGGTCTCTGCACTGGCTGCCTGTAGCCTTCTGGACCCGATTCAAGGTGTTTGTGTTTACCTATAAAGCCCTAAATGGCCTCAGTCCTACCTATTTGCGGGACTGCATCACCCCCGGGTTCTGGATCAGTCCCTTGCAGTCTGCCGGGGGGTCACGATGGGGAGGACTTTCTTGGTGGCCACCCCATGGCTGTGGAACTCCCTACCAGTGGAGGTACATTTGGCCCCGGATCTCCCCTCGTTTCGACACTGTTGCAAGATGTGGCTGTTTTGCCTGACTTTCAGGGGGCAGGATGGGTAGGGTGGGGGGAATGGGTTAGGGTGGGGGTTGGTTGGGAATTTTTTATACCTTCCTGTTGTTGTCTATTTTAAAGGTTGTTAAAATGTTAATGTTTTATGTTCGCTGCCCAGAGCTGCCTGTGGCAGGATGGACAGGTTACAAATGCCTTAAATAAATAAATAAATAAATAAATACAAATTTAAAAGAGGATTGTTGCCTCAATCCCAAACCTGCAGGAGATAGGTTATCTCCCCTCTGCCCTGATTTTTTTTGTTTCTATTGGTGCCTTTAAATACTCTCTGGCTGATCCATGCCCTTTGTAATTACTTCCAGTTGTGTCACCCTTGTGACTATTTATCTGTTGGCTAGATTTGTTCTCCTGATGTGGATGAATGTATTATGTCTAGTAAAACTTCGCTGGATACAGTTTTGTGTGCCATAAAGGCCCTTGAAACTAAATTTGATGTACTTGAGAATCATTTTGATTTGTTCAACCCTCTAGTGTGCAATTTGGGGAAACAATGATATCTGCAGAGGAATCTGTTAAAAATGTGGATATAGAAAAAGCAGTGGATTTACAATCCCAGGGAGAGACTTGTAAAACTCTGGCTGGGGTGCTTGTAAAGGATGTTATCACATTGATGAATAAAGACAGTGGAAAGCTACCTTTAAAAGCTGCAACCAAAGATTCCCATGTCAGGTCTTCTTGAGGGAAGTAGCCCTTGTTATCCATATATTTCTGTTAGAAATTTATTTTTGGTGGGATGGCCCTAGCATGAGGTAATTATTACTCTGTAGACAGCAAAGCTGGTAGAATTCTTTTAAATCTTAGACCCTTTAAGTTTTCCGTCTGTGGGTCACTTTGAAAAATTAGTACAAAATGTGCAGACTGGATATTAGTTGAGAGCAGGGGTGCTTAAGTAGTGTGCTGCTCAAGTTGGGGTGGGGAGGAAAGATCATTGATCTATCTATGCTATGGATCAATCCTTTATCCTTAAGGGTATTTTTAGATGAGTGCGGGAATCAAGCGGATTGATAAATCCGCTCTTTAAAATGTTGCACGGGCAACATTTACACACACCGAAGTCGCCGGCCACCATTGAAAACAGTGGCGCCCAGCAGCATGCACATTTAAAACCAGATTTGTAAAACCATATCTAGGTTTTCCCACTCGTCTAAAAATGCCCCGAGTGTATGACCTCACCTCCACTCTCTTCTCTTCAAGTGAAATCCTTCAGCAATTGGGGGTGCAGCAGCCAGATGTAAATGGCCATTTGTATTAACTATGGACCATTCAATCATCTGTGCTTTAATTAAATGATAACATCTAATTTCCATAGTTGTTATTTTGATGTTTGAAACTGAGTTTAGGTGCTCATGTCTGTCTAGCTGCACACAATCCTCTATTGGTGTTGGAGCAAGCTGTACATGGACTGCAGCTTTGTGCAGTCAACACTAAAATCTCATCACAGAAGAAAAGAGTGGGAAGCCCTCACACACAGAGTTCTGTTATACACTCACACACACACACACACACTTACCTATACTAGGGACAGATAGTCAATACAGAATTTACCTAACTTCCATGCATTGGCTGTGCCATACAAAATCCAGGAAAGCCAAACTCATGTCATCCAATTGCATTCTTGTACTTTTATTAATAATATAGTCCTGTGGTTTTCTGTCAATTTTTTTGGAGAATGTTCTTTACGGCAATGTTGCTGAGGTGGTGACAAGAAACAAATAAGGGATTCATCTCAACAGAGGATAGGGGTTTGGGACCTCACCTTTCTCCTGCACAAGAAATCTGATTTGTCAGTGTGCAAGAGGAGGTAGGAGTTGAACCTATGGACCAGATTCAGGAATTGAAAAGGGGTCAAATAGAAAGCACTACAGGCACAGGCTGGAACTGGTCCTTGGGTCAGAGGTTCCCTTGATATACACATTCTTGTAGGGTACTAGTAAATCATTCAAGCCAGATTCTTAAATGGCATAATATATAGATAATTAATTTCAGTATAGCTGTACTAGTACATATGGTCCTTCGTCTATTACTTTTATTAGGTTAATTTTCGCAGAGAGACAGGCAATGCTATGCACTGGTTCTGCTCTCTCTTACACAGTTGTAAATATGGAGTAACTCCTTAGAAATCAATTGAGAGTTTACAATGGTTTTGCACTGAATTGGGAAAGGTTTGGAAGTCTGAAGGAGATATTTGGAATCAAGAAAAGAAACAGGAAAAAACTCAACATTATTCTGGAAATAAAAGCCTTTGAAAACAGTTGTTCCATTACAATCGATGGCCACAGTTCCAAACCTCTCCACGTGGAATCCATACAGGATCCGCGCAGGTCCCATGTAGATTCTGCGTGGCACAATGCATTCCTAAGGTACATGCATGTGCATTGTGCACGTAATCTGTGGTACATGGGATTGGCCCAAAAGTTGTTGGGTTTTGTTTAGGGATGTGCGAACGCGGTTCGGAAGTTCAGAGTTTTGACCGAACTCGGTCCGTTCGGACGACCGAACCGAATGATCGAACCGAACCCGAACCGACCGAACACGAACTTGATCTGAACTCAGAAATGACCAAACAGTTCAGCCACGTTCAGATCAAGTTCAGATGAGAAAGGTCGTGAAAAACCTCCCTTCATATATTCCATCCCTGATTCCCTTCCCCTATTTTTGGATTTATTTAGAGTAGGATTAGATTGATTTAGGTTTCATATCAGTTTTTTATCCAAACAGGAGAGCCTGGTCTGCTACCTGTAAGGCGGGCAATGGGGCACATGGTAGAGGTGGTAGGGGTAGGGGCCGTGCCAGTGGAGTGGCAGCAGGCAGCAGCCCGAGCCCATCACTACATGCCAGATTTTGGGCGACAGGCTTCCGAGGGTCCCAGCAGTGGCACTAGCCTGGGGGTGGTTCTGCAGTGCCTCCTGCCAACGTCCTCCACTACCATGCAGGGCACTAGAAGGCCTGCAGGACATGAGGCTGCGGCTGTCTCTGATGCTGGAGCAGGGGCTTCAATTGTTCCACCAGGGCTACCAATGTCCCCCATGGTTGAAGTGATTCCCAGCAGTCCAGGCCTGGTGGATCCCACCCTAGCTGCTAGAGGAAGGGCCTGATCCCCAGACAATGGCAGCAGGGAGAGGAGCAGCAGCAGCAGTAGCAGCTATAGGGGGCACAGGGAGAGTGGCAGCAGCATGGTAGGCAGTCAAGCCTCAGGTTCTGAGTACTCCCCTTCACAGGACGTCACTGTGATTGGGGACAGTGAGGTAGGCCTTCATGTCCTGCAGGCCTTCTAGTGCCCTGCATGGTAGTGGAGGACGTTGGCAGGAGGCACCGCAGAACCACCCCCAGGCTAGTGCCACTGCTGGGACCCTCGGAAGCCTGTCGCCCAAAATCTGGCATGAGGCAGGAGGCAAAAAATCCTCTGTCTGGGCACATTTCAAGTTGGTGCGGGCGGATGATCCGAGGAAGGTGCAGTGCACTTTGTGCAATAAGGTGGTGAAGCGTGGGCAGGTGCTCACCAACCTTGGGACAACTGCCATGGTGAGGCACCTGAAGGCATGCCACAGCCAGGGCCGGCCCCAGGGTTTGTGAGGCCATGTGCAAAGTCTTGGTGCGGGGCCTAATTTGCATAATTAGGCACCACCTAATGATGCAAATGTATACATTTACATAAAACTTACTCCCTCTGGACAGGAAGAATTCCCATTCTCCACCTCCCCGAGCAACCATGGAGAAGCTTGGCCTCCTAATGCTTCCCCCCCTCCCCAGCCGAGTGTCTACCACCACTCCCCAGGAGTGGTTCCACTCCAGGGGCAGCCAAACGGGCAGTGACACAGGCACAGAGAGGCTGACGGCATCCACTGCCTTACTGGAGGAGGGGCCAGGGGGTGAGCTTAGCCAGTCTGGCCTCCAGGGCCTGTTGCTTCTTGCTGCCAGTGCCGCCTGTGCCTTGTGCACGCATGCGGTGTGACCAGTCCAGAGGTGCTGCTATCACACACACAAGACACCCAAAATGCAGCTAGCTTATTAAGCGCATTATGCCATGAAAAGAGACATATAACCAGTTCAGTTGTGCCCCCATAATCAGTTCATGCTGCCCCCACCCCATAACCAGTTCATTTCTGCCCCCGCCCCCATATAATCTATTCACGCTGCCCCCACCCATAACCATTTAATTTGTGCCCACGGGGCAGCGTGAATTGATTATATGGGGGTGCAAATGAACTGGTTATGGGGTGCGGGTTTAAAGACAGTATTCCTGTTAGCAATAACTTCATTAAGAAGAGTTAGTGAAATAGCAGCCATAATAATCTCAGAACCATATTTGCAGATTTATTTTCCAAGACAGAATAGATATTGCTTTACATCCTAAATTCCTACCTAAGATAGTATAAGTAAGACAGTTGTGAGAATGTGGCCCTTTTTACACGGGTCTCTCCTCCCAGCCGTAAACACGCAGATTTCTGTGTGTTCATGGGTGGGGGAACCCCATGTGAATGACGTGGTGCACGCGCCCATGGTGAGTGGGGGTGCGTGCGCGCTCGCCTAACACGCATCCCCACTCACCCCCCCACTCATCCCCACGCACGGAGCAACCGGGGGAAATGGTGGTTACTATGTGGGTGTGGATGAGTGGTGGGTGAGTGGGGATGTGTGTGCAGCTGTGTGCATGCCCCATCCATGCACTGGCGCGCCCACGGACTCCCCACCCGGCGGAGCCATGTAAAAATATCATGTGAGGAGCCACTCGAAGAAGAACAGAAGGTTGCTACCTTGCAAACAAGGTTCTTTGAGATGGCTCCGAACATTCTCACAACACCCACCCTTCCAGCCCCGCATGGAATTCTTTTCTTATATTTCTAGAAAGGGTTGAAAGGAACTGTCATTCAGAGGGGGAGGGTTCTTTTTATACCAGAGGAGCTCAAGACCATCATGTGGTCTATTATTTGAACAGGGTGAGCGCGCACAACCCAGTTGTGAGAATGTTGGGAGCCATCTCGAAGAACCTTCTTTACAAGGTAGCAACCTTCTGATCAGCAGTGGGGAGGAGCTGTTTGTAAACAGCCTTATCTCCCAGCCCGATCCAGTATCCCCGCTGCTGCTGCTGCTGCCACTGCAGCACTAGTAGAAGGCAGAGGCAGGTGAGGGATGGGGTCTGGAGCCAGGGAGGGGAGGAAGAATCACTTTCTGGGGGAGAAGCTGGCTGCAGCCTGCTGCCCAGCCAGGCAAGTGTGGGGCCCCAGCTGGTGGTGGGGCCATGTGCGACCGCACATGTGGCACATGACTGGGGCCGGCCCTGGCCACAGCGCTCTGCTGCTAAGTGAGCAGGCAGGGGCAGTGGATGCCAGCGGGTTCCTGACTGCAGCACCCAGTCATCTGCCTCCTTCAGCGGGCAAGCGTCCTGCACCAGCAGCTGCCTCTAGCAGCAGGAGCAGTATCGCTGCTTGGGGGAAGCAGCAGAAGCAGCAGCGTCAGTCCACCATGGAGGAGCTGGGGTGGGGGCGGCTGCCAAGTCCATCGGCAGCTGGAGGGCAGTGTGGCTTTCAAGCAAAAGCCATGTGTCTGTTGGGTGAAATGATCGCACTTGATGGGAAGCCCTTCTACATGGTACAGGACATGGGGTTTAGACGGCTAATTGGGTTCCTGGCCCCCCAGTTTCAGCTGCCATTGCGCACCGCCCTGAGTCATCAGGTGGTGCAAGCTCTGTGCAGGGCTTTGAAGTAGCGGGTGAGGGAGAAGTTGGCAGGGACTGGGGGTACCACCATACACTTAACCACCACCCTGTGGTCAAGTAGAAATGTGCAGCATCCATACCTGATGGTAACGGCACACTGGTAACAGAACCTGAAGGCAGCATTTGCCAGTGGCAGGAGGGATCCTGAAGCAGGGTATAGGTGGGTCCTGCTTCAGGCACAAGTAATGGACATCCCCCACACTGCTAGGAACATCGAGGCAGCCCTGACCGCCACAGTGAGGGAGTGGGTCAAGCCAGGTGCACCCTTCACCAAGGGTTGTGTGGTCACGGACAATGAGGCCAATATACTGAAGGCCGTCCATGAGGGGGGCTTCACGAGCATCCCTTGTGCCATACACACCCACCCATCCATATTGTGGTCAGTAATGCTCTGGTCATGGGTGAGAAGGCGATTGGGGTAGGCACCCTTAGTTCCCTGATTGTTCAGGGGAGGAAACTGGCCGGGTTCTTTAACTGGAGCGTGAAGTGCAGCAATCTACTCCGGGCAAAGCAGGCCGAGCAAGGCTCCCCAGTGCACCAGCTCCTCCAGGTTGTGTCCACCAGGTGGAATTCCACCTTCGAATGCTCAAATGGCTTCTTGAGCAGAAAGCCACCTTGTATCAGGTTCAACTGGTGATGGACAGCGAGGCACCTCCAGGGTACGATGGGGTGGAATGCGAGATCCTAGCTCACACACTCGTCATACTCAGACCATTCCTGGCTATGATGGAGACCGTGAGCAGCTTCACGGCCACCATCAGCAAGGTGACCCCTTGGGTCCAGCGTCTCCTCAGGAGGCTTGAGGAGATACTCTGGGGGCAGGATTGTGGCCCTGAGGGCAGGAAGCTGACCAATGAGGTGGTTGACCTGGTGCGGCAGCTGAAGGCAGGGCTGAAGGCGCGGTTTAACAAGCTCCTGCGGCGGGTAGAATATGTCTTGGAAACAATGCTGAACCCCAGGGTCAAGGGCAGCGTGGCACACCAGGCACAGCTCTATGGGTACTGGAAGGGTGAGCTGATGGACAGGGTCCGGAAGGCAGAGCGGGCTTTGCAGCAGGATGCCCCTGGGCATGGTGGGAGTGGGAGCAGCTACCCCTTTCAGCCAGTGGGGTCTATCCCTGCCCCCAGCCCTAGCGGTAGCAGCACCAGCAGCAGGATGAGCAGCAGCATCAGGACACCTATTGCCAGCAGCAGCAGCTCCTATGTTCAGGCCACTCTGGGAAGCATGGGGTCCTCGACAATAGGGCAAACAGCATGGCTGAGGGCAATGGTGGAGGTGATGCCCAGGCAGAGTTGTCAGAGGGAGTATGACGGCACCTCAGCAGAGGTGGAGACCTACCTGGAGGAGGAGCCATGCATTGAACCCAGCAGTGATTCCTTGGCCTACTGGGCAAGCAAGACCAACTTCTGGTCAGTCCTGTCCAAAGTGGCCAAGGATATATTGTCCTGCCCACCAACCACTGTCCCCAGTGAGCGGGTGTTCTCGATTGTGGGGAACATTTATTCGCTGCACTGTCTGAGACTGGGGACCAACCCGGTGGAGCAGTTGCTGTTCATCAAGGTGAATCTTCCACTGCTGGGATTCCCCGAGCTGCCTCTGGACATGGAGTGATGGTGCAGTGGCACATGCCATCCCATGCCAGGGGAAGTCTTGGGATGGGACTCCTCCTCAATCTGGGCTACTGCTGCTGTGCTGAGGTGCTGTCCCTCCCTCCCAATGCCTGGCACCCGCCCCCCCTCTCTGTCTCATATTAGACGCCTCGGCCGGCTCATCTGACTGACCTCATGATGCAGGGTGGCATTGGGAAAATGTAAGCCTGCCAGCCGGCCTCTGTCTGGATGATCTCAGCCCACCTATCTGACTGGCTCTCTCTCGCTCGCTGCACAGTCTTCGCCAGCCTATCTGAGTGCCCTGCCAAGGTCCCAGCCTGCTTTCTCTACTGCCTCTCATGCCATGCTGCCTGCCCACCCACTCAGGTTGCAAAGCTTGAACCCTGCCTCAGTCTGCCTGCCTTCTGTTCATGCCACGCTAACTGCCTCCCCGCCCAGGTTGCAAAGCTTGAACCCTGTCTCAGTCTGCCTGCCTTCTACTCATGTCACTCTGTCTGCCCGCCCACGCAGGTTGCAAAGCTTGAACCCTGCCTCA
>QEPC01013458.1:145029-158539 GCA_003113815.1 Sphenodon punctatus | reverse complement strand
AGCTGCCTCTAGCAGCAGGAGCAGTATCGCTGCTTGGGGGAAGCAGCAGAAGCAGCAGCGTCAGTCCACCATGGAGGAGCTGGGGTGGGGGCGGCTGCCAAGTCCATCGGCAGCTGGAGGGCAGTGTGGCTTTCAAGCAAAAGCCATGTGTCTGTTGGGTGAAATGATCGCACTTGATGGGAAGCCCTTCTACATGGTACAGGACATGGGGTTTAGACGGCTAATTGGGTTCCTGGCCCCCCAGTTTCAGCTGCCATTGCGCACCGCCCTGAGTCATCAGGTGGTGCAAGCTCTGTGCAGGGCTTTGAAGTAGCGGGTGAGGGAGAAGTTGGCAGGGACTGGGGGTACCACCATACACTTAACCACCACCCTGTGGTCAAGTAGAAATGTGCAGCATCCATACCTGATGGTAACGGCACACTGGTAACAGAACCTGAAGGCAGCATTTGCCAGTGGCAGGAGGGATCCTGAAGCAGGGTATAGGTGGGTCCTGCTTCAGGCACAAGTAATGGACATCCCCCACACTGCTAGGAACATCGAGGCAGCCCTGACCGCCACAGTGAGGGAGTGGGTCAAGCCAGGTGCACCCTTCACCAAGGGTTGTGTGGTCACGGACAATGAGGCCAATATACTGAAGGCCGTCCATGAGGGGGGCTTCACGAGCATCCCTTGTGCCATACACACCCACCCATCCATATTGTGGTCAGTAATGCTCTGGTCATGGGTGAGAAGGCGATTGGGGTAGGCACCCTTAGTTCCCTGATTGTTCAGGGGAGGAAACTGGCCGGGTTCTTTAACTGGAGCGTGAAGTGCAGCAATCTACTCCGGGCAAAGCAGGCCGAGCAAGGCTCCCCAGTGCACCAGCTCCTCCAGGTTGTGTCCACCAGGTGGAATTCCACCTTCGAATGCTCAAATGGCTTCTTGAGCAGAAAGCCACCTTGTATCAGGTTCAACTGGTGATGGACAGCGAGGCACCTCCAGGGTACGATGGGGTGGAATGCGAGATCCTAGCTCACACACTCGTCATACTCAGACCATTCCTGGCTATGATGGAGACCGTGAGCAGCTTCACGGCCACCATCAGCAAGGTGACCCCTTGGGTCCAGCGTCTCCTCAGGAGGCTTGAGGAGATACTCTGGGGGCAGGATTGTGGCCCTGAGGGCAGGAAGCTGACCAATGAGGTGGTTGACCTGGTGCGGCAGCTGAAGGCAGGGCTGAAGGCGCGGTTTAACAAGCTCCTGCGGCGGGTAGAATATGTCTTGGAAACAATGCTGAACCCCAGGGTCAAGGGCAGCGTGGCACACCAGGCACAGCTCTATGGGTACTGGAAGGGTGAGCTGATGGACAGGGTCCGGAAGGCAGAGCGGGCTTTGCAGCAGGATGCCCCTGGGCATGGTGGGAGTGGGAGCAGCTACCCCTTTCAGCCAGTGGGGTCTATCCCTGCCCCCAGCCCTAGCGGTAGCAGCACCAGCAGCAGGATGAGCAGCAGCATCAGGACACCTATTGCCAGCAGCAGCAGCTCCTATGTTCAGGCCACTCTGGGAAGCATGGGGTCCTCGACAATAGGGCAAACAGCATGGCTGAGGGCAATGGTGGAGGTGATGCCCAGGCAGAGTTGTCAGAGGGAGTATGACGGCACCTCAGCAGAGGTGGAGACCTACCTGGAGGAGGAGCCATGCATTGAACCCAGCAGTGATTCCTTGGCCTACTGGGCAAGCAAGACCAACTTCTGGTCAGTCCTGTCCAAAGTGGCCAAGGATATATTGTCCTGCCCACCAACCACTGTCCCCAGTGAGCGGGTGTTCTCGATTGTGGGGAACATTTATTCGCTGCACTGTCTGAGACTGGGGACCAACCCGGTGGAGCAGTTGCTGTTCATCAAGGTGAATCTTCCACTGCTGGGATTCCCCGAGCTGCCTCTGGACATGGAGTGATGGTGCAGTGGCACATGCCATCCCATGCCAGGGGAAGTCTTGGGATGGGACTCCTCCTCAATCTGGGCTACTGCTGCTGTGCTGAGGTGCTGTCCCTCCCTCCCAATGCCTGGCACCCGCCCCCCCTCTCTGTCTCATATTAGACGCCTCGGCCGGCTCATCTGACTGACCTCATGATGCAGGGTGGCATTGGGAAAATGTAAGCCTGCCAGCCGGCCTCTGTCTGGATGATCTCAGCCCACCTATCTGACTGGCTCTCTCTCGCTCGCTGCACAGTCTTCGCCAGCCTATTTGAGTGCCCTGCCAAGGTCCCAGCCTGCTTTCTCTACTGCCTCTCATGCCATGCTGCCTGCCCACCCACTCAGGTTGAAAAGCTTGAACCCTGCCTCAGTCTGCCTGCCTTCTGTTCATGCCACGCTAACTGCCTCCCCGCCCAGGTTGCAAAGCTTGAACCCTGTCTCAGTCTGCCTGCCTTCTACTCATGTCACTCTGTCTGCCCGCCCACGCAGGTTGCAAAGCTTGAACCCTGCCTCAATCTGCCTGCCTTCTGCTCATGCCACGCTGCCTGCCAGCCTTCCTAGGTTGCATATCTTGAAACATACCTCAGTATGCCTGCCTTCTTCTCATGCCACACTGCCTGACCACCCACCTAAGTTGCAAAGCTTGAACTCTGCCTCAGTCTGCATGTCTCTCATGCCACACTGTCTGCCCGCCTTCCTGCCATCCCAGGTTGTCTAGATCAAAGCCTGCTACAGTCTTCATGCCTTCTTCTCATGCCACGTTGCCTGCCTGCCCACCCAGGTTGCAAAGCTTGAACCCTGCCTCAGTATGCATGCCTCTCATGACACAATGCCTGAGCTGCCTCTCATGACACAGTGCCTGACTGCCTAGCCTGGCAACCCTGGGTAATGTGCACCACTGGTCTGGTAATCCTGCCGCTTCTGTCTGCTGTGCCACGGGTGCTCTGCCCTGGCCAATACAAATGTGCTCACGCAATCCTGCTGCTGCCATCTGCTGCTGTATGGGAGCTCTTCCCTGGCAAATCCTACCATCCTGGCTCCATGAGTGCTGCATACAGGAAAATCCTGATACTTCTCTCTCTGCTGTTCCATGGGTTCTGTGTCCGGTCAATCCAATGTCTGCTGCTGCTACTGCCAATGCTGCTTCTGCTGTCTGTGCCACGGGTTCAGTGCCCGGGCAATCCAAAGTCTACTCCTGATGCCAATGCAGCCTCTGGGCAATCCAATGTCACCTGCTGCTGCTACTGCCAATGCCACCTATGCTGTCTATGCGATGGGTTCTGGGGCCCATCATTCCGCTAACAGGGTGCTGTCATTCCACCATATCAAGAAGAAGCCACTCCATCCCCAGGACCCACCATCAGGGTTCTGGGGTCTATGTTACAGGCAGGGAGGGCTGTCCATCCACTGGATCAAGAAGCTTCTACTCTAGCCCCAGGACACACCGTCAGGGTTCTGGGGCCCGTCATTCCACTCACAGAGAGCCATTGTTCAACCATGTCAAGAAACAGTCACTCCTGTCCCAGGACCCACCGTAAGGTTCTGGGACCTATGTTACAGGCAGGGATGGCTGTCCTTCCACTTCATCCAGAAGAAGCCACTCTAGACCCAGGACCCACCATCAGGGTTCTGGGGCTGTAATTCCTTGCACAGGGTGCTGTCATTTCACCGTATCAAGAAACAGCCACTCCAGCCCCATGTCAGGGTTCGGAGGCCTATG
The DNA here is from genome assembly GCA_003113815.1 of Sphenodon punctatus. Lineage (NCBI taxonomy): Eukaryota > Metazoa > Chordata > Lepidosauria > Sphenodontia > Sphenodontidae > Sphenodon > Sphenodon punctatus. Next base: position 154,865 of record QEPC01013458.1, on the reverse strand, counting down.
TTACAGGCAGGGAGGGCTGTGGTACCACTGGATCAAGAAGCTGCCACTCCAGCCCCAGGACCCACCTTCAAGGTCCTGGTGCCATCGTTCCAGACAAGGGGGGCTGTCATTCCACTGCTTCCAGAAGCAGCCATTCCAGTCCCAAGAACCATCATCAACTTCTTGAGCTCCTCTAGTATAAAAGGCATCTGCTGCTGCCCACTGCCAGAGAGCCTTTCCCTCTCTCTCTGGCACCCCCCATCCCCCACATTTCCAACCAACCATTCCCACTGCTAGGAGACAGACAAACAGACACGCTCTCATCTGTGCTGTCACCTGCAGTACATGACCAGAGAGCGGGAGAGGGAGTTAGGCTCCCCGCTTCTAGAACGAGAGAGATGGGGGAGGGGGAGTAAGAGGTGCATCTGGCTCAAGCTGCCACCTGCCATAACCAGTGAGAGATCTCATCTGTGCTCATGCTCAATGCCCACATCAAGCAGAAAACCTACCAGAATGAGAGGGAAATAACACACAATGTAATTATATGCCCCTGCCTGTGTGCCTCCCTGTACCACCTGTACCACCTATTGCAATGATTGAATGAAGTGTGCCCAATCAAACACTAATTATAGGTACATCATTCAACTCCCATGGGCTGTCATTCCACTGTACTTGAAGCAGTCAATCCAGTCCCAAGAACCATCATCTGGGTGCTGCTGCTATTCATGCCAGATTGGCCAATGGCAACTGGTGCCTGTCCCCAAGCCTGCCCCCCACCAGCCTGAGCCTACTCCTCCACACTCACCCGCGGATGCCTGCTAAAGCTGCTGAAAGAGCCCCTCTGACCACCAGCACCCACCGCCTGCTGCCCGCTGCAAAAGAGCCTCTCTCTGTTTCTCTCTGGCACACTCTGACAGGAAATATGATATTCCTGGCTGGCTGCCTTACATGGGGCGCTTTCTGCAAGTCTGATCCCCCCCCAGGGGGTGATCTTTCTACAAGCTGGACACACCTCTCCACTTGAGGGCTTCAAAGGGACCAACCGACAAATGCAACCAAGTATTATATATCACAACTTGGCTTCCCAAGGCTTCCCCCCATGCAGAGATTTCTCTGTGAGAGCAGGCAGTGCACCTGCTTATGCCTCCTTATGCCTCTGCCATACTGCCACAACCTCTCTCTCTCTCTCTCTCTCTCTCTCTCTGGCACATTCACCCACACAGACACAAGCCCTGCCCCTCCTGGGGGGCTGTCTGCAAGTTGAGACCCTGCTGGCACATCTTGGGTCTAATATGCTGCATGTGCTGCTCCTGTCAGGTAGGAATCTAACAAGCTGTATATACAATGAGAGTCTGCCACCTGCCAGAAGCAGCATAGAGGGATAAATGATTGGACACAGGTCAAACAAAGCTGGTAAGGTAACAAATATAACGTTTATAAAAACTTTTTAAACAACATACGGTACAACTTTAGAAAACAAAAAACAAACATTAATATATATACAGGGAAAGGAAAATTAGGGATCTGTGGGCCTGTCCCCCGGAACGTGGGGGAAAGAAGAAAGGGGTGCGTGGGTTCAAGGGGCGGGCCGTGCGTCCTCTGCTGCCTCGTAACCATATTGCTATGCATAGTCCAGGGCCCCTGCCAAGGACGCCTTCCATTCTTCCACTGACTGGCGGTAAAGTTCTAACTCCTCTTTTTCTGTGCGGAGGTACTGCACATAAGCCTGCTCCTTGCTCTCCCTTTCTCAGAGCTCCCTGAACCGTACCATTAGCCAGTCATCCATGCTGCGGGTTTGGACCCTTAACACGTCCATTACTTTCTTTCTGGGCCTCTGGAGCTGTGCCCGAAAGTCCCTTTCCTCTTCGTCCTCCTCCAGGGGGGCTGGAGACTCCTCAGCAGAGCTGGAGAGGGAAGGACTGTGGTGGTGGCGCTTCTGCTTTGCCTCCCCCCTTTGCTTCTGGCGATGCTCCTCCGCATGGGAGTCCATGCGCCACGAGAGAGACATGTCCCACCATGCCACATCAATGTTGTGGACATTCTCAATGTGAGCTATGAGCCCAAATGTGGTGCCCTGCGGTCCTCTTTTGTTTTGTTTTTTGTCGCAGATCTAAAGAACATAAAAAGATAGAAACATAAGAAGCGCCATATTGGGCCTGCCTGCATTTTGTCTCCACAAGTGGGTGGCTGGCTGACCCCTGTGGGGGACTTCCTAAGAGGTCATAGGACAATCCATTCCCTGTTGATACAGTCCCCGTGCCTTACCTTGCATTCGGCATATCCGCTCTTTGGGCTATCATAATACCGCCAGACTGTGGAGCTTGTCGGCCTGGTTTCTGACGGCTCCTGCGACCTCCGCCGGGATGGGGTTCTGGGTCTGGCAACAGCAGTGGCATCATCATCACCCTCTCTGAAACAGGAATGCATAAACAACACCTAAATAATATCATTCATTTATGTTGATGCCTCTAGTCCTTCCCAGTCTCCCACACCAAGTGGATGGATGGTGCTGCAGTGGTGCCTACTTGCCTCTTTCCCTTTCTCCCACATACACCACCACCACCTGTGGTGCTGTAGTGTCTGCAAGTTGAGACTCTGGCTGATGCTGCTGAAAGAACACCCCCCCTTCTCTCTCTGTGGCAGACCCATAGCTAAGACACGTGGTAAATCCTTGCCATTCTAGGGATGGCAAGATCCATGCTGGCACACATCTGGGAGGGTGCTTTGGCTCATGCCTGGCTGCTGGAAGAGCCCTCCACCCACCCACACTCTCTCTCTGTGGCAGACCCATACCTAAGACACGTGTAAATCTTGCCCATCCGCTGATGCCCACTGTTTGTGCCTGACTGCCCACCACCCGCCCGCCCGCCAATAAACAGAAATACACTTTACAAACCCGGCAGCAGTGGCACCTCTGGTGCCCTCTTCCTCTTCTGTTGAGGAGCCAACCTCCACCACCTCTGATGGTCCAGGCTGGGCCTCTTCCTCCTCCACCTTCACCTTCCTCAGCTTCATTTTTGTTTTTCCCTCCATTTCCAAACAAACCAAACCAACCACACACACAGCCAAACCAAACACACAGCCAAACCAACAAAACCATACCATCTCAACCAAACACACACACAGAGTCACACACACACTCGAACTACCGTCCGTTTCCCATTTCTGGGTTCTGGCGCAATCACGGGACCAAATGATACCGATACCCAACTCCACTGAACGTTCGGCCAAACCGAATGACTGAATCGAATTGAACCGAATGACCGAATCTGAATTCGGTTCCCGGACCGAACGACTGAACCCGAACTTGGTTCCTGAACTGAATGGCTGAACGACCGAACATTCGAACCGCTTTCTGTTCGCACATCCCTAGTTGTTTTTTTTCCCATTAATTTTAGTGGTTAAGGGATTGAAGACAGTCCCTGCCCTGCAGAACTTACAGTTTGCATGGAATCATTACATTTATTTGATACCACAAAAATTTTGTGCTAAAGATGCAGTATTTGCCATCAGCATACAGTGGCTCACAAATTTAGATAATGAAAAATTTTAGGCAAAGAAAAAGTGTTGACAGCCCATTGCGTGAAACATCTGTCAAATTTCATTGGTGAAATATTGCCTTTTCAGTTATGTAAAAAGGTATGTATCTCTCTTGTGCATCTATCATTATTAAATTATGATATTTTCTGAAGTCACGGAGTGATATCTGAAAGACCACCTTTCCTACCAGGCTCCACTGTGACCCCTAAGGTCAGTCGGGAGCATTCTCTTGTAGGTACTACCTGCTAACCTTGTTCATATGACAATAGCCTGCTGAGAAGCATTCTCCATTGCTGCCTCAGCGTTGTGGAGGTCCATCAGAGTCGAGCCTGAGCATATTGCTGTGGCAATGTAAATCTTTTATTTTCAGCAAAGCAGTTGGTGAGCGGGAATGGGATTTGGATTGGATGGGCTAAGGGGTGAGAAGGGGTTTTAAAAGGGATTCTAATGTATTATGTTTTTAAATGTTGAACACCACTCTGAGCCTTTGCAGAAGGGCAGGATAGAAATTTAAATAAATAAAAAATTAATACAGGGCTGTCCAACTGGCATCCTTCCTACTGAAACTGGCATAAGAATTTGAGATGGTGGTTAAGAAGTTGAAGAGCCCTGGAATATTATATGCTATCCCAATATGCTATCCTAATTCTATGGTTTCTTAACACATTTTTTTCTGCAAAAGTTACAGTTGTCCAATAGGTTAACTGTTATTGTTAACCTATGTTGGTGACACGCCTGCGGGACAGTGCGGTGGTGGTGGTGATCATTTTGAATGGTTCCGCTCATTCCTGAACAGAAGAACTCAGCGGGTGGTACTCGGTGATTCTCTTTTCATCTTACTGAGACCTCCCGTGTGGGGTCCGACAGGGTTCGGTTTTGTCCCCTCTCCTGTTCAACATGTATATGCAGCTGCTTGGCAAGGTGATCAGAGAGTTCGGGGTGAGGTATCATCAGTATGTGGATGACACCCAACTGTTTCTCTCATTTTCGACCAACCCAGGCCCCGTTGTCTCGGTGCTTACCCAGTGTTTGGCAGCTGTGGGGGACTGGATGAGGGCTAACTGGCTGCAACTGAATCCTGAGAAGATGGAGGTAATGTTAGTAGGGAAGTCAGCAGAGTTGACGGTCCCGTCGATTGATGGGGTCTGCCCTTCATTGACTTCCCAAGTACAGAACCTGGGGGTGCTGGGGAATGCTGGGGGTGCTCCTCGATGTGCAGCTCTTCCTGGATCTCCAGGTGGAGGCTGTGGCGAGGAGTGCCTTCCACCAGTTACATCTGGTGCGGCGGCTTTGGCTGCTGGTTTCGGTTCCTGACCTGGCCACGATCATCCATGCTTTTATTACCTCTCGGTTAGACTACTGTAACTCACTCTACGTGGGGCTACCTATGGTGACAGCTTGGAAGCTGCAGCTGGTGCAGAATGCGGCGGCCCAGCTCCTGGTGGGGCTGGCCCACCGGGAGCACATTACATCAGTGCTCTGATCTCTGCACTGGCTGTCAATAGTCTTATGGGCCTGATTCAAAGCCTTACATGGCCTGGGCCCTGCTTATTTACAAGACTGCCTCACTCCCCGGGTTCTAGATCAGCTCCTGCGATCTTCCAGAGCCACCATGTTGGAGGTCCCCCGGGTTTCCCGGGGGTGTGTGTGTCACACAGAATAGGGCATTCTCAGTGGCCACGCTGCACCTCTGGAATTCCCTCCCAGTGGGGACCTGTCTGATCCCGGACCTGACAGCCTTCTGTAAGAACTGTAAGACCTGGCTGTTTCGTCAGTCATTTGGCAATGGAGAGGGGTAAGGGTGGTGGGGATGGGGGTGGGAGGAGTGGGGTTTTTTTCCCATTTTTATTTTTGATTAATATGTTTTAAAGTGGTTTTTAAAATTGTTTTATATTATATTTATATTTGTTTTCTACTGTTGTTAGCCGCTCCAGACTTCCGGTGGTGGGAAGAGCGGGGTATAAATTTTGTTTAATAAATAAATTCACATTTATGTCATTATTTCAGTGTTCAAAGTGCTCTACAGTTCTTGCCTTGTTCACCATCACAACAACTCGGAGAGGTAGGTCATACTTATTTCAATCTTACAGATAGGAAACATATTGAGAGTGACTTGCTTAAGTTCACCCAATAAATGCATGGCTAAAATAGGTTTTGAACCATGGCCTCCCAATTTGACAGCCAACACCTCAAACAGTAGGCTACACTGACTCTCTTGCTAACTGTTGTTGTCTATAGACTGATGTGGACTCATCATAAACCACTTCAACTCATCAAATTGCAATCCAAATTCAAATAACATGGAGGAACTAGAAGTTTACTGCCTATTCTTGCCTCAGGAAATAGCACACAAAGAAAATGTCCTGCATTATTGACACTCAGCATTGTTTATGTTCTTCAGCCAAGTCTGATTATGAATACACTCTTCCTAGGAGCAAAGGAAAACATAAATATTTGAACATTAATAAATGTCTTGGGGATTAGTATTGTGATAAACCTTTTGATAATGGAGGATTTATGTTAGATTTATGAACTAGCAATCCATTTTCAGGAGAACTGACCTATTTTTAGTTTGAAATTTTAAATTCTTTATTGTCTTCACCCATTGGTTTCTTCCCCCTCCCCACTGTCTGCTCATGTATTAGCTTTGATTGTGTTTACTTATTTCTCATCCACTTATTTCTTACTCTTTGTTACCACCCAGCTGAACACACTATGCTGTTTTCAAGCTTTACTCCACAATCCACACACTACTTACTTCAGAGTAGTCCTATAGCGGCCATATGGCTCCTGGGTAAGAGGTATGTGGACTATGAACTTAAAATCTAAAACTGTGAGATAGTGAATCTCTGGGTTCACAAATATTTAGACAAATCCACCTATTTTTTTTAGTTCTGTAATAAGTTGACACTAGATTATTCCTGAATAAGAGAGCCAAAACTCATAAAGAGTGTTTTTTCTGTGACTGCTGAGTGGCATAGCTGTGGTATGCACGTGCACATGAATTGTTTGGGGAGCACTTCAAATGGGTAGCCCTCAGCATGCCTACCCCGGCCACAGAGGTGGTCACCATGCATTTGGCTAGCTCCGCATGGTGTAGTCCTGATTTTTCAGCAATGCTCCATACATGGTTATGCGTGGCTACTGCATGGGTCACGGGAACGCACATCCACATGCTCCACCATCACACAAGGAGTTGAAGGCATGATCGGGGTGGGGGGGGGGAAGGAACACGCATAAACACATCTCATTTAAAAACACTCACAGTGATGCCTCACCAGGCCTTCTTTTTGGCACCAAGTGGATCTCTGAATAAGTAAAGTGTCTAGCCTACAGTCTCAAAACCTACTGTTTACATATTGAGGTGCCTTTAATGTTTTTTATAAGGTACTTGCCAGGTATGTGAACTTTGAAAACAAGGGAATAAGTTTAGTTTAGGATCCATTAAATTTATGCCTGCTGAATCGTTTAAATATATAAATAGATTAAGTAATTTTAAGCACACTTATCAAGGGCAAACCATGAATTAGCCAGTTAGCATTCAAAATAAGGGAGGTATTAGTCAGATCACATCTATATTAAATGCAAAACTCAATTACTCTTATAATTCTCTTACACATATTAGCATGAGGGATGCAATAATTGTTACAATTGTGCAGCGTGTGTGTAGGATGCAACCTTTTGGATAAGAAAGCAAGGTGCAAAATTGGGTGGAGAAGTGAAAGGATGAAAATGTGTTCAGATGTAATTGAGACAATAGACTGAATACCTGGTATGTATAAAAGCTGTCATTAATAACCCACTTGTAGAAGTGTCCAGCACAGGAATGTAGAGACATGAAGATATAGTAGCCCTAAAATCAGTGCTAAGTAAATTCCCCAAATTTTGGCATGTAACCCCATTCTGAGTCTTAAATATACTCCTGCTGATAGAAATAACAAGAAAGACATGATCAGAATAACAAAGATCAGTTGAAACTGTGACCTTGTCTGTGCATAAAACACCGCACTGGGGTCCTCACTCACTCTTTGGAAACCTCTGCCCTAACTCATTTCCCAGTTTCATGGCAGTAGGCCAATGTGATATGCAATACAGATGATCTGCCATAAAAGACAACAAGGATGTGTCTAAAGAACTAGTGAAAAAAAATGCATTCTGACCGCTTGTTGTGAACAGAATTGTTAATCTCCTATTTAGTGGCTCCACTACAGACAAAGAAATCCTCCTCCATGTTGTCTGCAGAGTCCTGAATGGTACAAAGGGTGTTAATAGGTGTGTAGCTGACGCGCCAGCTACAGATCCTAAGGAGGCCGGGGGCACCCCTACCCAGGTCAGGTGTGAGAACTTAACATTCCTGCCAATCGACCAAGACAGGGAGGGGGGACTGGAATAGACATGAGTCCAGCTGACCTCCAACCCCACACTGGGGCTGATACCCCATCCCCCACCATGACAGGCAGCCATGGCTGCCAATAACAGGCACAGGCTGGTCATGGTAGCTCCCATGCCAGGTATGGGATGGTGGTGTGAACACACCTGCTTGCCCGGTATAGCCCACTATGGCCTGCCTGGGTGGCCCTTGGGTCTGGACGGTGAGCCCAGTTCCTTCCAGACCCATGATTCCTGGCAGCCACGTACCTAGTCGGGGTCTGTGGCTGGCCCGTATCTGGCAGCCTGCCAACAGATGTTCAGATAAGGCTCTGTCCTAGGCAGGCCATAGCGGACCATACCAGGCAGCATCATGAATATTACCACCCAATGGTGGTTAATATTATATTAACACCCAGTGTAGATACCCTGGGCCCTCTAGAATTAAAGAGTGAATATTCCATGCTAGTCTCTCAGTGCTTCTCCATAAATAAGATGATTTGATTTCAAAGGGTGTTAACCCACAAGATGTGACTCACAGATGACCTTTAAAGTCCTAAATAGCTTGGGCCCTCCTTGAGGTCACCTGGGTTTCCTGAGTGTCAACCATGAGGAGGGTGTTCTCGGTGGTGACACCACAGCTGTGGAACTCCCTCCCGTTGGAGGTCCGCCTAGCCTCAGACCCCCTCCTCTTTCCATAGACTGTGTAATATCTGGCTGTTCTGCCGGGCCTTTGAGGAGGGAGACAGGTGATGGGTGAGGAGGGGTTGGGTGGGTGGGATGGTGTGTTCTGCCCAGGGTCTTTAATGTTTTATGGTTTTAACTGTTTTATTAATAGTTTTTGTGATGTTGTGAGCCACCCCGAGATGCGTGAGCAGGAGGGAGCGGCATAGAAATGTGATTAAATAAATGTTAGCCTGTTGCAGTCTGGGTTCAGTCTATGCAGCTTCCTCCCACTCATATGTTTTGAGTGTCTAGCCTAATAAAAGGGAAACCCCCGGAGTGTCTTTCACGCACTTGCGTGAGTGCAAGAATAGAGAGAGGGGGCAGAAGCTGTTGCTTCTTGGATGTTCTAGGATTTTCACTTACGACTCTATGGTGCTGGAAGACCTGTATGCGCAGAGACATTGCCCGCAACCTAATGGATGGAACGCAGACACGTGGGTGAACAGTAGCCCATATTTGCCCTCACAGCAGACTTCATATTCTCCAAGACTACACCATGAGTAGGGATGTGGGTCCGGTGGGTGGTGGCTCCATGTCCAGTGGGAGCAAACACCTAATAAACAGGCAGATGGACACCCACCTGATGTGGGCTAATGTCTCATTTATTAACACTCAAAGTATCTATCTCATTCTTGGCCTCTGCCCATCACTCTGGTATCTGAACATTTGGGATACTTTGCTCCCTGTTTCCATAATTACACATGCATGTCAGCAGGCAAGGAAGAGTAATGCAAAATCTTGTCTGCTTCCATGTCACTTCCTGAGGTTATAGTATTGTTGTCGAGAGAGATTAGGCCGTGACCTGAGAGTTGAATCCATATCTTTCTAGTTTAGTGCCAGGCTATTTAATTAAATTAATTAATTTATTTATTATTTTTACTACCTCGCCCCTCCTACTGCAGGCAGCTTGGGGTGAGTACCCAGGCAGGGGTGGATTAATGAATGGACCATGAGACCCAAGCCAAGGACTCCCTGACGAAGAGTGCCTTGTTCACTGGGAATCAGCCACTGTTGCTGTCATTCTGCAGATGCAGTTCAGTCAGAGCAGGCACTGCCAACAACACTTTTTTGACTAGGGCTGATGCGAAATCAGCTGTTACCGCTCCGCGATTCCATTCCTAAACCTCGGCATCCCAGGTTGCGCCTCGCATAATTTCGCGCGATACTCCGCGATTCTGCATTATTTTCGCTACAAGAATTCGCGGATGTGAAATGTGTGTGTT
>QEPC01013458.1:132332-144929 GCA_003113815.1 Sphenodon punctatus | reverse complement strand
CCACGGCAGGAATTTCTTGCTCCCATTATAGATAAGTTCCCAGGTAGGGACGATTCAGTTTTATTAGCGATTCTTTTAGATAACCCTAATCTGGATATCATCCGAAAGGTAGCGCTGTTTTTGCTAAGTGCTGTTCAGCTTAGAATTAGATTTTGAAATAGCAATTATCCAATATAAGTAACTGTCTATTCTGTACAACAGTGTGGTTGGAAATTTGCTCACTTACCAGATATGATGTATTTTATGTATGATTTGTATGTTTGTTTGCTATGATCGTAGATGTCGCAATAAATGATTTTGATTTGATTTGAATCCCAACAAGATGGAGGTGATGTTGGTGGGAAGGGGCAAGGGAGTGGAGGTTTCCGTCATTGATGGGGTGCATCCCTCCTTGGTCTCTCGGGTTCAAAACCTGAAAGTACTCCTTGATTTGCAGCTCTGTCTGGATGCCCACATGATGGCTATGGTGAGGAGTGTGTTTTGTAAGTTACACCTGGTTTGTCTTCTTCGGCCTTATATCTCAGGCTCTGATCTATCTACCATCATCCATGCATTCATCACTTTGAGATTGGACTACTGAAATGCACTCTACACGGGGATACCCTTGGTGATGACCCAGAGACTGCAGCTGGTGCAGAATGTGGAAGCCCACCTCCTGACCAGGATGGGTCACCATGAGCACATAACACCAGTGCTCCAATCACTGCACTGGTTGCCTATAGTCTTTTGGGCCCAATTCAAGGTGTTGGTTATTACCTTTAAAGCCCTATATGGCCTGGGTCCCAGCATCCCTGCAGGACAGAACTGCCTCAATCCTCATGTCCTGGATCGGTGCCTGCAGTCAGCCGGAGACACCCTCTTAGAGGTGTCTCAGCTATCCCAGGGGCTGATATTTGAGAGGGCGTTTTTGGTGGCCATGCCTCGACTGTGTAACTCCCTCCCAGTGGAGGTTTGCCTCTCTCCAGATCTCCCCTCCTTTCGCAGAAAATTTAAGACCTGTCTATTTCAACAGGGATTTGATGAGGGGACGGGTAGTGGGTGGGTGGTTTTCTTGAGGGGCCGGGGGTAGGGTTATTCAGGCCACATTGGTTTGATTTTAAATTTTAATATATTTTTTATTTTAAATTTGTATGGTTTGTATATTGTATTTTATACGGTATTTTTTATATTCTGTTTATTTATTGTACACTGCCCCAAGCTGCCATTGAGCAGGATGGGGGGGGATATAAGTTGTGAAAATAAATAAATAAGTAAATGAATAAATATGTGCTAGGCAGATTTTCTTATTATATGCAGATTTTACTCTAAAGAAGATCACTTTCACTATACCTATATGAAGAATGCATAGGGGCCTAGACTTTCTGTATACAATGATGCTTGAATTGAAATAAATCAGGTCCATAGTGTGATCAGACCTTGTAAGAGGCCCATAAATAGGGAAGCAGGTAAAGAGTTTTTCTCCCTTGAAGACACAAATGTGTGCTCTGCCTCAACTCAGGTTTCTGCATTTATGTCATGATCCAGCCCTGAATAAATTTAGAATATGCGTGTAGATGAGTTGCAAAGAGAAGTAAAAGGAAATTTCAAGGAAAGTTAACTCTCAAGCAAACTCTTTTGGATATGCAGGTGTCCAGCCCAGAGACAAAGAGAGGAAACAATCAGCAGAAAGACTCATAATGCCATTGTAGAAAAAGTTGTACTTTAAAGACCCTTTGGAAATGAACATGGAGATAATATAAACTGTGAAATGAATTATTATGGAAGATGTAACCTAGCTGTGGGTCACAGTATGTATCTGATATGGAGAACACAGGAAACTGTAATTGGTGTATGTGTCTGACTTCAAAAGAAAGGGAGTAATAACCAAATGTTAACACACGTAATTTGTAGCACCTTTACTTCAAAGACTAGCTCACTATAAACTAGACTGCTTTTCCAGACACTTGATGTGAGAAGTACTAACTATTAATATTACTATAGTCTGTGGTGATGTATTCCTTTCCAGGGCTGAAGGGCCAGATTGTACAAACAACTCTATTGAAGACTAGTGGGTGGGCGTTATCGATTCAGATTAATCCATAACTGCCTGTGGCGGGAACAGTGGGTTATACATTTTGTTAAATAAATAAATAACTGCTCATAACAGACTGTTATGAATTAATCCAAACTGAACTGCAGCAGTGGCAAGTTCGCAACCAATGAGAATTTGGATTTAAATCTATTCAAAATGAAAGCAAGACTTGGCCTTGCAGGCCAAAGATTGGGGTGCGAGCTGCTGCAGGTAGCTGGGGCCCAGGGACTGTTTCAAATCTCCTCCCCGCCCCAATGTAGAGGGAGAGGGGCAGGGCCAGGGACTCCTCCCCTGCTCTCTGCCCGATTCCATCAAAGCGACATGCCGCCTGGTGGCCTCACAGCCACACGCCACAAACCACGTACCGAAGGGCGACTCCCAAAGGGCCCTTGGGAAAGGCCCTTTGGCAATGACCAGGCAATCAGGGGTCTATGCTGGTTTGGTAGTGGGGTGGGTGTATGGGGGCTGTTGTGCGTATGGCAGTGGTTACTGTAGTGGGAGGGCATTTCAGAGCGAGGGTTTTCTGTTGAGAAGGGTTGGAATAGGGAATTATTTTTGTTTAGAGCTGATTATTTGGGGAGGGTGGGATTAGGGGTGGGGATTGTGTATTTTGGTGGTTATTGTGTTTGGGGTTGGTTAATATGGATGGCGGGGTGGAAGGGTTTTGTGCCATGTCAGTTGCTGAGAGCAACTGGGATGGTCCTGGAGGGTTGGGGGGTGGGTATATCCCCGAGTGAGAGGCAGGTTATTGGGGTTGTGGGGGGATCACCCCCTCATGAGAGAGGGTGTGGGGGATATCCCCTGCCATCACCCTGGTGGGAGAGCCACTGAGTGGTGGGAATCGGGCTGGAGGGCTACGCCGGGGGAGGGGGGGCATGGCATTAGGGGTCATCACAGTTGCAGGAACTATGCTCCTTTGACAAGGCTTTGTCATTGGGAATGGAGGGGCCGGTAGTTGGTCCCTCTCTTTCCTTCCCCTGGCTCAGGAAGCCAGGAGACTGCAGTCTCTGGAGCCCCCGGCCTTTTGCTGATGCTGTTGAACGCAAGGTCGGTAGTCAATAAATCATCTGTTATCTGGGACGTGATCCTGGATTCGACTTCCAACCTTGCGTGTATTACAGAGACTTGTCTGAAAGATGAGTCGAGGGGGGATTTGGGGTACTCTGTTCAGCATCAGCCTAGGTCATTGCTTTTTGGAAGATTTTTCCTGTTGGGAGGTTTTCAGTGCAGACCGAGTCCAGGGTGGATCTCATGGTTTATTTGACCCAGGATAGACTTGGAATTCTGCTCATGTACCATTTACCGTGTACCCCACTGCCCATCAGTGCCCCTATCTTCTCTAGCTGTCCTGGTCTCAGGGTTTGTCTTGTGGTCTCTGAGACATATTGTCTTGGGGGACTTCAAAATCCATGCTGAGGCCAGGTTGTATGGTGCGGAGCTGGAGTTCATGTCCTCCATGCTAACCATGGGCCTGTCCCAGGTCATGGTGGGCCCTGCACATGATGTGGGGCATACTCTGGACTTGTTGTTCTGCACTGACCTTGAGGAGGGGGGAGGGAGACAATGGTTGGGGGTGTTGCTAGCTCACCCTTCATCATCATCAACCTTTATTGCTCAACCTTTATTGCTCAGCCTATCAGGCTATTGCAAACATGTAAAAACATTTACAACCATTCCAAATACATAATTTCACAGTTATAATTTCCCAACAAATCCAGTAACAGCAAATTAAGAGACACCAATTAAATCACAGAAAAATTCAGTGATCAAACCAAGAGTAAAAAAATTTATTACTGACAAGATTTTACTTAGAGTTTTTGCTCAGCTTATAATTCATCACTAGAACTAAATATCTGATTACCCTAACTGTAATAACTCAAGAAATATCTGCTAGCAAAATTTGGATGTGAAGTGCCCTAGATCTACCCGGGTATCTATCAATTATTTATGTAATTAGCCTACTTCAGGTCTGCCTGTAATTATTGCAATCCAACAGAATATGTTCCATTGTCTCCATCTGTCCCGAATTGCAGGCACAGGTTCTCTGGGAAAGACACTTAGCAGCATTAACTTCAGCTATATTGCCTTGATGAACGATATCTAACAGGCGCTGATTTAACAATATCTTAGCATTCTTGTAACCCAAAGGTAATAATTAAGCTGAAATGAAACCTAATAGCTGTACTTTTGAGACAACTGTTGGAACCCAGGATTAGTTCACCGTTTTCATGGTTGGACCATTACCTCCTGTGGGCTCTTCCAGCATGCTTGCCTGTCTGAAGGGATGAGGGGCCAATTAGGATGGGCCACCCTTGGAGGATGATGGAACCAGTTGGCTTCCAGATGGCTCTAGAGGAATTACCCACAGACCTCAGTAACCATTCCATTGATGCCCTTTTAGCCTTTTGGAATTATTTTCTGTCGGGATGATTTTCTGTCTGTTGGAATGGTTCGGGCTATTGACTGGCTGGCTCCCAGGCCTCTGCTTCCCGCATATTGGCATTGGAGATCTTTGTGGTTTACAGTTGCTCTCAGGTGGCTGAAACATGAGAGGAGGTGATTGGAGCAGCAGTGTCACTGTACTCGTGATGAAGATGACTGATTGCAGCATTAGATGCTCTTGAAGCGCTATGCTGAGGCTGTGCAGGAAGCAAAAAAAAGTTTCTTTGCTACCATCATAGCATCTGCAAAATCGTGTCTGGTGGAGATTTTCTAAATAGTGAGAGTTCTGGTGAGTCCAACCTGTCTCCACCTGAACTGAGAGTCTTCCAGGGCCCGCTGAGACATGTTTATAGCATATATTGCAGACAAAGTCACTTGCATTGAACATGACTTCAACTCCACCCTTTCAGAGACAATGCTGGAGCCAGAGGTTAGGAATGCCCTGTCTGGTCAGTATTTGTGGGATCATTTTCAATTGGTGACGTCCGCTGAGGCAGGGGATGTACTGGGATCTGTTAGGGCCATGCCTTGTGAACTGGACCCTTGCTCATCCTGGCTGGTTAAGGCCAGCAGGAAGCTGGTGGAGCCAGTGCTGGCTGGGGTTATCAGCGGCAATCTGGAGGAGGGGAGGGCACTATATTTTCTTAAGGAAGTGCTGGTCCAGCCGCTTCTCAATAAACCATCTCTTGACATTGATTCCCTAGCGAGTTACCAGCCTGTCCCTAACCTTCCCTTTATAGGTTGGAACTTTATAGGTTTTGAACGGGTGGTGGTCAATCAGTTGCAGGCATGTCTAGATCGCGTCAGTTTCCTGTACCCCTCGCAGTCAGGATTTTGTCCAGGTTATGGCACTGAGACTGCACTTGTGGCCTTAGTTGATGACTTGTGAGTTGAGCTGGAAAGGGGGCATTCGACCCTGATGGTTTTGCAGAGGTTCCGTTTCTTTTTAGCAGACAGATCTCAGTGGGTAGTCCTAAGGAGATGTACATCATCCCCCAGGGATCTCCCATGTGAGGTACCACAGGGTTCCATCTTATCACCCCTCTTGTTCAATGTGTACATACAGCTGCTGGGGGAGGTTGTGCGTACGTGGGGAGTATGATGTCATCAATATGCTGATGATACTCAGCTGTATCTATCCTTTTCATCCGACCCAGGCCCTGCAGTCTCAGTGCTTTCCAAGTGTCTGGCTGTTGTGGTGGACTGAATGAGGACTAGCTGACTGAAGTTCAATCCTGAGAAGATGCTCGTTGGCGAAGCTGGTAATCTAGGTGAGGGCGATTCCCCCATTATTGACAGGGTTCGCCCAGTGCTTGCATTTTGTGTGCAGATCCTTGGGGTGTTCCTGGATTCACAGTTGCACCTGGATGCTCAGGTGTGGGCTGTGGCTGGGAGTGCCTTTTGCCAGTTACGTCTGGTGAAGCTGCTCTGCCCGTATGTCTCGGACTCCAATCTCATCACCGTCATCCATGCATTCATCACCTCAAGTCTGGATTATTGTAATGCCCTCTATGTGGGGCTGCCCATGGTGATGTTCCAGAGACTACAGCTGTTGCAGAATGTGGCAGACCATCTGCTTATGCGGATGGGTTGCTGGGAACACATTACACCTGTTCTCTGAACTCTGCACTGGCTGCCTATAATCTTCCGGGCCTGATTCAAGGTGCTGTTTTTTACCTATAAAGTCCTTAATGGCTGGGGCCCTAGCTATTTGAGGGACTGCCTCACTTCCAGGGATCCTGGGCAGCTCCTGCGGTCATCAGTGGGTGCCATATTGAAGGTTCCCTGGTATCGTCAGGTGGGGACCAACAGGCAGACATTCTCAGCGGCCGCACTGGTGCTCTGGAACTCTCTCCTTAGAGGCATTTGACTCAGCCTGACTCTCCTTGTTTTTCTATGCCAGAGTAAGACTTGGCTCTTCCACCAACCATTCGGTGGATGAGATGGTTGTTGGGAGGTTTAGGGGAGGGTGGGTTTTATATATCATTGCACATGCTGAATAGATTTTTTTATAGTTGTCTATTTTATATATTTTATTGTATTTATTGATTGACAGTTGTGAGCCACCATGAGTTGTCAGAGGCAAGATGGGGTGCGATAAAAATAAATTAAATAAGGAAAAAGTTTAAAAATTTAAAAAATCATTATGCATGTGCAAAATGGTCACTGGACTGTTCTGTGCATGCACAACCTTTTTCCAAGATGGTAGTGGCAGCATTGCCACCATTTTGGAAAAGGGCAGCTGGTCTGCATATGCGTAGTGGCCATTTTTCACATGCGCAGACTGACTTCCCTTTTCCAAAATGGCGATGATGCTACTGGCACCATTTTGGAAAAGGGTGCACATACTCGGAATCATAGATAACTGTTGATAGTGGGGGGGGGGGGCACAGAAGTGGGGTTAGGAAGGATACTGGACAGGGGTTCTAGAGGGTTATTTATTTAATAAAACAATTTTACACCACTCCCCTCCTGCTCCAGGCAACCTGCGGTGACTTACATCATAAAAACACATCAAATCAATGACACAATAATAAAGGAGAAGGAAAAACAAACCCAAAAAGAAACCTTCCCCCCATCGCTAACCCACACCCTCCACCCCATCTCTCTCACTAAAACCCAGGTGGAACAGCCAGGTCTTGCACATACGGCGGAAGGAAGGGAGGTCTGGGGCCAACTGGGCCTCCACTGGGAGGGAGTTCCATAGCCTAGGTGCAGCCACTGAGAGCACCCTCTCCATAGTGGCCCCCTGGGCTACACAGGGGACCTCCTGGAGGACCGCAGGGGTCACTCCAGAGCATGGAGAGTGAGGCAATCCCACAGGTAAGTTGGGCCAAGGCCGTATAGGATTTATAGGTTCAAAACAACACCTTGAATCAGGCCCGGAAGACTATCAGCAGCCAGTTCAGAGCCCAGAGCACCAGTGTAATGTGCTCACAGCAGCCCGACCCCATAAGGAGATGGGTCGCCATATTCTGCACTAGCTGCAGACTCCAAACCGTCACATCATGGGTAGCCCCATGTAAAGCACGTTGCAATAGTCCAGTCTTGAGGTAATGAAAGCATGGATGGTAGCTGCCAGGTCACTATCTGAAACATATGGTTGAAGTCATCTCACCAGATGTAATTGGCAGAACTCACTCCTCACCACAGCCCCCACCTGGAGAGCCAGGCGGAACTGTGGGTCGAGGAGCATGCCCAAACTGTGAACCTGGAGAGCCAGTGGATGGTGAATCCCATCAATGATGGGAGCTGTCACATCCACTGCCTTACCCACTACCATCACCTCTGTCTTTTCGGGATTCAACTTCAGTCGGCTCACCCTCAAGTCCCCCACAGCCGCCAGACATCGGATAAGCCCTGAGATTGCCGGGTCTGGGTCAGATGAAAAGGAGAGATAGAGTTGGGTGTCATCAGCATATTGATGCTGATGCTGTCCTGAGGGAAGAGGCAGCGAGGGTCGCGAGAGAAAGATTCGATCGCATAATAGCGTTGTCTAGCTAGGGAGATAGCAGAGGAGAGGGAGGAGAGGGAGAATTTGTAGTGGAGTCCCCTGGGCTCCATCCACCCTACCCTGGGCCTCACCACCCACCCCATAACTGTGCCTCATTGTTGTTAGGCCATTGTTTGGCACCCCCCTACTCTGGCTCCCCTCTCAGAATACTGTGAACTACGTTGATTGTGATGTCAGCAGCAGTTGAATCAATCCTCCTTCTTACTCTAAATTCATGTGCATTCTTAGAATCTACTGGTTAAAAGGTTTCTTCAGAAGACTTCAGACAAAGAGACTACAAGATATAGATGCATATTTTTTCAATACCATAGAAGAAAAGCAACAGGAGGAAACACATCAGTCAAAAGTGGATCAAAAACATTGATTAACATCAAAACTATGCTTTGAAGGTAATTTAAAAATAAATAAATTAAGAATTCAATGTGCATGCACAAAATGGCTTCCAGACAATTATGAGCATAGGTGATTTGTAGGAGTGGATGGGGGCACTGGCACATCCCTCCCCCCGCATTTTTTGGAAGCTCTATAGAACCCGGATGCTAGAGGCTTTGGAACTGGGAGCCCCTCTGAGAGCTAGTCCCCCAGGACATCTATCATGTAGCCCCAGGTGACATCATCCCCCCTCCCCGTGGGAGGAGAGGGGGCAGGGCTGGGGAAGCTCCATGGACCTCTGGGACTGGGGGTTTATTAGAGGTGTGCAGCTTGACCGCACCATAGGTGCACGTCTAGGACCACACAAAAGGGCCCTTAGGGGAGGCCTTTAGTAGGACCGTGGGGTCTGGGAGGGGGCGGATATTGGTGGTGGGGTGGTCATTTTATCTAAAGGAAGGTGTGTTAGGGGAGGTTTGTTTTGGTGGAAGGGGGGTTAATGATGTTTATATTTTTTGCTAGGAGGTTATTGCAAAATCCTCCTGCCCCAGTGAGAGGGGGTCGGAGTGGGATTGGGTTAGGGAGGGACCTTTCCCTCAGTGAGAGGGGGGAAGGTCCTTTGGGGGGTGTTAAATCCCACTTGGTGAGATGAAATGGGATGGGGTTTAGGGGGTGGGGATCTCCCTCGCCAGCTGGGTGGAGCAGATGGGAGGGGTCCAGTGGGGGGGGGGAGGCGCAGTCATTGAATTTGTGATTGGGTAGGGGAGAAATGTTCCCCTTGGGAGGGGTATGAGATCTATGAGAGGAGGCAGGTACTTGTTGCCTGTCCCTCTTGCTTTCCCACCAGATGAGTGATGAGGTTATTCAAGATCAGAGGACCCTAGGACTGGGTTTGATGCTACTGAATGCGAGGTTGGTGATTAATAAATCTACCACAGTCCAGTAGTTAATCCTGTACCATGATGCCAACCTCGTGTGTGTTACAGAGACCTGGCTGGACGATGAGTTGGGACCTATTCTGTCTGACCTTCTGGCTGAGTACTCCGTGCAGCATCAGCTTTGGTTGGAGGGACGAGGGCGGTGGGTGGTAGCCATTGTTTTTAGAGATTTGTGGTCTGTCAGGAGGTATCTGGTGCAAGCTATATTGGGGGTAAAGGGCCTCCATCTTATGCTTGATTTGGCGGGGGAAGGATTAGGAGTGCTGCTGGTATACTGTGCACAGCAGCATCCCAACATGCTCTGACGGAGCTGGTGTCAGACATGGTGGTGTACTCCCTAAAAACATTAGTCTTGGGGGACTACAACATTCATGTTGATGCCAGCCTCAGTGGTGCGGCATGTGAGTTCATGGCCACCATGGCAACCATGGGCCTGTCCCAAATTGTCCCAACGGCTCAACACATGATGCAGGACATACCTTGGACCTGATTTTTTGCACCAGCCTTGAGGAGGGGGATCAGTTGATGGGGGAAGTGTCTCCACAGCCATTGTCAAGGATGGATAATTACCTCCTGCAAGCACATCTCCTGGTGCATGTCTGTCCCCGGAGGGGTGTAGACCCGATTTGGATGGTTCGCCCCCAGAGACTAATGGAACCTGAGAGGTTCCAGAATGCTCTTGGGGAGTTACACAAGGTGTTGAAGCATGAGGGGCAGTGACTGGAGTGACGGTGGTGCTGAAGCTGACAGATTGTGACATAGAGCCAGTTTATGTGCCTATTCAGTAGCTGTAAGGACAGAAAAAAGGATTTTTTTGCTGCCCATATAGCTTCTGCTAAATTCTGTCCAGCGGAGCTTTTCCAGGTGGTGAGGGGGTTGGCCGGTCCTCCCTCCACCTGGAACAGGAATAATCTAGTGCCCGCTGTGACATGTTTGTTAATTATTTCTCAGAGAAAATTGAAATAGGTGAACCAACCAGAGGTCTTTTTATTTATTTTATTTATTTATATAGCTAGTTATAATCCGTTCCCTCCTGCACGCTCAGGGCGGTGTACATCCTAATAATAAAATAACAATAAAAGAATCTAAAATACTACAAAATAATTGATACAATATAAAATATAAAAGTGAACACAGGGATTTCCAGGCAATAAAACAATAAAACCCCTCCCCCCTCCTCCCTGAAGGCTTGGTGGAACAGCTAGGTTTTACAGCATCTACGGAAAGAGGGGAGGTCTGGGAATACGCGGGCTTCCAATGGGAGGGAATTCCACAGCCGAGGTGTGACCACCGAGAATGCCCTTTGTGCCACTGCCACCCGGCATACCCAGTGCACCTCAAGCTGGGCATCCCCAGCCAACCACAAGGGTCATGAAGGAACCTGGGGTCTGAGGCAGTCTCGCACGTAACCAGTACCCGAGCCATTTAGGGCTTTATAGGGCATAACCAGCACCTTGAATTGGGCCCGGTAGACAATAGGCAGCCAGTGCAGAGTGTGGCGCACATGTGTAATGTGCTCACAGCAGCCCGCCCCTGTCAGGAGATGGGCCACCGCATTCTGCACTAGCTGCAACCTCTGGACCGTTGTCAGGGGCAGCCCCATGTAGAGTGCATTGCAGTAGTCCAATTGAGAGGTAACGAAAGCATGGATTATGGTGGCCAGATCCAAGTCCGAAAAATACGGCCGCAGTCGTCACACTAGATGTAATTGGCAAAAGGTTGTGGAAGCGCCACCGGGTCCAGTTTCATGGGATCAATTCCAGTTGGTATCATCTGCCGAGGTGGAGAACGTTCTTAGGACTGTTAGGGTCACCTTTTGTGAACTTGACCCAGGCCCGTCCTGGCTGATTAAGGCCAGCCGGGAGATGGTAGTATCATTTCTGGCAGGGATGATCAATGCCTCCCTTTGGGAGGGAAGAGTTCCAAGCTGCCTCAAAGAGGCGGTGGTGCAGACTCTACTAAAAAAACAATAGCTTGACATTGATTCCCTCAGAACAGTCTCAAACCTTCCCTGACCCTTTTTAGGGAAGGTTATTGAATTGAACAGGTAGTGGCTCAAAAACTGCAGGGGTATCTAGACCGCACCGGTTATTTGGATCCCTTGCAGTCCAGCTTTCATGCAGGCTATTTATTTATTTTATTTATTTCTCAAATTTCGTACCTCACCCCATCTGCCATAGGCAGCCCAGGGCGGTTCACAAGAATAAAACATATATAAAACAACAACAAAAACAACAAGATAAAACAGTAAGTAAAAGGGGAGGATCACCACACCCATAATTATAACAACCCACCCCATCCACCTAAACAACCCCCTCTCACCCTCAGTTATGGCACTGAGACTGTGCTTGTGGCTTTGGTCAGTGACCTTTGCCGCAAATTTTATCAGGGTCGTTTGACCCTGCTAATTCTGTTAGATCTGTCAGTGGCTTTTGATACTATTGACCATAAGATGTAGGTAGGTGACTCTCTTGCGGGACTCAGCTGGGATGGACAGAATTGTTCTGGAATGGTTCTGCTCCTTCCTGGATGAAAGAACTCAGTGTGTGATGCTCGGGGACTATTTTTCGTCTCCTCAAGACCTCACGTGTGGAGTCCCACAATGTTCCATTCTGTCCCGTCTCCTGTTCAATGTGTATATGCAGCCACTTGGTGATGTCATGAGAAGGTATAGTGTGCGGTGTCATCAATATGCTGATGACAATGAGGCGCAGTTATGGGGCGGGTGGTGAGGCCCAGGGTAGGGTGGATGGAGCCCAGGGGACTCCACTACAAATTCTCCCTCTCCTCCCTCTCCTCGGCTATCTCCCTAGCTAGACAACGCTATTATGCCTCTAGGATAAAATCATTCTCTTGCGACCCTCGCTGCCTCTTCTCTACTTTCGACTCCCTTCTTAAAACCCCCTGCCCTCCTCCGCCCTCTTCCCTTGCTGCTCAGGATCTTGTGCCATTCTTCACCTCAAAAATTGACAAGATCAGTCGGAACATTGCCTCCCACCCACCTCCCCCTCTTGCTCCCGTACCAACCCCTCCCCCCTCTCTCCTCACATCCTTCCCTCCTGCCTCCCTTGAGGAAATCTCTACTCTGCTATCTTCATCCAACCCTTCCACCTTCCCCCTTGACCCAATTCCCTCCCGCCTCCTGACCTCTATTGCTCCCACTGTTGCCCCCCCCACTTCTACATGTCTTCAATCTCTCCCTTTCCACAGGCTTCTTCCCATCTGCTTTCAAGCATGCCACTGTCTCCCCCATCCTCAAAAAG
>QEPC01013458.1:119148-132232 GCA_003113815.1 Sphenodon punctatus | reverse complement strand
AACTCCCTCCCTACCCACATCCACCTTGCCACCTCCCTCGCTCCTTCAAATCCCTCCTCAAGACCCACCTTTTCCTCGCTGCCTTTCCCAATGCCTGCTAGATGTTCCCATATACCTACTGTCTGCTCTCCTCTGCAGACTGCTGCTGATTGTAACGAAGCCAAGCACATGCACCTGAGTCTTCGCATCCGCTTGAATGTTTGTCAGTCTTCTCCCCTCTCTCTCCCACTGTACCCTCTCCCTGTCCCCCCTCCTTGTCTTTTAGATTGTAAGCCACAGGCAAGGACAGCGTCTATTTCTATATTCGGTACAGCACCAGGTCACATGACTGGCGCTATATAAATGTTTATTATAATAAATAATAAGGACCAGGGCTAAACTTAAGGTCGGTCAGAAGGATTGTTCAGGGGTGGGGTAGGAGTGGATGAGTTACAGATCTCACAGGCAGTGCTTTCTTGGGAGCCATAGGAGGATCCTCCTGGCCACTTCTGAGGGGCCCTAAGGCCCCACAACCATGAGTCTCAGAAACTGAAGTAGGGCTCCCATGCCCTGGGGTTCCTCAGGAGTGGCAGCAACAGTCAACCTCCAGGGGCCCTGATATGCCATTTCTTAGCCTCCCAGGGAAGGGTTTCCTGCAAGGTCCACCTATAGGGACCCTTCAGACAGTGGGTCCAATGACTGCCCAATATGTCTCCACTGTGGCTGACTCAAATGGCAGGGACTATCTTAGGCCACTTTTAAATCTTCTGTTCTGTGAAATTATATAAAACCAAGTACTGAAGTCACCATTTATTTGCTTGAGAATATCTTGGAATATATTGCACTTTTTTTTCTTTATTTTTTTTAATAATCATCCCATACATTAATCTGTAAATACACATTCAGACCATAACATATTTAATAAAATTCCCATAATGAAAGTACAATTGAATACTAGAAACTAGCACAAATATAATTTCTGCTTATTCCTAATATATCAACTATTTTTCAGAGTATGCAGGTAAAATAGAAAGGGGGAAACTAATCCATTCACAGCCCATGGAGGGTTGAGTCAGAGCTGGGTTTGGATTTACACCTGATAAGCACTGCCACTGCAATCATTTCCCCCCATTCTCTGAATAGTGAACACTAAGGCTCTTCCTGTTCAGGATGGCTTATTACTGTTAGATTGCCTTCTAAACCAAGCTAATACAGGTCACAAAGTGTAGTAAATTGGCAGCTGCTCCTAGCTGATGAAAAAAATAATTGCAATGTATGGCAGAACTGCTTCTAAACTAATTTGTCCTCAGTAGAAAATAGGCATTATCAAATACAGAAAAAACTATGTTAAAGTAACCTTGAGTGCCTGCCTTGAAGCCACAAACCCCTGGAATTCAAGGTCTCTTTGTGTATACCCATCAGAAGGGAGATAAGCTGCTAACACTAAGGGTGTTTTCACCTGGACACTTATCCCAGGACTATAGCGTTAATCCCGAGATAGTTTGTCCATCTAAATGCTGCATACAGTGACTACAGTCCAAGGATAACAGAAAAATGTGGTGATTACAAAACCCAGTTTTTGAGGTTTTGCAACATCTGGATGTTAAACTATGCTGTGATTATGTCCATCTAAATTACTTATCTTGGGATAGTGAACTATTCCAAGATTAGCGCCACTGGCAAGAGCTGACATCCTATCTTGGAATAACGTTATCACTGGATAGAAATGACCAGGTAAACAGGTACCACTTTGTAATCACTGGATTAAAATCCCAAATAGTTTCCACCTAATCCCATGATAGTTTGGCCATCTGAAAATGCCCTAAGAAAGCTTACTAATGAAATTACAGCTTCAGAAGACGTGTGGATAGAATTTTCCTATTTTCCCTCCCCTCCTTCCACAAAAGTCCAAATAATAGCCACCATTAGCATCTGATTCTCAGAGATGCCAAACTGGTTTTGTTAAGTATTTCATGTGAGATGAAGTATTTGCCTACACACACAACTGTAGAAGTTTAGCAAAATTATTGCAAACTCCTCTGTAAACATTCTTACGTCAAAGATGTTTTTTATTAAGCTTAGACCTACTTCTTAATCAAAATTAGTTAGTCAAGTCAGTCAGATACTCCTGTCTAAAGCCCTTCATTGAGACTGGGTTTGTAAAGGTCCTATGACTCCTGAAGGGATACTGGTGGGATGGGGAAAATGTAATGTGTAGCAGGCAGGGGCGTAGCTACAAGAGGGACAGGAGGTGTGGCTGCACCTAGGCCCACAAGCCTAGGGGCCCCACACATTACTTGCGCTTTGAGGAGGGACAAACTGCACTGCCTTTCCCTGTTGCCCTTGGTAGTAATCCTGCTGTCTGTGTTCCCTCCACAGCCAATGCTGATGCTGAAGATCCTGTGAGCTAGTCAGAGGAGGGGTAGAGGGCAGGGCATGGCTTCCCTGCTGGTCCCTGCCGCCTTTCAGGAGCTTCCACTAGAGGCTTCTGCTTCTTGCTGCTGGTGCTGGTGCTAGCCTCTCCATCCCTGGGCTGGTGCTGATGTGTTCATGCTTCTTCCAATCGCTGCTTCCTCTTTCTCTCCTCCTCTTGCAATGCCCCCACCACCACCACCACTGCCAGCCAGTTCACCAGCCCCTCCCTTCTGCTGCTCCCTGAGAGGCAGATTGTTCTGGGTGGAGCTGAGAGGAAGGAAGCCCTCTCTGCTTCTTCCCTCCCATGGAGGGATTCCCTCCAAGTAGCCTCTTTCTCCTGGCTGGAAGGGAGGGCAGCTTCTGCCCTGTCCCTTCCCTGGGTGCCTCTGCCTCCACTAATTGACTGCAACTGCCTCTCTTCCATAGCTGCAAGGAACTGTTGTTGTCTCTGCTTTTGTGCCCGCCTGAGTGAACCCATGCAGCAGGGGAGGGAGGGAGAGAGAGAGTTCCTTTTTTCACTATGCTTGGTGGCATGGGGGCAGCTGTCACCCTCAAGCAGGGCCGGCCTAACAATATGCGAGACCCAGGACGGGGGACAAAGGTGGGGCCCTAGTATTCCGCCAGCAGTGCTCGGTCTGGGGTGGCGCACTACCTGGGCCTGGGCTTAGGGATGGGCAGAGGGACACTACCCTCCGCCCATCCCCAAGCCAAGCCATTTCAGAATCCCTTACCTTATCCCTTACCCAACAAGGGCACTGTTGCTGGCCTGGGCTCCACACCGGGCTGGTTCCCTGGGTCAGGGTGGGAGCCTCGGGTGGGGAGGACACCGTGGCAGCAGATTAAATCTGCTGCTGTGCTGCCCACCACCACTGGAAGTTGCTGGGAGTGTGGGAGAGGAGGGGCCTCTGCTTCTCCCTCACTTCCGCTGGCCCCCTCTGCTGCCTGGCTGTCTTGGCCAGGGGAAATGAGGGAGAGGCAGAGGCCCCGCCTCTCCTAGATTTACATTGGCTGAGACTGACAGCCAGCCGGGGGGGGCACAGAGTGTGGGAGAGGCAGGGTCTCTGCTTCTCCCTCACTCCCGCTGGCCCCCTCTGTCAGTTGGAGTCGAGTCGGACTCAGCTAGGGGGACCCAGCACCTTCAAAAATTATAAAAGCATGACATGCTTTATGAACAACCATTTCCCTCCCTCCCTCCCTGCCCCCCCTCCCCAATCTCACTGCATCAATTCTCATTGGCAGGGTTATGGGTATTTTTCCCCTCTTACATTCCTGCACCCCATTGTGTGTAGTTGGGGTGCTGCAGAGGCTGGCATCCACTGGTGCCCCCCCCCCCTTGGTTCTCCCAGACCAGCAGTCCAATTAGTAAAACAGCAAAGGCAAGTCTGGCTTTAATAGTAGGTATGGTAGGTTGACACCTTGGACAACAATTTTAAGATAGCAGCAAAATAAACCAGGCACACCATCATCCCGGCCCACTACAGAACCCCCAGATTGGGGGGTGGGGAGATCATTTTACTGCCCTACTAAATTCACTGATAGCGGCTTGCTGAGGGGGAACACAGCTTCCTTCCTGGACAGCTAATTAATAGGGAACCAACAAGACTCCCTCCCCTGACTGTAGTGCTTGCCTCCATCTTGAGAGGTGCTGAGACACTAGAGAAACAGGACACATTTTCCTGTTTTGTCTAGGACAGCCAAATGTGTAAAACTGTCGCTGCTCAGCATGCTGTTGCCTTGCTTCCTGCTCACTTTTCCACACTTGTGCTGCTGCTGTCTCTGGGAGCCAGGGTTGCATCACCTTCCTACTTCTCCACCTGCCCCCTGCTGCCACCTGGGGACCTGGGCCAGCACCTCTGTGCTGCTGGTGCATCAGGCTTTCCAGCCACCTTGCCTGTTGCTTCCGTCCATTCCCACTGCTGGCAAGAAGGGGAAAGGGCTGGGGGGGGGAGGTGCTGCATAGGCCTTTTAGTATTTGAGATCTGATGTAGTACCCTCCAAACCACTGAGGTGACTGTCCACTTTTCTTCTTTGCTGCCCAGGTGGGCCATAAGGATCCAATAGAGAGGGCAGAGGTGGGGCGGTTCAGTCTTCTGCACCTGGGCCCACTCTAACTTAGCTACATCCCTGGTGGCAGGTAAGATTGGATGGGCACAAGTTGATCCCTTTGGTAATTTGCAAGACCAGAGTTGTTCTTGGCCTGCAATGCAAGCCCTAGCGCTAGCCTCTTTTTTTGTGGGGCTGGGACTTGCACTGACATTGGGGAGGATGTTTCTGTTCCCGCCCAGTCAGTTGATCAGTGTAGACTCTACACTGTAGAGCAAGAATGCTCTGTCTTCTGATCAGAAGCCACAATCCTGGCTAGGAAGAGACTTGGCCTGTGCCTGGGACTTGTACTGCAGGCATGGGAGTGATCATGCTGTCAGTTTCAACCTCTTGCCAAGTGGGACTGAGTAGCGTTGAAATTTTTTCTAGGGCTGAAACTTTTTGATTCTCATCCAAAATCAAGATTCTTGATGAGAATTTTAAAAAAACCAAGAATTAAGAAAAAAACCAATCTTGACACTTTCTTGTTCTGATTTTTTTTTCTTGATTTACTCACCGGAGCGGTACATGTCGTGTCCTGCACCAAGTGTACCATTTGTGTCTGTCTGTCTCTTCTCTCTTCTCAACTTTCATATCTTCTTTCTTCTCTTCTTGTCTTCTCTGTGATGGGAAAAAAACAAGAAAAAGAACTTTGAATGTACAAAATGGTCACCAGGTTGTTCTGTGCATGCGCAGCACAGAACAACTGCCCTTCCCCAAAGTGGCAGTGATGCTGCCAGTGCTATTTTGGAAAAGGGTTTCACATGCGCAGAAGGGCCTGGCAGCCATTGTGCATGCGCAGTTCACTTTTTCTTTTTAAGTGAGATTCTCGTGCAAATCTTGCACCATTAGTGATGACTTTATGGATGAACAACAGCAATGTATCCAGAGCGAACAGAGCGTCAGTCCTCATTCAGATTGGGCAAACTCTTGAGAATGATATTGCAGCAGATATCCATTTCAGCCTTACTCCTGCACCTTGTGACTAGAGCTGAAACAAATATCCAAGGCAAATATTGTATTTGACTATTTTGCATGTTTTGAATCAGAACCGATGAAGTGAGTATAGAGCACTATTTACTTTCTTTATTTTTATTTTTTTGGTTTGATTTGATTACAGAAATTCACTTAATTTGGGGGGTTGGAATTTCTTGTTATTTCATTCATTTTTGTTCAGATATTTGGTTTATTCGAATTCTAACTGAACATCTGAACTGAAATGAATGAAATAATTGGAAAAATCAACCCCCTAAAAAGGAAGCAAATATCTGTAAAATGGTGACCAACGTGGAAATTTGGTTGAATAACTGGATATTTGAGCTGAAATGCCTGAAAAATTTAAAAACAAATTGGAATATCCAAAAACTTGAATTTAATTTCAGGTATGGATATTTATTTGGATGTTATATAAAAAAAATAATCTACTTTTCATTTTACTTCCACTTGTGACACATGAGGCAACCCAGCAATTCCATTTGGTATGTACTAAACATGTGGTATGTGTAGTACCACATGTTTACTTCATTATAGCTCCAAAAATGTCAGCACCAGAATTTCCACCAGGAAGAATCCAATCTAAGGTTTATCTAGGAATATAGTTTTTTGACATCCAACTAATATCAAATCATTTCAACTGTCTTTCTTAATCATTGGCTCTATTTTCTGTTGACCATTTTTTTTGTCACACACATATGCTGGGTTATTTTATCAGCTATGGCAAATACACCTTACTGTCACAGGGATAAGGGGGAGGGGAGAAGGGTACCCACTCACACCGGGACTTTGAGGCCACGCTCTGCAAGGACTTATGGGGGGAGGGAACAATGCCCATCAGGATAGAATGGTAGTCCTATGAATCTCAAAGAGACCAGGCTTCTATCATCATAGGATGCAGAGCTTGTAGCGGGGAGTATGGCCCTAAGACCGACACAGTCACCCCATGCACTCACTATTGCACAATGGGGAAGGGAGAGGTCAGGTGCTGGCAATGTGGGAGAATGGGGAAGCAGGGCCACAGACAAGGAGGGCACAGGGAAGGGCTTTCGTACTCGCCAGGGGAGGGTAGGAACCCTGGAGCAGGGGGAGGGCTGAAACACCCAGTTCACCCACACTCGCTGTCACCCACAGTCACGCTAAGGGGAGGGAACACAAGGGATACAAGCAAACACAATCTAGGTAATACCATAGCAAGGCAAACAAAGTGTACTTAGCTTTGACCAGCCTCTCAGCTCTGATTACCAGCGCTGAGTATCTCCCAGTGCTGGGTTTTATGGTTAAGGCCCCGCCCCCTTGTGATCCCGAAGCCGTGTACAGTGCCGCACTGATTCAGGTTTTGACCTCATGTCTGGGGAGGTCGAAGGTTGCTGCTCTGCGCTGTCAGCGCCAGAGCGGGTTGCCTCGGCAATTGGATGCTCCGTCAGCATCTCTGCCGCCGCAGTGTGTGTTGCAGTGGGGGTGGGGCCAATTGGGGGGAGCCTGGGGACTCAGGGTTCTCCTCCTGTGGCGCGTGGCCGCACCACGGGTGACACTTACAACTATATTATTATTATTTTATTTTTATTTTATTATTATTAATTTCTATAATGCTCCCCTGCCAAACCAGTAAACATTTGCTGCATTCTGAGCAAGCTGTAAGCAATGGATAAGCACTTCTGGCAATCCGTAGAAGAGGAAATTACAAATATCAAGCCTTGTAGTCACCAGGGCATGGGTCACTGTGGCAAGATCAGCCTAGGATAAAGAAGTGCATTGCTTATGCAAACTGCGTCTCTGAAAGAAACATCTTGATGGCATACATTGTTTGCTATTATGAGTAATGCTGCAACTCAGTATTTGAAATTACTTGTTTTTTACCGAGTATCTCAGTATTTGACGCAGTTTTACCGAGTAACCGAGGATATAATCCCAGTACTTAGAAAATCCTTGAATGAGCAACATACCTGGCTTTTCCTGCATTTATGTAAGGGTACTTGTTACTCGTAAAATACTCGGTACTCATTTTTATTTAACCCAGTATTTTACCAACTACCGAGGCTGAACTCTTAGAGCTGTCCTTGGAAAGTGGGAAATACTCGCAAATAACATGTTTACTATTTGCTTCAGCCATACTAACGAGCTTGTAGCATTTGCCAGATTTAAGAAGTATATTGCAAAGTGGGTTATCACAATGGTATTGTACAATTTGAATTAGTGCTGAAACTTGGTCCTTGGAAAACTTCAGAATTCATCAAGGATTCCAGTCCTCGCTTTGGAATTTCCAGGTTCCGAAATTCTGAGGACCAAAGCTGTTCCTCGTAAAACTGTGGACAACTTCAGAAGCCTCCATAGAATGCTGGTGTCACTGTGCACATGGCAGGAATTGAGCTGCTCAGAGCTAGAAAACAAAACTTAGTGCCATATTTGGTAAGAGGGGAGTATGGGAGGGGACACTTGAATGATGGTAAGCTAGAGGGGAAGTTTGGCTTGGTCAGCAAATCAAGATGTAGGTCTGGCAGAGCAAACTAATTGTGACTGCACAGCCATTTTCCATTTGTCTATGGTGAATTTGGCTGTGTGCTACACTGCTGATCTGTAAGTAATCAGCAGGGGGCGGGGATGGCCTGGCCTGGCATGGTATAGTTTGGCCTGTCCTGTCCATAGGGCCAATGCTGGGGGATGGGGGTTACGTTTTCCACCATGTCATGGTTTTTTAAAAAAAATAATTAGATGCTATATTGCTGCCTGGTGCCACTGACACCATGAGGCAGAGGGATCTCTCTGCCTTGCTCCAGTTCCCTTTGCCTGGGCTGTTCAAGTTAGCAGCACCACACCAATTTCATGCCTTTTTTGAAAATAAGCATGTGCCACTGCTGTTCACACTGCTTCGCACCATGAGACCAGAGGGATCACTCTGCTTGGTTCCCCTTGCCTGGACTGTTCAAGTTACCAGCAAAACACTGCATCAATGCAATGTCTTTTAAAAAAGAAATGTGTGCCACTGCTGTTCATGCTGCTTGGCACCATGAGGCCAGAGGGATCTCTCTTCATGGCTCCACTTTCCCTTCCCTGGGCTGTACAAGTTACCAATGCCATGCCTTTTTAAAAAATAAGTGGGTGCCGCTAGGAGTGTGTGGTGTGAATGTCTGATTTCTTTCTTGTGGGTGTTATAATATGTCTGCTGGGCTGGCTGGCTTTTGGTGCGATTTCTACATGCAATTGCACTGTTTTGTGGGGTTGTTGTATTCTTCTTGAGTGAATGTCCCACTCTTGCTAGTCTGCTGTTCTGTGCACTGCTTGGTTGGCATAATGATTTTAAAGTGGGTGCACTCATTGTTGATGTTAGGCCATGCTGTGGGTATACTACTGTGAGCTTTTTAATTATTATTTCTGCATGCATTTGCACTTTTGTAGGGTTGTCTTATTGAGCAATTTTCCCACTCTTGCTAGCCTGCTTTTCTGGGTAGTGCTTTGCCTGTGACTTCAAGAACTTTGCCAAGATGTGACCAGCTGGGGCACTGGGGGAATACTTTCTAGTTTCTTTCTAGTTAATATGGTGTGTGGGGAAGAGGAGTATTTCTGAAGTTCCCAACTTCCAAGTTCCAAGTATTTCTGAAGTCCGAAATTCCGAGTTCCGAATTCCAGGTCTTCAGAAAAAGTTTCAGAGTATCACTGAATACCCAGACCTAGTACCCAGAAATTTGGAAATCGACCCAAGTACCCAGAAGTACTATTCAGTACAGCCTAACTTGAATACATTTTTCTTTGAATCTTTCTATTTTTCCAGATATTCACGAGCTATAAATTTCACTTGTTTTCCCAGTTCTTGCTTTCAGCTCTTTAGCAAATTAATTTAAACTAGAAAAAGCAATTAAATGGAAATGAGAGTCTTCACAAACTCCATTAAAAATATTTTCTTCAAGAAATACTATTTTGGTAGAGCAGAGGGAACACTTCCAAGAACCTTACGATAAATATCTGATGCACTTTAAGGGTACACAGAGCATAATATTTGCATAAGAAATGAATTATTTATTACAAATGTTTGTGTGTAATTTCCTAACTTTCCTCCAAGAGGCATGTAAACCTGAAAGAGAGTGAAGTCAGATATGGGGTGTTTTCAGACATGACACTAACCCCGGTTCAACCACACTTTAACCACACATGAACATTTCTTATGCATGTTGCAGGGCTGTAGGAATGTGCAAAGAGAACAGGGTTTGGGTTCGTGGGTTCGGTCCAGCGGAGTTCGGTCCTGCTGAACGTTCAGCAGAGTTCAGACCCACTGGGAGGCTTGGCACACTCCAGGGACCCCCAGGGGTGCCTGTGGCAGCATGGCAGGCCATCTGAGACCCAGAAGGAGCAGCAATAGAGACCAGGAAGGCTTAACGCTTGGCACCCTGGGATGCCAGGGCAGCCAGGCTCGGTGCTTGGCCCCTGGGGGTGTCCGTGGCGGCATGGCAAGCCATCGGAGAACCACCACCACCAGCAGCAAAAGAGAACAAGAAGGCTTGGCGCTTGGCACCCCGGGTTGCATGGGCAGGCAGGCTCGGCGCTTGGCCCCTGGTGGTGCCTGTGGTGGCATGGCAGGCCATTGGAGACCCAGCAGCAGCAGCAGCAGAGACCAGGAATGCTTGGCGCTTGGCACCCTGGCTTGCCCAGGCAGGCAGGCTTGGCGCTTGGCCCCTAGGGGTGCCTGTGGCACCAGGGCTGGCTATCTGAGACTCAGTGGCAGCAGCAGCAGCAGAGGTTGGGAAGGTTTGGGGCTCGGTGGCTGGCCTAGCACCCCTACTTGGCCGGGCATTGCAGGCTAGCAGGCCTCAAGTTCTGCTCGCTCTATACTGGCTGTGTTTTCCATTTGTAGTTGCCAGCATGGCAGGTGGTAGCTGGCTGGCTGGCCACAAGAATCACTACCGGACAAAGCTACTTGACCAATTTCACAAGAGTTGGTTGAGATCTGGTGAGTAGGATGCCAGTCTGCAATGCCCAGCCCTGTATGGGCAGGGCCCCAATTCTTCTGCAAAATATTTTCCAAAACCCATGAACCCAAACCCTGTTCTCTTTGCACATTCCTACAGCCCTGAAGCTGCAGGGAGGATAGCCACCTACACCTGTGTGTTTCCCTGTCTCCACCCCCAAGCAGGCTGCTTATAGCAGAGGGCTGCGCTGAGAGTGGGGTTCCAGGAGAGCTTGGCCCCAGAGGCTGAAGCTGCAGGGAGGATGGCCACCTACACCTGTGTGTTTCCCTGTCTCCACCCCCAGGCAGGTGGCTTATAGCAGAGGGCTGCGCTGAGGGCGGGATTCCAGGAGAGCTTGGCCCCAGGTGGATTATAGCAGAGGGCTGCGCTGAGGGCGGGGTTCCAGGAGAGCTTGGCCCCAGAGGCTGAAGCTGCAGCTGCAGGGAGGATAGTCACCTACACCTGTGTGTTTCCCTGTCTCCACCCCCAGGCAGGGTGCTTATAGCAGAGGGCAGTGCTGAGGGCAGGACCCTCAGGGCGGCAGTCGAAGGGCGCCGCCAAAGGGCGAAGCAGCCGTTGGCGGAGCCATTAGCCATTAGCGGAGCCAAGGAGATGGAGGCAGCCCGCTCTGCATAAGAGTTGAGGGGGGGGCTGTGGACCCCCACCAATCCAGGACTTTATCATCTGGCTGCCACCGAGAGGGTCCCCGTGCTCGCTGTTGCCTCACCATGTCCCCCATTGTTGGATTCTGGAGGGGGACAGAAGAAAAAGATACTGTGAGGTTTGGTGGGAGCACAGAGGACAGCCGAGAGGACTGACCTATCCCCTCCCCCACCCTGAAGTGAGCCAGGGGCTTTAAAGCCATAGGCCACAAGCCGAAGGTCCATGGCCAAAGGGCGCTTTGGGGCCACAGGGGGTTATTGTTTTTGTGGGCTCTCCTTTGTACAGGGCTAGGGTGGTAGGGTGGAGGTGTAGGAGGGGTGGGTAAGAGGGGGTGTGGATTCCAGTCACTGTCCCTGGTGGCAGCAGGGGGAGCACTGGGAGGGTTAGTGGGGGGGTGGGGAGGGCACGGCCATTGGGGTCATACTGGGGTGGGGATGGTATGGTCCACGGGGTGGGAAGGCACGGGCCCTTAGGGTTCCAAGGTGCCTAAGGGGAGTGCAGGTTATCATTCCCCCGCTGAGAGAAAGGGAGGTGCCGGGTCCAGGGTCCGCACGTGGGGGGCTGCTGCTGCTAAATGCGAGGTCTGTGGTGAACAAGACCCCAATTATCCAGGACTTAATCTTGGATGGGGCTGTGGACCTCACATGTATCACAGAAACCTGTCTGGACGATCTGGCCGGTCCAACTTTGGCGGATCTTGTTCCGGCTGGGTATGCCGTGCAGCATCAGGCCCGCATGGGCGGCCGGGGAGTTGGTGTAGCTATCATTTTTAGGGAGGATTGGCCTGTTAGGAGGTATCCAGTTCGGGAGATTATGGGTATGGAGGTCCTTTACGTGGTGTTCGATTTGGCCGGGGGCAAGCTAAGGGTGTTGCTGGTGTACCAGGCCCCTTCCTGCCTGGCGGCATCCCTTACCGCTCTAGCAGAGCTGGCCTCGGAGGTGGTGTTGGGCTCCTCCAGGACTTTGGTTCTGGGAGACTTCAACATACATGCCGATGCCGTCCTGGTTGGGGCAGAGCGAGAGTTCATGGCCACCATGGCAACCATGGACTTGCCCCAGGAGGTTACCTGCCCGACCCACGTGGGGGGACATACCCTCAACCTGATCTTCAGT
The DNA here is from genome assembly GCA_003113815.1 of Sphenodon punctatus. NCBI lineage: Eukaryota > Metazoa > Chordata > Lepidosauria > Sphenodontia > Sphenodontidae > Sphenodon > Sphenodon punctatus. The sequence continues at coordinate 120,047 of QEPC01013458.1, read as the reverse complement.
TCTGGCCTTGAGGTGGGGGGTCCGGTTGTGGGGGAGGTTACAGCGGTGCCCTTGTCATGGACGGACCATTATCTCCTTCAGGCCAGTCTTCTAGAGCACCCCCTCCAGAAGGGGAAGGGACCGGATAGGATGGTCCGCCCTCGGAGGATGATGGAACCCCAGCGGTTCCAAGAGGTCCTGAGGGAATTAACCCTCGACTTGGACGGCCACTCTGTGGATGAGACGCCTTCAAGACGCCTTCTGCCTTGGTCTCATCACCGCAGGACCCCCTGGTTTACTGAGGGGCTGCGATGTATGAAGCGTAAGGGCAGGAGGCTAGAGCGACGCTGGTGCTGGACTCAATCTGACTCCGGCCGTCTTCTCCATAAGACCCATTTGCGGTCCTATACTGAGGCTGTGAGGACGGTGACGAAGGAGTTCCTTGCTGTCCTCATAGCGTCTGCGAAGTCACGCCCGGCGGAGCTGTTCCGGGTGGTGCGGGGTCTGGTTAGTCCGGCCTCCCTCCGCCTCGATGGGGACTTGTCCCAAGCCCGCTGTGAGGAGTTTGTCAACTACTTCGCAGACAAGATTGCTCGGATTCAGACTGACTTTGATGCTGGATTAGGGGCAGTAGGGGAAGAGCGTGAGGGGACGGAGGCCCCATCCGATCCAGCTTTGTGGGGGGAGTTTCAGGAACTGACGCTGGCTGATGCAGTCGATGTTCTGGGGTCTGTGAGGGCCACATTTTGCAAACTCGATCCGTGCCCATCCTGGTTAGTAAAAGCTTCCAGGGAGACATTGGGGACAGTGCTGGCGAGGGTAGTGAACGCATCCTTGCAGCAGGGGAGGTTGTCACCCTGCCTCAAGGAGGCTGTGGTGCGCCCCCTGCTGAAAAAACCATCTTTGGACGTGGATGCGCT